>JANHMN010000016.1:36729981-36767736 GCA_030674055.1 Rhabdomys pumilio | reverse complement strand
ACACACACACACACACACACACACACACACACACACACACACACACACAGAGTTTTTTGTGTAGCCCTGGCTGTCCTGGAACTCATTCTGCTATAAACCAGGCTAGCCTCAAACTCATCAAGATCCGCCTGCTTCTATCTCCCAAGTACTGAGATTAAAGGCATGCATCACCACTGCCTGGCTGAAATATAAAAATTTAAATAGACTTTTGGTCAAATAAATATACCTGTATCAAATAGCAATAGAAAATTACTAGGTTTCAGAAGCTTTATTTGTAAAACTATTCAATTTATGTCCCTACATCTAACATCCTCAGTGTGATAGAAAACCGGAAGTATTTACACACACAAAAAGCTGTCTGTGTCAAGCTTCCTTTTCACTAATACTTCCCATACCCTGCTGCCAGAGATACTCACAATAACATCTAGCTATGGACCTACCAGTTACCTATCAATTAATACAATCCTCTACGGGATAGGCAGGTCTTGAATTTCTTCCTGACTTAACTACCTGATGGCTAGAATTATTGATCTACACCACCAGGCCCAGCTTAACCAACACAATCCAATGTGCCACTCCCACACACATCAGAGTAGTTGAAACATTTTAAAGTTATTACTAATTTCTTTAGTTCTGCTGTTTGATATTGATATCTTGAATAGGGTTTTGAAGCCTAGGGTGGCCTGGGATTCGCTAAGTAGAATGACCATGAACTATCCTGATCCTCCTGTATCTACTTTTCAGTGCTAGAATTACAGCCGTGAACCAATACAACCAGCTTCCCTTACTTATTCTTAAATTTCATGCAAATCTACTATGTATGCACCATGCATACTATGAACAACCCACCATGGTAACAGAATTGTATAATTACAGTTCTACTTTTAACCTCCCACCTACATTCCTCAGTTCCACACGTCCATAGAGAACTCAGTTCAAGTTCTCCACACAGGTGCAATGTGCAGCTTCCAATCCCAAGTGGATTTATGAGACTCAGTCAGCACCATGGAAGTATGTTAATGAACACCAAGGGAAGCTGAGCTTGGAACTCTGCTTAACCAGCAACCTAGGATGCAAGCTCCTTAGAGAGAGAAAAAAGCATAAATACATCAAACTGAAAATGATACCTAGGAACAGTTCTAAAGACAGGAATTCAAATAAAACTGGTTTTGTCGAATTCAATGTTCTAAAGACCCAAAAGCAGTCCTTCTGTTTCTGCTTCATCTTCTGGCTCAGTTAAAAGTACCTTAGAAAAAATATTTGTTTCTTCTCAAAATAACCATGGAGAATACTACTGAAGCTCCATAAAAATCTGTTTTAAGCATTACCTGTTGAGTGTCAAAGGGCAGGAATCAGGGTGTAGGTATGTGTGTTAGTACATACAGAAGACTCTGTGGAGATATATGAGGTTCTCTGTCAGAGAACTGACTTAGCAGAAGGTTCTTATACATGCACACATAGGAAATGCATGTGTAGTCATCCGTTAGTCTGTGTATTCATCTCTCTCTGGATCTCATATTTCTGTGTACCCAAGCCCGTGTGTTTCTGTCCTGGTGTCTATAAAATGTTCTATTACTTTTTTCTCACTATGTCTCTGCCCTTCCTCAAAACTCTTAAAATGATTTTCTTGCCCCTCTAAAAGTTTCATAAATGAAAAATATAAAGTCAACAGTGAGTAACAAACTGGGATTCTGGCAATCGTTCCCTCATACAAAACAGAGTTACTGTTTGAATGGTAAGATTCAGTTGAGCAGCAGGGATCCACCCTAAGAATTCCAAACCTTAAAAATCAGAATACTCTCTGACTTACTGATGTTTCAGGTCAGATCAGAATCTAACCATAAAGTACAAGTTACCAGTTTGTTTTAAATAAGCCTTATGTAAGTTTAGCTTGCAAGAACAAATCCTAAGAGGCTATTGGCTTATAAATATACCAAGGATGAATGTCTAGACTTTTAAAGCTGAAACAAGGGAATATCATAAAGGTTCAACTATATTGTGAAACTAGTTTCCTGGGTGATATACCTAGTCGAAGCTGACCTCCTCAAGCTACAAGTCCTGCTTTCATGATTGCCCATATCAAGCTGAATCATATTTACTTCCTTCCCTGGTACACTTCCCATAGTCTTTTCTAGGGCAAGAATGGTAACTTACTAATGTTATCACCCTAGGACTAAGTGACGCTTAGTACACAATAAATAAATGAGTTGCATAAAGAAGTTCACAGTTCATTAGAGAAGCAAGAGTTATATAACAAAGTCCTGTAGGTCATACACCATGGGGACAGGATACAAGACTTTATCCAAGGTCTGATCTATAGACTCTTTATCCCAAACTGGCCTCAAACTCACTCTGTAACTCAGGCTGGCCTTGAACTTATAGCCATTCTCCTGCCTCATCCTCCTAAGTGCTGAGGTTACAGACATGAGCTAACTATTCTGTCCTTTATTTCTAAAAAGAATGTGAAATAATGTACTTAAAAAATATATTCTACTTCTGTCTCCCAAGGCATAAAGTAATCCGAAACTCAATTAAGCTTTAATACAGCCTTGTTGAAGACAAACTTTTATTTATGTTCTAGGAAAAGAAGCCCATGTTTAAACCTAGAGCATATAATGTCAACTTCAAAAGGCAGATAATACATAATTACCATGAAAAAAAAAAAACCAAAAATGTCCTACACTTTTATCACACATACTCATCTTGGTAATGCCTTAAGAATAAAGTAAATATTGTTTTGGAAAACACCACACAGGGACACTCTTCCAACTTCGTAGAAGAACGTTAACAGATGGGTCTCCCTGAGGATGAGCACTAGCACACAGGGGTTTTATTTGGAAACCACTGAGGTTCCAGTTTCTATTAAAACTTAAAACTATGGGGCTGGAGAGATGGCTTAGAGGTTAGGAGCACTCGTTACTCTTGTATAGGACCTGGGTTCAATTCCCAGCACCTACATGATGGTTTACAACCATCTATAATTCCAGTTTCAGGGTATCTGGTGCCCTCTTCTGACCTCTATGAACATCAAACATGTATGTTGTACACATACAAACATACAGGCAAAACACTTGCACAGAAAGTAAAATGACCACATCTAACAAATAAAATCTTTTAAAAGAAAAATGAAAATGATATCAAGTACATAAGAAAAATTTGGTAAGATACCCAGTGGTTTTATGAGTAACTCACTGTAAGCCCTCAGTAAGTAGTAATAGGATGTTAACTTCTACGGACATTCTTGAATTAATAAGTTTGGACACTCTTTAGTCACTACTAGTACATGCACATAAGTATTAGGGGAAGAATGATGAGTATGCTGGCACACTGTCCTCCCAGCACTCGGGATGCAGACACAGGATGATCAGGACTGCAAAGACAGCTCAGCTGTACATCAAGTTTGAGACTGCCTGGGTTATTTACGATTATTTCAAAACAAGCAAACAAACAAACAAACACCCAGTTAAGAAAGATAAATTAAAAGAAAAAAAAAACAGAACCAACTAAAAGCGGGTAAATACAGTATTTTATTTGGGAACCAACAGTGCTACTTGTATTATAAATAATCGTTGACCTACATTACAAACAAAAAGTTTTAGATGGACTAGAAACCAAAATACAGCAAACACATCATGAAAATGTAGAATTTTTATCAACATGGGATAGAAAAGACCAACTAAGACATAAAATGTTTAAGCCACATGAAACTATAGTTAGAAATTATAGTTACAAGCCAATAAGAAACAGAATGGGGGTTAGCATTGCATGCTTGCCTAACATGTCTGATCTGCATACCACACACACACACACACACACACACAAAATAATAACAGGAAAAAATATCTGCTGCATATACAAAAGGAATAAATGTCCCCAAGAATTTAAAAAATAAAAAAGACGATCCACTGGAATTGAATTCACTGTAGCATCCTCAGACCTGGCACACAGTAGTCAGTTACTCCCTAAAAACTTTATTAATGATTATAAACAAGTAGTAGTAAAAAAAGAAATCCAAACTGTCAATTCAGTATATACATGAAAAGTACTCTCAGCCTTACCATAAGAAAAGACTATAAATCCATAAGCAGTAAAGAGTTCTCCCTATCAATTTTGTAAAAAAGAAAAAAGAAAAATATCTAGTATTGGTCAAGACAAAAGGTAAGGGTTGTCTTGCTAGAATTAGCAGATATATAACAAAGGTATTTACATTTTGAACCTTTACTAATTACCATACACTGAAATATATGACTGCCTATTTAGGCAAGGTGATGTGTGTGTGTGTATATTCAAGAGGGTAAGACAGAAGGATCATACCAAGACCATCATGGTCTAGACAGTAGTTTATTTTTGAATCATTCAGCCCTCAAAAGATATTTTGACTTCCAAATTTTCCTTTTAGATAACTATCCTAAAGAAACATTTCTATGTGAATACAAAGAGAATGCATACATATAAGTAAGTACTACAGCACTATTTATCAAAAAAGAAAAAAAGGAACTAAGAAGATGGCTCAGTAGATAAAAACACTTGTTCCTGCACAGGATTCTCAGTACCTACATGGCAACTCACAGATGTCCATGACTACAGCCCAGTTCCAGGGATCCATTGTCCTCTTCTGATCTCTGAGGGTACTATGTGTGCATTTAGCAACAAGTATACCCAAGTAAAACATTCATATACATAAAATAATTTTAAAGGGGAAAAAAGTTAAAAATATGTAACAGAAGAATGTTTTAATAAGCATCAATTCAGCAGTTAAAAAGAAGGAGTGGGAACTGGAGAGATGGATCAGCTGTCAGGAGCACTAGATGCTTTAGCAGAGGACCCTGGTTCAGTTCCTAGCATCCACATGGTAGCTCATAGCCACAGACAACTCCAGATTCAGAGGATCTGATACCCGCTTCTGGCCTCCCAGGCACTATATCCATATGGTTCAGACATACACAGAGGCAAAACACCCATGTACATAAAATAAAAATAATCTTTATATTAAAAAAAAAGACATAAAAGTTGTGGCAGAAGAATCAACATCTCAACATCGTCGGGCGGTGGTGGCGCACACCTTTGATCCCAGCACTTGGGAGGCAGAGGCAGGCGGATTTCTGAGTTCGAGGCCAGCCTGGTCTACAGAGTGAGTTCCAGGACAGCCAGGACTACACAGAGAAACCCTGTCTTGAAAAAAAAAAAGAAAAGAAGAAGAAGAAGAATCAACACCAGTTTAAGGTAGGCCTGATCTACATAGTAAGATTTTGTCTTTAAAAAATAAATAAAAATAAGATAAATATATGTGTGTTGATATGGAAGAAACATATATATGTAAATGTTAATATTGTATTAAAGTTTAGAAAAAAAGGAGCTTGAGAAACATTACACATACAGTGTGCTTTTTACTTATGTACAAGTTAATACAAGGCTATAAATTTATATACAATGCATGGAAGTTCATAACAAAGTCTGAAAAGGCAAACATAACAGAGGGTCACCTCTGGGAAAGCGAATGAGAATGGCTGGGGCCAGCAAGGGACTCTGATTTATAAAATTGAACTATTTTACAATAACATTTTCAAGGTTCATTTGTATAATTAAAAGCATTTGTTTGTGGGAGGCAGGGTTGTAGCTCAATGGTAGAGTATGCACAAGGCCAAATAAAAAATGAAAGAAAAATAATGGAAGTGTTGGTTAATTTGGCAGAAGAAAGTAAGAACAAAACATTTTGGTAATTAATGAAATTCAGTTTTAGGGAGCTAAAGAGATTATCAGTTAAAATCACTTGCTCCATGGGTGGTGGTGGCAGCAGCAGCACACGCCTTTAATCCCAGCATTCAGGAGACAGAGTCAGGCAGCCTCTGACAGGTCTACAGAGTAAGTTCTGGAACAGCCAGAGTTACCCAGAGAAACTTTGTCTTGAAAAACCAAAAAAAAAAAAAAAAAAAAAAAGGAGATTGTAGAGGTCCCGGTATGGTCACTCAGAGTCATCCTTAACTCCAATAGAGAACTATGGGCACAAGGCAAGCACATGGTGCACATAAGACATTCATACATATAAAATAAATCTAAAATAAATAAAATTTAGTTTAGACATTAAACTATTGTATTTGGTTGTAGTAGGCAGCTGCACAAGCCTATGACTGGCATTCAGAAGAGGAGTCTTAGCTAAAGGAACACTTTTGGGAGTTACTGGGATGTGGATGATACTAAGACACAGGAATTATATGGGTAACTGGAGGAGAACACCCAGTGACTAGAACAGAGATCCCAGGACCAAGAAGGAAGTGTCAACAAAAAAGAAGAGGTGGTGCAGCCAAAACAGTTAAATGAAAACTAGTAAAAACCAAACAAACAAACAAACAAAGGGAAAAAAACCAATGTCATAAAGCTGAGTGTGGTGGTGCACACCTGTGATCCCAACGCTAAGGAGGAGGAGGCAGGAGACACAGAAGGATCAGAAGCTCAGGGCAGCCTTAGCTCTGTGACAAATGCTACATTCCTTGTTAGGAGACCCTGCCTCCAAAGAACAAAAGAGCAGAGTCACAGAAGCCTAAGGAGCTGAACAACAACAACAGAAACCGTTTTCCAATCTAATGAAATTAGCAATAGGTTTTCTTTCTGTCAGAGTATAAGAATGGGCTAAGGAGTTCATAAAGATTAAAAATGTACGCATAGGAAAATCCTGTACAAAGAAGGATTCTGAAAGACAAAAGGGAAGTTGGCAGGTTGAAGAACAGAGCTGCCAAAATGAAGAAGGCAAAGCAAGTCTGAATATTGACAAAATACTGGAGGCAGAGGAGATAACCAGAGAAGACTTCTTTACTACTAAAAAGAACATGATTAAAGCACTGTGAGGGACTTATCTTTGACAGAATGAGGACACTTCCTCTTCCGTAGGAACATGAAGAATAAGGTTGGCCCCAGGTACAAATAGATTTGTAGATAGAAAATACCGAGAAGTTCCACATGAGGTCTTCTGTTCTTGTAGTGAGAGAAAGCTTCTAGCTGGCTTAAACAGAAGGGCACATGAAACAGTCATCTGCAGTGGGAAGGTGAACTTGCTAGAGACATGCATAATACTGCTAGACGTGGCTGATGTCTCACAAGGCTGCTGCTTACGAACTCATCGTGACACTGATCTGTCTAGCTCTCAGATTTTCTTCAGCAACTTTCAGCTCCACGGGTTCAGGCAACAAGGAAGGTAGAAGGGTTAGTATAAATAGACAGTCGGTTACTCAGCTCCACAAGCACTATATACAAGTCAATTTGGACTGAAATAAACAGAAAGGGAATATACAGAAGGATATGACATAGTGTCCAAGGTGGAAAACCTGTTTTAAGGACACACAGCTTAAAAAAAAAAACCCAAATTATCAAATTGGTCTGTTAAAGATATTACAGGTAATGGTGACAAACAAGAGAGCCTGCAGCTTGGTTTTTGTCTTACAGTTCTAGACACCATGTGTCAACACTTACAGCCTGCTGCTCTCATTCTGGGACTTGACCTTACTACCTAAAGACTGATGCTACATGGGGATTTGCTGATAATGGGATAATGAGAAAAATAAAGTAGAAAGGCTTGAAGAACTGAGTCAGCTGAAAGGATAAAGACCATGGTAAAACAGCTTGGTATAAGATGGATGATGAGACATCGGTGACCAAAGTAAACAAGGATGTGATGATGCATGGTGGTTTCTGCCTCCTCCAGTAACAGGAGAGATGCTAATGTCCAAGGGTTACACAGACAGTCTTAGCAGCAGCTCACGCAGACATCACATGGGTGTTTGGTCAGAGCAGTAGGGTCTGGCAACGTGACAAAGCCTCCCACTGTTGCTACGGGTAATGTTTCATCTCACTGATCCCAAAGGCATTACAGATTGGCAAAGCCTCAGGCATGTTAATTACTCTCTTTAAGCCTATATTTTCTCGTCTGTAAAATAAAGATAAAGCTACTCATCTGATAAAAGTTGTTATGAGGATTAATAGATAAGACAGAGGTCTGGCAAAGAGTATGTACTGAGTAAATTGTAGATACATCACAAAAACCAATAAAGGAGTTTCCAAGAACAACATTATTAAATCCTTTTTTCCCTAATATATAAGATTTTTCTTTTTAATTTTTTAAAATTACATTTATTAACTGATTTTGTGTGTGTGTGTGTGTGTGTGTGTGTGTGTGAGAGAGAGAGAGGGGGGGGGGAGGGAAAAGGAGAGGGAGACAGAGATGGAGATTGATTCATATGGAGGTCAAAGGAAATTTTCTTTGGGGACTTGGTTCTCTCTTTCACCATGTGGGTTCCAGGCTTAGAACTTGGGTCAGGTCATCGGGATTGACAACAGGAGCCTTTCCTGCTGAGCCATCTTGCTGGTCCTTCTTTTAAAGTAATCAAAAGGGCCACAGTGGATCACTGGAGGTGATCAGAGAAACTAGTTTTAGTCTCAGATATGCAATGTTCAGAAAGGTTTTAAGGAAAGTCTTACTCAACTAGTTTTCTAGCACCCCAGTTTACATAAGTTCTAAAAACTCACTGCCTAAAACTGACAGTTTTGATTGACAGAGCCTTGAAAACAAAATTTAAAAATCACCAGCTACTAATACAAGTCTCCAAAGAAAAGAAAACAGCTAACAGTTCAGGATATAGCGGTGGAAGAGAGAGAAAAAAAATATGCATGCTTTAAGCTATTTAACTTAAGCTATTCTTAGAAGGACCAGCAAAATGACTCAATGAATAAAGATGTTTGCCACCTTTGACACCTGAGTTTGATCACAGGAACCTACATTATGAAGTAATTCTAACCAGCTGTCCTCTGACCTCCGTGTATACACAAAAGCACATGAATATACATATAAAATATGTATGTAATACACATTCAAAAAAATCTTAAAAACTGCCATAACAAACTTTCCCCTTTGTTCTGGTCTCATCAAGTTTCTAGCCATAAGTAAAAAGATTATAAAAAGCTCCTATAAATTTTATAAAATCTTATCAAGCTGATTGAGACCACCCATTGAGTGAATGAACTTTAGGCCCTCTAGCTATGTCTATCACATGAACACAGGGCAGGCTGGGAGATCTAGGCAATAGCCAAGATGGCTCTCCTCCCATCCATCTCAGTTACACCTCTCTGAATAGTTAATAAGAACTACTCTAAGTCAAGCATGCATGATGTCTATAATCCCTGCACTTGTGAAGGCTAAAACAGGGTGAGCTCAGGCTTAAAGCCAGCAGGAGACATAAAGGAGGCTTATCTTAAAAATAATTAGAGGGGCAGCAGAGATGGCTCAAGAGTTAAGAGCACTTCCTGCTCTTGCAGTCCCCAGGACCCACACGGTGATTCCCAACAGCCTATAATTCCAGTCAGTTCCAGGAGTTGCCTCCCTCTTCCGGCTTCTGTGGGTACCAAGCATGCACATAGTAAACTTACAAATAGCCGGGCTGTGGTGGCGCACGCCTTTAATCCCAGCACTTGGGAGGCAGAGGCAGGCGGATTTCTGAGTTCGAGGCCAGCCTGGTCTACAGAGTGAGTTCCAGGACAGCCAGGACTACACAGAGAAACCCTGTTAAAAAAAAAAAAAAAAAAAAAAAAAAAAGTAAACTTACAAATATATAGCACTCACTCATTTACACAACATAATAAGTATTTTTTTTAATTTTTGAAGTAATTAATTAGAAAATTTTAAGGGCCAATGACATAGCTCAGCAGGTAAAGGCCCTTTCTGTGCAAGCCTGGTAGCCTGAATTTGTTACCCACATAAAAGTAGAGAGAGCCAGATGCATGAAGTTGTCCTCTGGCCTCTACATGGACCCCACTGTATAAACATTCCCCATCTCACACATACACACAAACTTTTTAAAAGCCCTACCATGAAAACAGAAGAGTATTACTTAAAACTCCAACTCAAAAAGACTCTGAATAAAAATTGCAAATCTTTATCTCCCTCCTTCTCATTAAGAGAAAGCAGACATTTGTATTTGTTCATTTGTTCGACTGGCTGAAAACTTTTCATCTAGGTGTCTTCCTCAAGGGACAGAACACACAACTGGAACTTTGGCCTCGAGCAACCTCCTGCATTGAAAATCTACACAACATGGTCTCCAAAGTCAAACAGGTCAGGAATCTGTTAGCTCTAGTACTTTACTGTGTTACTGTGAGACAAATTTCTTAATCTGTTTCCTCAATAAAACAAGGATAACACTATCTTTAAGAGCTCTTAAGAGTATTAAATAAAATAGTACATATCGAGCTGCAATACAGGCCTCGTACAAAGTGAGAACACCTAACAAGGGGCTGAAGAAAGGGCTCAGTGGTCAAGAGCACTGGCTGATTTCCAGAGAATCTGGCTTCAATTCCCAGCACCCACAGGGTGGCTCATAGACCAGCTCCAGGCGGTCTACTGCCCTCTTCTGGTCTCTTTCAGCACCAGGCACACAAGTGGTGCACAGACATAAATGTAGGCAAAACACTTATACACACAAAAATCAAAAGTTTAAAAAACCTAACAGCATACTTCCCTTTCTAATTCTCAAAGGTTTAATCAAAGACTGATTAATAGAGGGGGACTTAATGAACAAAAGCAACTGTTAGCTCAACAGAAAAGAACCAGATTCATAACTTTAAAAATAAGGATAAAGCCAGGCATGGTGGCACATGCTTAAAATACTAGAAGGTGGAAACAATCTGGAGTCTGAGGCTAACCTGGGCTACATATGGAACTATAGGGACAAGGGAACTGGCGTCTGGGGCCAACCTAGGATATACAGTAAGTCTCTTATCAAAAAAAAAAAAAAAAATGAGGGGGTAGGGATGTATTATAGGGTTACAAGTTGATTACAAACAGGAGGCTAATATCATTAATTTTAAATTTCTTCCTTGTATAAATGTTCTCCATATCTTCTAACTTTGAGGTTCTTTGAGGTTCTCATTTGTACAGTTTTCTCCTATCCTCTTCCAAAAGTCTGACTCACTCTCTTCACTTTGGTCTTGGAATGACCTAAGCCTTAGCCAGACAGACACACCTTAAAGAGTTCAGTCAGGAACCTACAGATTTCTGGGGGAAGACCAGAGACCAAGATCTAAGAGCTCAGAAAGTCTGTGTGGCACAAGGATAAAGACATGGGCTTTGGGGACAGACACAGGTTTAAATACCTGGGCCACTTTTTAGATGTATAACCTTGGGGTTGACACTAAGCTCTCTGAATCACATTTACTCATCAGTAAAACTGAGATAATGCCATCTGCATTTCATAATGTTCTTGTCAGGATTACAGAAATGCCTGTAACAATTCCTGGCACCTAAAAGGCCAATTAATGGTAACTATTATTAGGGTCCAACTGCCAATTGCCTTATTGAACATTTTGCTAGGCTGTACTTTTCTAACTGGCAAGGGAGTCACACTGCTCTCACATTCCCATGACTCTATCCAAAACACTCAATGTCAGTAATCTATAATTAACTAAATCAAGGGCTTAAACAATTCAGGGCAAGAAAGCATGAACATGGCTCAACTCATTCTCTCCTGACAGCAACAAAGTAAGTACAATGCAGATATGTTTGCCAAGAAAAATATGGAGTCTGTTTGAACATGGTCATTACCGACAGTAACATAAGCTCACACTAGCTGAGGTTCTTAGGCCTGCAGCCTTATTGTCAGAGACTTTCAACTTCTCGGAAATCCTCTTCTGTGCTAGCACCCATTTCTAAGAACAAATGGAAGAAATGCTCTTAATTGCTGTCACAGTTACTCATGATGGAACTTCTTTTCCCATTTTATAAATTACTACTTCAGAGATATTTACTGAGTTCACTGAAAGTATGCTTACGAAGGAAGACTTTAAATACAATCTCATAACCACAATGACAAGATCCGCTCTATAGAGTACACGTTACAAGATGAAGGCAAGGGCCAAAGTAAAATGTGACCAAGTAACACGCATCCCATTATGTTCATTCTCATAACAACTGAACTTGGGAGGTCTGACTTTTATGTACTTCCTTTGTGTGGCTCACCAGAATAACAGAACCAAAAAATTGATAACTGATACACAATTAAGAAAAGAGAAACATTAATGGAAATTAATAGCATAAATAAGTTTTCTGGTAACTGAAAAATAAAAACAACAGTCACCATTTATATAGCTAAAGGCAACTATTTTGTTCCTAGAATCCTCAATCCCTCCATATACTTTTAATAAAGCAGAAGGGAGTCAAGAACAGAATGACTTATCTAGACAATCTAAGAAGCAAGAAAGGCGTAACAAATCAAAACAGCTCAGTCTTTCCTTGGTGAGTGACATTCTACATGAAGAAAATTTAGTCAACTCACTATTAAGAAAACTAAAGATTGTGCTCTTTAAAAACAGCAAGCCAAATGTGGTACAAACTTCAAATTCCAGCACACAGGAAGCTGAGGCAATAGGACCATGAGTTCAAAGCCAGCCTGCTTGGCTGGCCTCAAACTCACTATGTAGCCAAGGATAACCTTGAACTTCTGGTTCTCTTGTCTCCTCGACCTCAGTACTGAGATTACAGGTAAGCACCTCTATGCCTGGTTTATATGTTACTATGGATCAAACCCAGAGCTTTTTGCCTGCCAGGCAAACATTCTACCAAGAGAGTCACATCTAGACCCCACCCCTAGATCTTGTCTAAAAAAAAAAAACACAGATAAAAGTTCAGGCCAGGTGTGGTGGCATACACCTGCAATCTCAGTATTAAGAAGGCTGAAGCAGGAAGATTACAGAGGCCAGCTTCACCTACATAGTTCCAGGCGGCCTGGGCTATAGACTGAGACCCTAACAAGGCAAGAGGAAGGGAAAAGGGAGTAAAAAAAAGGAGAAGAGAGAGGAAAAGAGGAAGCCAAGCCAAGCTCAGCAATGAAATTACTTATGTCATATAGCTGCATCCTTGCCCAGGATTTTACCTGCTGAATGTTCAGCAAATAACAAGGGCTCTGGTGTGATCATAACTGTGAGGCAAGCTCAGCCCTGTCTTCATAGCCTTGAGGCTGCTGAGTAAATCTAGAATCATGGAACATGACTTTGATACCAAAAAAACAGGAAGAAGGTGGCTCAGCAACAAGGAAAGTGTCCAAGAAGCATACTTAGAATTAAATAATAGACTCTAGGGTATTGGCCTGTGGTTCTTTTTTATTAATTCTTTATACACAATCTATTGAACTATTACTAATATGTATATTTTTCAGAGAAGGTCACAGTGACATACATATACTTAAGCAATGAGGAGAGAAATAATAAATTTTAGTAAGTTATTATTTAAGATTCTACTATAGGTACCAAGTTCTTCGTGATGACCACAAACATTTTTAATCCTTAGTCATAATTAGTACCCTCATTTTATAGAAGAAATTACTTTATAAAATTTGAAAATTATTTAAAAGTTAATACTAGGGGAGGGAGTACTATATTCAAACCTAGGTCTGTACCTAAGTATAAACTTCACTCTAAAAGTAATTTATTAAACATTTTACCCTTAAAAGAACTAAATTACAAACTTTAGAAAAATCAGTCACAAGAAAAAGGTTCTGCCAAAGTTACATCCACCTTAACTAGTGAGAAATATGCTTTGGATTCCTAATTTTGACCTAAGTACTTCCAGCCCTAGCCCAGGCTGCCTCTTTTAAGTGTAATTCTTCCATTTAACTATAATTGCATGGAGAGGGGCAGCCGACACACCAAACTGCAAAGGACAAAGTATGCCCTAAAGACCGGTTAAATTCCTTCAGTCTTGCCTCTGACGTCATCTAGCACTACCTTTGAGAAGTCAGAATGAAAAAGTTAACTGCTCTAAGTCATGAGGTAATCACAACAAAATGTTTTGCTGGAGCCAAGGTTCACCTAAACTCTACATAGTAAACCCAATGTACACTTTTTTATTGTCGTTCTGACAGAACAAAATGCACCCATTACAATGAAAAAAAAAAAACCCATAAATCATTGTGTTCATATTGTTTCCAGGAAATGAAAGTCACTTTTTTTTTTTAGATGATCCACAACTCTTGTCTTTTTTCTCTTGTGCTGACTTAGCATCGATAAATGGGAGGAAAAACGAGGGGAGGGGGTAAAGGGTATATAGCCAATATATAAATAATACGGGGGTACTATCATTACACGTTTCTATTCATGAAGGAAGCTGACAGTTCCAAATGATTACTTTCCCAAAAGTAGCAGGCATTTCTTCCTAACACTTTCGGTTCACAATAACGATATGAATGAAATAAGCATTCTCTTTGGATACAATCTAGTAATCCTAGAGACCAGACCTCTTCAGAGTGAATGAAGCATCTCTCCATCACCCTTCTACAATCACAGTTCGAGAGAATTGCAATGGCTAGAAAGGAAGGACACGGATCAGTACTACCCTGTGGAAAGCTGTCGGCCACAGAAAGGCAGAAAGTCATCATCTGTACAGAAGCCAGGCAACTCAAGAGGGTTTCCCGAGCCCTCATGAGAGCTAACTACTGCTTCCTCGTTCTCCAAGGAAAAAGATCTTGCTATCCTTATCGCTGGAGGGAAGGTTTTTCTATGCCGCCGAACAGTCCGGAAAATTACACGCGGGAGTGTGCTGGAGGCGGGGGGTGTAGTAGTAGGTGCTTCTCCTCCCCCCTGCCTCGTTCAAGTAGTAGTGAAGGGCGCTACCTCCATGTTATTAGTAGCGAAGTACACCCGTGGTACCTGGAGGCTTCGCTTCGCAGCGGAGCACCGGGTGGCGGCCGCTCTGAGAGCGGGCTCAAGGGTGGGAAAAGACTCTGCTCCACGATCTAGAGGGTGTGGAACGGGGTGCTGCCGGGCCGTGAAGGGCCGCGGCTCCCATGCCCGCCCTCCCCGCCTCTCCGAGAAGAGAGGCAGCCCGACCCCAGTACCTTCTTGACCGTGCGCGGCGCCTCGGTGACCGTGCCGTCGGGGCTGACCAGGGCCTCGCCGCCGTCGCGATGCCGCTGGTGCTGGTGATGAGGGTCGCTCCGCTTCATGGCCGACGCTTGAGGGACCTTCCCAGCCGCAGGGCTGAGTGCCGCGGTGGGCCCCGAGCCCGGGCCAGGGGCCGGGGGCCGCTCTGCCGCTGGAGCTGGAGCCTCTGGGTCCCCGCCACCCGCTGGGGGTACCATGGCGCCCACGGCCGCCGTGCTCAGTCCTAACTGGGGCTCCGCCTCGGAGGGGCTCAGATCCTTCAGCTCCACCTCAGGCACCTTGGCCGCTGCCGCTGCTGACACAACCTGCACCGACATCACCGCCTCCACTGCAACCGCCGACTCTGACTCTAGCTCCAGCTCCCACTCGGCCCCGCCTCCCGCCTCCCTTCCCCTTCCCTCCCCCATACCCCCACTCCTCCCCTCCATGGCCTCCGCTCCCACCCCCTTCCTCCGCCCGCTCGCTCGCCGCCAGCCCGGCCTCTCGAGCCCCGCCCCACCCCTGTCCGACTCACGCGCGAGGCGCCACGGAACCTGTAGTGCGCTTGCTCCGGGCTGCACGCGACTAGAAGATCGTGGGACCTCAGCACCCAACTTGCACTGCGCGCGCGGGGACAGGCCGCAGAGGCCCCTGGGAGTTGTAGTCCTTTCGGCCTTCCTCCGGAAAGTAGTTTTCTGTGGAGAGGGAACTCCCAGGACAACGACTAACAGAAAAGCATAAAAATGGATGACGCGACGGAACAGATGAGGAAAAATGTCTCCAGAGGGCTTGCGGTTTCCGGAAAGGAATGCCAGAAACTCCAGGGAAAGTGGGAGAATAATGACTCGCTCCCTTGACGGCGTGAATTTCCTCCGGGGTGTGCGCATGTGTGCGATCACGTGGGCAGCCTTTAAAGGAATAGCGGCATGTACGGTGAGGTGAATTCCGGCTCCAGGCAAGAAGGCATGGGATTTCTCCGTTCGGAGCCTTTCTTCAGTGGGTTTGGTTTCTAGAAGAAATGAAATAAGCCATTTCCAGCTGTCATGATTTCTGGCGTACTCTTGAATTAAGAAACTAAAATCAAACCACCAAGGAAAGAAATCTCGTCAGGCTATGGTGGAGTACGCAGTAATAATTTGAACACCTGGAGCATATGCATCACCAGTATCACCAGTAATAGTCCAAGGCCGGCTAAGTTATGAAGCGAAACCCTGTCTTTAAAAAAAAAAAAAAAAAGAAAGAAAGAAAAGTTCATTTCCTTTAGTTCCCCTCCCCCCCCACACACACATGTAATTAAAGGACTAGAGTTGGAGTTGTAAGATGATGCCTGGGTGCTGGGAATCGAGCCTGGGTCCTCTAAAAGAGTAACAAATTATCTTAACTGTTGACCAGGTCACCAGCTTCCAGATTTATTTTTAATAACTAAAATAAAATTGCATACCAATTGGGTTGGTCATAGTGATAATCCCAACACTCAGGAGACTGAAACCTGAGAGTCAGAAATTTGTTAAGGTTAGCTTTGACTGCTTAGCCAAACCCTGTCACAAAAATAAGAAACTTATCTGAAACTAATGTTCTATTGATGATAGAATTTTTTTTCTTTTAAAAATTGTTCTCCAGTAATCTTTTAATGATAAAAGGAAATGTTTGTAATTTTAAAAATTGGACTAAAAGCCAGGTAGTTGTGGCATATACCTTTAATCCCACCACTTGGGAGACAGAGGCATGCAGTTTGAGGCCAGCCTGGTCTACAGAGCAAGTTCCAGGACAGCCAGGACTACACAGAGAAAGTCCATCTGGGATGGGAGAGATGGAGGAAATATAATAACAACAAATTAGACTAGGGGTTGGAGAGATGACTTATCAGTTAAGAACATCTGCTGCTCTTCTAGCAAACACATGGTGGCTCACAACCATCTACAGTGTACAATCTGATGTCCTCTTCTGACATGCAGGTGTACAAACAGAGCACTCATATACATGAATGAATGAATGAATGAATGAATGAATGAGAGAAAGAAAGAAAGAGAGAAAGGAAGAAAGGTAGGTTAGAATATAAAGCAGAAGACAACACCACACTTTCTAGGGGTTAGGGAGTTGGCTCAGAACTTATGAGCCCTTGCTGGGATTTGTTTCCAACATTGGGCAGCTCAAAACTCCTGTAATGTAACTCCAGCTCCAGGGGATGTGACACCCTCTTCTGGTCCTACAGACACACACATACACATAAGCTTAAAACTTATTTTAATTGTACATTCTTTAAATTTTTATGTGAATATTACCTAAAGGGGAAAAAAGCATTAACATGTAGTTGACTCTTTTAGCATATTATGAGGTAGGCGTTTTTATTCCTAAAGAAACTGAGGCAAAGAGGATCATGGTGTGTGGCTGCCCCGAAACAGCCCTAACAGCTCCCTCAGACCACTGGTCAGCTCGTTTGCGGAGCTACTTTTTCCTAAGCAAGAAAGAGCCAAAGGGAGAGATCACCTGCTTGAGCTCCTGCTGGGTACCACTAGTACCATGGACGGCTCTTCATTTGGTAGCTTTTGGAGCTGTCATTTCCTGGTCCCCAAGACTGCTGCTGGAAGGCACCTGAGCACTGCCATTTCCACAAAATCCAAAAGTCCGCCAGACACGAGAGCTCATCAGGCTTTCTCCTCGTGTGTCCGGTTTTGATCATTTCCTTCCTGTTACGGAGAAATGCCCCCGAGCTTCGTCCTCCAGCTGTTGGGCAGAGGCTAACAACATTACAACTGTTCTCTTTCTTCCGCCTAATGCACAAGGGAGCGTCAGCACAGCCACCTGCCATATGAGGAGCTCAAACCCAGCAGCTGCTTACCTAGCCAGCCACTAGAATTGATTACTGAGCAAAAGAACGGATCCTTCAGTGGGATGTAGGGATGAAACATAAGGAGTTTGAGCCCTGAAAAGAGACAGATGTTTAGCCCTGTTTATCCAAATTCTACCATGACTTGGAACCAACAATCAGATCACATTCTTCATGCTTTATAGCTCCATCTTATTCATCCACTGCTTCTGAGGCACAGCGTTGTTGCTGAGGCAAACCAAGCAAATATGAAGATTTAGGCCTACAGCTCTTTTTCCTTCATCCGGTTCATTCAGCTTCCAGGAGCTTTGCAGTCGGTAATAATCTTCCATGAGGTATCTGACCAGTCCAAGAGAGAAAATGAAAAAACTAATGCTGAGGAATTCTCCAAGGAAATAGGCCAGCCAGATCACAAGTAGTGACAATCGTCCTCCATGGAACACCGAGTGCCACACCATGAGTAGACAGCCAGTCACCAGACAAGTGAGGCAAACCTCTAATGTGAAAGCAAGACAAGGAGGTAGACATCCTGGTACATAGTGAGGCCCCTTGGGCCCCATCTCCAGCAACATGAGAAAAGAGGTAGAGGCTAACATATTTTTAAATTCTAAAACAACTGGCAGTGCACACATATAATCCCAGTACCCAGGAGGCTGAGGAAGAAGGATTTGTGAGTTCAAGGCTGCTCTGGCTGGACTAGACCAAGACATTAAAGCCTGCCTAGACTATATAGACTGTGCTCTACTACCACCAAACTACTTGGAGACTTACAATACTGTATTTGTGAAGGAGCATACAGTTTCAGCGAATAAGCATCCAGAAAACAAAATCATGTTAAGTGAAAGCCTGCTAGCAGAATTTTTTTTCATTAGAAAAGTTTAAATAGAAAATTTTTGTTGTGGCGGTTGTTCATTGAGGTGGGAATCTTCCTGTGTAGCCTAGCTGGCCTAGAACTTACCATTTAGAACAAGCTAGCCCAAAACTTCAGCAAGTCCTCCTGCCTCAACCTCCCAAGTATGCTGAGATCACAGGTGTGTGTACTCCTGTATAAAAAAGATGTTTTCTATCTTTTGCTCAGATGTTGAAAAACGGTAGCTTATATGCATTACATGCATTTTAATGTATATTTTAGCATAATACATATAATGCATTAAATAGCTGTAGCATTCCTTATTTTTTTCCTCATTTTTTTTAGGTGAATACATGCCTTTACATCTCAAAAGCAGAGCTGCGGGTACAGTTCAACAGCAGCGCATGTGCTGTGCATGCTCCAAGGCCTGGGTTCCATTCCTAGCACTACTATAAGGGAACACAAAAATCACAGAAGAGAAAAATAAAACATTAGGAGAGAGTGGGGTGGAAATGATGGAGATGAAGTGTGGGGAGCCGACAGAAGGCGGATATCATCCTTGCAGCCATCTTGAGCCATATACCCTGACAAGAGACTTGATTACAACAGCCTACAACAGATGAGCACACTCTGATAACATCTTGTTTTAGATACACAGGATCTTCCCTTGGGTGTGTGAGACTTAAGGTGTGATTTAGAGATAAGACCTAAGGGTGTGACTTAAGGGCGTGACTTAGAGGCATAGCTTAGAAGTGAGACATATAAAAGGCAAGAGGCAGAAAGAAGAAATGATTAGTTATTAAGCATTAGACATTAGGCACTTAGCACTTGGAGAAAGAACTTGGAACTTGGAGGCACTAGGGACTAGGAACTCAAGACTTGGGACTTGGACTAGGAAGAGAGACTGAAGAATAAATGGGATTGAATCACACTCTGTCTGGTCTCCATTCTTTGAGTCTGTCCTCACTTTCTCTCTTGCTGAACCCCAACCGGAGCAGCTTGGGGCAGTACAATCCGGAACAATTTAGCACCCAAGGCTTTTGGCATTTTGGGTTCCAACACTGACAGAGCAGTCCGTGACATTTTGGCCCCCAAACGTGGGGCAGCACGGCTCACAACAATGAAGTACTCATTTGAAACTCACAAATGTGAAAAATACATAAAATAAGTTAAATGACCTGCTCACAAAGCCCAAATACTAAAAGCCCAAATTCTAGAAGGACAAAAAATAAGTAAATAAATAAAAAGGAGTTAGGACACAACAGTGGTAGAGAACTTGCCTGGTGTGTATAAAACCCTGGATAAGAGCAGGACTAGGAAAAGAGCCACTAGATGCCTAGCACAGTATGTGAAAAACAGATCTCTGTTGGTTTATATCATTATGGGATTTCAAAATTCTGTAGACAAAAAGTATCTTTCCAATATCTAGAGTAGAACTCCATAGAGAATATGAGTTCATCCTGGCTACAGAGCATGACCCAGTCTCAAAAATAAATGGATGGATGGACAGACAAATGGACAGACACACAGATAGATGGGACTGGCAAGACAAGCACTTCTGCAGGCAGAGGCACTTACCACCAAGCCTGACAACCCGAGTTCAAAACCTCAGAACCCATATGGTACAAGAAGTGAACTGAGTCCCATAATCGGTCTTCTGACCTCCACATGACACAGACATGCTTTTATATACACATAAACAGACAAATAAGTAAATGTGGAAAAGCTAAAAAGACCAAATAAACACAAAGCAATATACAAATTGCTTGTGGATGTATAACTGCATCTGAAATAAGATAGTCAGGAAACAGCCAGGCATGGAGGTGCCTGCCTATAAATACCAGCTTATCAGAAGGCTGAAGCAGAATTGAGAATTTAAGGCCAATGTGATATATACACAATCTGAGCTATATAACAAGACCTAAGCTGGGATAGTGCTTCATGCCTTTAATCTCAGCACTCAGGATCTCTGAGTTGGAGGCCAGCCTGGTCTTCGAAGCAAGTTCTAGGACAGCTAGGGCTACATAGAATAACCTTGTCTTCAAAAACAAAAAAAAAACAAGACCTGAGATCTTGTTTCAAAGCAAATAGTAGAAAGAAATTCAAGAAATACAAACTGTTTCAAAAATCAGAGAACTGAGTCCTGAAAGCTGTCCTCTGAAAACTGCATGGTATGTGGGCATGCGCACACAATAAACATAATAAAAATGTGTATTTATACATGTACACATGGGTACACATGTACCGCCTTGAGGACTCCAGGGATCAAACTCACGTAGTCAAGCCTTTACCTGCTGGGCCATCTGGCGGATCCTACCCAGCAGTTTTACATGGTTTTCACACTTGCAAGGCAAGCCGTTTTATCAGTGAACTACCTCTCCAGCCCTGGTTGTTAGTCTATTGTTCTTTTGTTTTAGTCTATTGTTCTTTGTGATTTTCCTTGTCTTTTCAGCTTTTTACACTAAAAGCTCAAGTGGGCAGGGGAATGGTTAAGGCAGTGCAGTCTGCTTTAAGGAAGCTGGGGCCAGGGGAGAAGGTCTTAACTGGAGAAGCAGTTAAGAGCACTGGTTGCTCTTCCAGAGGACCCAGGTTCAATTCCTACCAACCACATAGTAGCCCACAGCTGTCTGTAACTCGGGTTCCAGGGGATCCAACACACCCACACAGACATATTTGCAGTCGATATAAAATAAAAAATAATTTAAAAGGAGGATGGAACGAACAGAAGTTGAAACTGGAAGTCTGAGGTGGAGAATGTGGTAGGGAAACCCAAGAACCCAGGTAAGGCTGAAGGCAGTGCTGGTGGGGAAGGGGTTCTCAGGACAACAGGAAGGCAAAATTGGCACCCCTTGAACCTGGAAGTGTTTCCTTAGGAACTGGATTAAAAACTTTTAGACAAAATGGTGATCATAATTCAGAATGACTTCTGTCTCTCCTACAGAAATCCTGTAAGGTTGCCTGTTTGCTTGGATGTCACTTTCATGGGCATCCAGCTGTAGTTTTTTGAGTCTGCATGTGGAAGCACAGAAAACAAGTTGAGTTAGTACTGACCTCTAGTGCTCACAATCTGTCACTGCAACCATACAGGTTTCTCCGCTTTTTGGAGGCCCAGACTGATCACAATATTCCATCCACCCTTTACACAAGCAATCCTTCTAAGGAAGAAGAAACAGACTGAAGAAAAGAAACAGTTAAATGTCCGTGGAGATGAAATGAAGAAAACCGTAGCAATTTTTTTTTTATTTCAGAAAATATTAACCAACACTGAGAAGTGCAGAAGAAGGGAATGGCCTGAGGAAACACAAAATGGGGAATTTGAGAATGAATTTCCACCGACCTGGAAAGCCAGGACTTCGGAATCAGAAATACTGAGCTTGTGACATTTCAGGCTGTTGGGGTTGTGTGCAAGAGACTTTGCTTTACTTTGCTGCTTTATGTTGAACTTGCTCTTTCCATGCAAAGAGCACCTCTGGTTGGATCCCTGTTACCCTGAAACCACAAGACCATGCCTGGGTGCCAGCATTACCAGTAGCTGAATAGTTTGGAGCAGCCTATTAGACCTTTTATGCCTCAGTGTCTTGAGGGGTATAACAGAACCTGGCAGGTCTGTGAGACTGCCTGAGCTGACTCCTGTGGAGGGCTCAGAAGACTGCCCAGCAAGGCTAACCCCGGGTGTTAGCTGTCAGTAGTATAACAGAGTCCTACAGGATATCTAGGATAAAAACCAACATGCTGTTTCTCCTCTTCCTGGAATCTGGCTCGCTTAAAATCCTGTTGTCCCCATCACACACACACACACACACACACACACACACACACACACACACACAGAGCTGAAGAAGGGAATACTCCTCACAAGCCAGCACCCCACAATATCCTCAGCTCTGTGGTGACACTGCCTTTTCTCCAGACCTTGCTACATAATCTAGAGTCACTTGAATCCATTTCCCAATCTTCCCTCTGGTATTTTAAAGAAGCACACCCAGTAAGTTTTCCTTGTGTTTGAATTCCTTTGACTGCCCAGAAAGGAAGCTGTGAATCAGAATGTACCCAACCTAACATCTCTGGTAAAAGGCAGAGCATGCTACCCCTGCAATGGTGGAACCTGGGATTGGCAGATGTACTCATCTACATACCACCAGGAAAACACTCACTTCCCATGGCCACTCCAAGGGCATCCTGCATGTCTCTCCTTGATTCTCTTTATGTTTGGAACTTAGGGATGCAAAAGTGGCCACCAAGCATCTTTTGTCCATTTACAGCCAAATAGCCAGAGAGGGCAGCCAGCATATTACACTGAATCAGCCCAGCATCTGATTGTCAGTCATGACCACACCAGCAAGCTCTCCACTGGTCAAAAAGGGCTCAGAATACATGGAGGTTCTGGACCAGGTACATAAACTAGAGATGAGGCTGGGGGAAAGAAACACACGAGCTTATACAAAAATGTTTTATTTACTGTTCATATTTCTTCTTCTCATACTGAGCCCCTGACCCGGAACCCAGCCAGCTTCTAAGGCATCCTGCTGTATGGTTCTTGAATGTGGGGAACTATGAAAATGACTAGACATTGTAAAAAGTGGGGAGTCCCCCTCCCACCAGATACAGAAGTTGGAAGAAGCTTTCTTGCCTGACTGAAGCTACAGAAGCTTCCCAAGGTAAGCCCCTTAAGTCAGAGGGTCCATCCCCACTGGATGGACGTGAGGAAGAAATAACATGTCTCTCAGAAGCCAGGAACTGAACTAGTAGTCTCTCACTTGAGACAGAGCTCAGAAGTAAGGTAGGTGTGTGTGTGTGTGTGTGTGTGTGTGTGTGTGTGTGCGTGTGTGCGCGCGCGCGCGCGCACGCGCACATGTTAAGGTGCTAACCAAGAAGAGGTTGGCCTAGTAGAACTGAGATGTGAATGTAGGGATAGAACAGGAAAAGAGAGGATGTGTTTTGGGTAGGGCCACCTGTTGAGAACAGTTACAGCCCTTATGGGAGTGGTCATTACAACTACCAGGAAGAGGAAAAAGAGAGTCCTGTCCCCACCTAGACAAAGGACAAATGACATGATAAACACTTTTGGTCTGAGAGTGCCAGAAAAGGACACTCATTGGCACAGAAAAGGGCAGCCAGTCCTCATCTGTCAGACGTGGGCTTGGTGACTTCACTGGCCACCACAGCCCACTCTGGGTACCATCACCCCTGCCTCTGGCATTCCTGCCCTAGTACAAGCTCTGTTGGAGACTGACTGCCAGCCAGACTCTACTTAGTGGGCAGAAGCAAGGGTCCTGAGCTGCAGGGTCCTGCTTCTGACATGAGGCCTATCAGTGGCTGTACAGCTTGTTTCCACGGTCTGGCTGCTTCTAGCCAGACACACACAGCTCTTTGAAGCAGACACTTGGTCCAGACTGTCAGGTGAGACCCCAGAGGTATGCTCTCAGGAAGAGCTACAGAAACATGTGCATTTCCCATCCTAGGACCTGCCCTGCAGGCTCAGAAGTCCGAGTCTGCATCCAAGAGCTCAGCCTCCATTAGGTTAGTGCGGGAATGAATGGACCCCAGCCCTTGGAGGCGGCCCTGAGCCCAGACCCTGGAAGTTGAAGCACCAGGGAGAAATGGATCTTGATGGGGAGAAGGCTCTGGGCAGAAGGGGTTGGAGACTAGAGTCCAGGCTCCCTGACGGCAGGACTCCCCTGTTCCCCAGGCATTTGCAGCTACCAGGCACTTCTGCCGAGGCAACTGAGGCAACCGAGGAACTGCACTGGTGGCAGGAACAGGGGCAGAGTGATGAAGCTCAGGGGCTTGCCCCAAGGGGCACACCTCCTTCTTCCTCTTCCTCCGCTTCTTCTTCCGGCCCAAGCGCTTCTCTAACTCTGGGGAGATCTCTGCCTCAACCAGCCACAGGTTGGCTTGTTCTTCTGGGGGCACTGTCAGGAGGATGAAGAGCACAGCTTAGGTCTTTATTCTGTTCTTTACACCCTTCCCTTCCCAGAATCCCTAGCCTCGAGTTCTGGGACCGATCATTCCAAGCTTCCCAAGCCTTGGCACCCCCTTCAAATCCTTTGTGGCCTTTCCTTTCTTCCCCTAGTTTACAACCCCATATATTCAGTCCAAGGTGCTCCTGGCCAATGCGTCCACCTACCCCCTCCTTCCAGCAGAAGACAGAGCCCCCATACCTGGAGTTGCCACAGGGGTGACAGACACATCCTGGGGCAATATGGCTCCTCTCCGAGCCACCATTTTGGTGACATGCTGGGCCCAGGCAGAGGAGACATCAGCTGAGGGTTCATTGAGGTCAAAAGCCAAACCCGCTTTGGGGATGAAAGGAAAGAAAGAACAATGACTCCTCCTTATGTAACATGATTCATCTTTCTTAGCCAGTCCTTCCCACTGCAACTGGCAGAGAGTCCACCCTGTAACCAGTGCCCACTCAAAATCTGAGTGGAACAGCCTCTGGTCCCCGAAAACTTAAGACTGCAAGTCTGGTACCAGCACCCTGACTTACCCTGGCTCAGAAAAGTCACTGGAGATGGCAGAGAAGAAGAGAGAGGGAGCAGAGTCCTCAGAGAACTATAATACCATGAACAGGCGGAGGGAAGACGGGGTGGAGGTGAGGGACAGGGAATGAGACGCGACAAGGCACCCAGGATAAAGCAGAGTATAAGTGAATGCCTTATTCCTCAGTTTGTCATCAGTCCATCTATCCAAATGGAAATCTGCCTGGTACTATGGAGGTCAAGTGTCTCAGCAGGAGAATACACTGAGGCTCACCAACGGGTCCATCATGGGAGACAGTGTGCATGCTGAAGGAGAGCTCCTGGCCTGGGTTCTGCAGCAGCTCACGGCGCTTAGAGAAGGCCTTGGCAATCATCTTGCTCTTCTTGATTCTCTTGGGTTCATCATCACTGTGCCCAGTCAACCTGAGAACAGAAGGGGCGGGGCTGGCAAGTGCAGGAGCAGCTGCTTCCTTTCAAATCTATCGAAAGACCTGGGATTCTAGGTTTAAAGAGCCTGGAGTCCTGAGAACTCTGAGGCGCTGAGGCCTTCACAGCAACAAAACATGCCTAGAATGCAGGGCTCCTGTGGCCCCTCCTCACAAAGCACTAGTTCTCAGACTCAGCTCACTGTCCCCTAGAGGGCAGTGGTGAGCTGCTAAGAAATTAGCCCTGCAGATTTGTTTGGCAAACACTGCCCCAGTCTGTGTTTTAGAACCAGGATAAGACAAAGCCCTCAAGTGAAGACCTGAGGCTGAGAGTAAGAGAGGAAGGACAAGATTAGACGGCTGCTGACCCCACCTGCACCAGGTGCGCCTCCAGATGAGCAGGGTGGCCTTGGTCCAGACCCAGGTGCTCATGGCAATGCCAGTGCCAAACATGGCAAATAGATTGATCTTCTCCACCAGGAGGCTGGGCCGATTCTTGATCTCACAGTCAGGAATGGGCTTCTTGGTAGGCAGCCCAATGGTCACATTGGCTTGGCATCTATGATGAGGGATGGTAAACAGCTAAGGCTATCAGAATCCAATAAGAAGGCACCCGATAAATCCATACAGGAAAGAGCTGAGCCCCATTGAAAGATCCTCATGGTGCAGGTGATGGATAGATGATACTAGACTCTACCACTGAGCTATACCACTAGCCCCAGTGACATGCTTTGGAATCATCTAGAGAGCTTTTATAAACTCCTGTCTGAGCCTCATATCAAACTTCTGGGACAAGAATCCAGCATCACTGTGGGTTACAGCTTCCTAGACTGAAATGTGTCTGTATATGTCCTGTGGGTGTGTGCCACTCATGTCCAGGTGCCTGCCGAGTCCAGGAGAGGATGTTGGATCCTGGAGCTGGAGTTACAGGCATTTGGGAGCTACCAGGTGTAGATGCTGGGAACTGACCTTGGGTCCTGTGGAGGAGTAACAAGCACTCCTAAATCAGAGCCATCTCTCCAGCCAGAGTCTCTCTTTTAAGGGAAGTTTTAACTATGGCCCTCAGTAGCAGCAGGCATCTTTCTAGCAGTGTAGATGCCTCGCTTGTCCTGGGTCACCTTTACTGAGATAAAGAAACACTCAAACAAAACTGGTAAACTTGACCAGGTTGCTGAGCTGTCCAAGGGAATTGTCCTGTACAGTGACTCAGGGAGAGCTACAGGTGGTAGAAATCACACAGATGACAACATGGGTTGGCTTCTGAACAGTTGCAAACACACAGGACATCCTGCCCAGGGGGTGCAGACAGACATGTAGAGTTGAACAGCAATCTGAAAGCTATTCGTGTTTGAGGCAGGATGGTGGAAGACCACGAGCAGATGGAATGCTGCATTAAAGTGGAAGCTCCAAACCCAACCACTCCCACAAGCAAGCCCGACCGAGCCCCCCACTCACAGCACATAGTCCCGGAAGCTACGCTCCCACTCAGCCTGGTTGAAGAAGTCATAGAAGTGGCAGCTGAAGGTGATGAGCACAAAGCCAAAGGCCAGGAAGCCAAAAATGCCTGTGGAGTTCAGAGACAGGATCCATTACCAGAACAGACAGGGTAGCAGCACCAGGGAGGAGGGCAACTGTGTACTGAGTACTGAAGACAGCTGAGTCCAGGGTGACTACGTGCTTGGCTCGAGTCAGGAACTGCATCCACCAAAATAAATCCAGAAGATCCTGGAGGTGACTATGGGAGGCCACAGGGAGGGCAAGGGGCCTGTGGTAGCAGTCTTGGCACTGACCTGGATTCTTCTACTTTTCACAGTGAGTTGCCTCCTCCACTATCACTACACCTTGGCTCTGTCCCTGAATATTTAATTCTCCACACTGTTTTTCCGCATCCTGGAGGCCCCAGCAGGATTCAGTATTGAGATGGCCAGAGTCCCCTGGGCACCACTCACCCAAGCGCAGCATGGTCTCGTTGATCTTGCTGGCTGCCTTCTCACTCAGAAGCCCAGGGTGGTTGCTCTTGATGGAGAACAGAGTCATGACCCCTAAACAAACAGAGAATTCAGGCATTGGCAGGACAGAGCCACTCTCCTGGGGTAGGGGAGCACAGGGAGGGATGCCCCATGGCACTGGAGTCCTATGACTAATTACATCCATCCTGACTTAAAGCTTGGGGAACCAGAGGATGAGAGAACAGCTATTAGCAAATGTGCTATGGGCTGTGGTAACTGGGACAGAGCCTAGACAACAGTCAAGGACAGAGAGAGGAAACCAGGTCAAAGCTATTCTGATGGAAAAAGCGTGAAACAGAATCAACAATAGTACTGCCCAATAGAAACACATTGTGTGACATGTAAAAGAAATCTCAAATTTTCTAGTAGCCACACTTAAAAAACTATATAATTTTACCATATTTTATAAACTAAATATATACAAAATAGAACCACCTCTGCATTCCATACAAATTATTAGTGATTAATTTATATTCGTATTTTTCTTTCTCTTCTTCATGTTAAGTCTCAAACACATCGTGTTTTTTACATTGTGTTTGGCCTCTTTTCAACATCCATGGCTATTGGTTACCATATGGGAGGCGCAGATACGAAATATACACCAGAGGCTCAGATGCTCTGCCAGAAAGGCAGGGAAGAAGGCTGAACAGAAGGTTGACAGTTCAGTGGGAGGAAACCAAAACTGACAAAGAAAACCAAGCAAAATGAGCTAAAAACCAAGACAAATCATGGTGTGGCAGATTGAGACAGGGAAATTAAGGACCAGTAAATCTGTATATGTTATAAAAACTGTTTGTGTATGTTAGGGGTTGGCATGACTTGGAAACCAAGCTCCAAAAATATGACAGTATATATAAAACTAGTGTGAACACACATAAGCAATGGCCTCAAGATGATCCATGTGGATCAGCTAAGTGTCCTGGGGCATTTACAACGCAAGTGCATCCTGACAAGGGGTAAGAAAAAGGGTCTGGAATCCAGCCAAGTTACTCTCAAAAAAGCCAAGAAACTTGGTCATGGCTTTGGAGGAAGAGATACATTCTCACAAAAGTGCTATCCTGCCTATAGGGTCATCTTCTGTACTGCAGCAAGGTTTAGGTAGATATCAGAGGAAGGCAGTGGAGCCGGAAGCTCCTATCCCCACTTGTACAGAGCAGGTGTCAGCGCACTGTTACCTAGCTGGCCCTGGCCGAGTCACTCACCTCGGATGAGGAAGTAACCTCCCACAATAAGCACCAGGCCAATTGGGGCCAGGACAAAGCCAGCACGGTACCGATAGTTCTTATAGCCTACAAAACAGATGCCACTCACGGAGTCTCCATCTACCTGTAGCAGGAAGGGGTGGAAGGGATAGTTAGTTATGGCCCTTCCCCCAAGCTCACCCCATTCAGGCCCCCACCCCCGAACCATTGTACCTGAGCCACAGCGAGGATTGCCACGGTGAGGACAAAGGGGAGTGACCACGTGAGCAGGTGGAAATAGGATGTCTTGCCCGAGAGAGGCTGGTAGGTGGTACCCAGGGCTTTGAAAGAGGTGTGCCAGGCATAGGTGAGGACCACGAACCAGACTACTCCAGCCATTAAGGCATAGTACACGATGACAAAGATGATGACACAGGACAGGGTCTCGCTAGAGCTGTGAAGATGTAGGGTGTCACTTGGAGAGCCACTTTGTATTCTTCCTACCAGTCACTCCACCCTGTCCCCAGGTCCTAGTCTACTAAAATGTGGAGGGTCCCCAGGAGTCAGGACACAGGTCGGATGTGAAGAGGCTCTAGGGTACATCTCTGAAGAATCGTAAGTCTCAACACTGAACACAACAAGGCAGTGCTAAATCCTACCCATTATGGCTGCCTTCAAGTCCAACCCCTTCCTTCTGTGGAAAATGTGCATTACAGTCTTTCTCCTCCCACCCTCACCTCTGGGTCCCCAAGATACTTACGTGGGCTCCCCAAATCTCATGGTGCCATCTGCTCGGCAAACAATCTCCCGGCGGGCACCATCCATGAACTGGGCCAGCCAGCCAATGCTGCCCACGAAGAAACACGCATTGACATAGAAGAGAATAACCGCGGGGTAGCGATTGGAGTTCCGCCAGTCAGCCACAAAGGTGGCCTAAAGGGAGAAGCGGCCATGCAGTGAAGTGAGGGTCTGCTCTGCTGCAGAAGCCTTGATCTGAACCCAAGACCCCCTCGTAAGCTTCCGTGGGTCCCCTACCGAGCCACTTCATTTTAGCGTCCCTGCTCCTTGGGCCATCAATCCTGCGCCCTTGCCCTTAAAGCTCTGCTCACCAGTGTGAAGAGTGTGCAGAGACCAGTGACGGCCCCGAAGGCTGCGATGTAACTGTGCATGTCCTGGTGCTCGGCCTCGGTGAACAGCGGGTTCTGGCACTGGATCCCACAGCCCTCCACGTCCTCGTACCAGCTCTTGGGGTTGTCTGTCCGCACCAAGGGCGCTTCACACTGGCCTGAACTGTTGAACTTAATGTTTTGTACCTCATTCTGACGCAGGGAAGGGAAAAAATACCATGGGGAGAGGTAAATCAGGGTGAAAGATGTCGGGAAACAGGGCAAGGGCAAACGTGCTGGCTGGGCGCCCACTGCTACTCACTGGCTCTACATCCTTGGGCAAATTATTTGACTATTTCACTATTCTCATCTGAAAGAGTAGCCCCTACCTCACAGGACCTAAGGATTAGATAATAAAAAGGCTGAAGTTCTCATAATGGTATTTGTATGTAGTAAATGATAATTAGAATCAGTCTCATTCGGTTATCCCTACAGATGTCGTCTTCTAACCCACACTGCCTCACACCTCTCTGTCTTCCTGCTTCTAGTGCTTCATGTGTATATGCCTTGACTTCTACACGTGACAGAAATCTCTCAAGACAGGCTCCTGTCGCCGGGCAGTGGTGGCGCACGCCTTTTATCCCAGCACTTGGGAGGCAGAGGCAGGCAGATTTCTGAGTTGGAGGCCAACCTGGTCTACAGAGTGAGTTCCAGGACAGCCAGAGCTACACAGAGAAACCCTGTCTCGAAAAACAAAACAAAAACAAAAACAAAAACAAAAGACAGGCTCCTGTCACTCATAACCCCTGTAACACCACAACCCTAACAGCGAGCATTCAAAAACTGTCGAACATGCTACATCATGTCAACAGAGAAGCCTTCACAGAGACCCAGACTGTGGTGTACAGCTTTGATGTATGGTTCATCAGTTCTATAACTGCAGACACAGGGTCTCCTAGCAGAGACATCTCTGGCTCCCCTGCATCCAGTACAGTGTTGCTCTGTTCCAAGGTTAGACTACCCTCTCTTGCCCCTCAGGGCACTTACTGGGCAGCCTTCAGGAAAGTGGTCCGGCGTGCAACGCAGAAAGTCAGGCCACCCTCGCTCCCGCTCCACAATGGCACAGGGGCCTCGGGTGGCCTGGCAGAGGGTGCGACTGGGCAACTCCACTCGGTCATTCTCACACTTGGGCATGTAGACAGCACACAGCAGGGGCTGGATCACTGCCCAGCAGCGGGGGGCATTCCGGAGGCCTGTGAAGTGGCGATAGTATGAGACATTGTGGCAAAGACCCCTCCTCACTGACCCACTGATACAGTTGTAACCCTTCTCCTAAGCCTTTGCCATACCATTTCTGGACAGGGCAGCCTTTGTGCCGCAGGGCTGCCTCTTGCATTGCAGGACACTTAGCACCCCTAGACCCTGCTCTCTAAATGCCAGCAGAACCCCAAAGCCATTGTGACAACCAAAAATATGCACCCCAACTCCAGAGATGTCAACTAAGAGGGCTGGAAAGGGAAAGCTAGAATCACGGGGCATAGTCCAGTTCTTTCAAACATAATTTTGTTATATATGTAGACTTTATTTTATGTCTGCATGTATATACCATGTAAATGTCTGGTGTCCTCAGAGGTCAGTAAGGGCATTGGATCCCCTGGGAACAGAGCTACAGATGGTTGTGACCTGCCATGTGAGTGCTGGGATCCAAACAGGGTCCTCTGCAAGAACAACAAGTGCTCTTAACTGCTGAGCCATCTCTCCAGCCCCACACTGTCTAGTTCTTGATCAGAGGGTGGTTTCACGAGTGCTTTCACTTTGTGCAAGTGAAACTTATGGTTCACTCACTAATGTGCACCACTATAATAATTCTGATAACATTCTTTAAAACAGCTGCCACTTTCAAATGCCCTGCTGAAAAGTGGTAGGGCCTCTGACTGAGAATCTCAGATCGGGATTGTATCTTCTGGGTGTTTTCTAAACCCTCTCTCTACTAACACAAAAGGGTTGTGGGACCCATTCACCAGAACCAAGAGATGTTTCCCCATGCCCAGCCCCGAGAGCCCTTTTTCACTCTTACCAAGCTGAAGCAGAGAGAGAAGAGATGGGGGCTTAAGAAGAGGTACTCAGAGGAGCCAGGAACTCGAGAGCCAGAGGAGGAACAGGTCAGATGGAGAGAAACAGAGGAGGCTCTGTCCAGTGCAGAGGGAGGAAAGATGCTGTCAGCACAGAAACACAGACGTCTCCCCAAGCCCCAACCCAGCCTAGGTTTTGACTAGCTCACCCCAGGAGCTTAAGAGTGCCCTGCTCTCATGGCTCCCTAAAATCACCCCTACTTTGTGAACACCAAAGTAGGCAAGTTATATCAGGAGAATCTTCTGAGGATGTGAGAGCCCTTTCGGATAACTGTGTCTCCGTCCAGTGGGTCAGGTCACCACTCTTTCGGTGGAGAGTTCACAACAGAATACAGGGGTAAGAAGTATGGACATCGTGATTAGTCTGCCTGGGACCCGATCCTGGCCCACCATACCCTGGGTGTGTAGTCTTGAACAAAGTACATTATCTCTAGCCTCAGTCTTCTCATCTGTAAAGTGGAGATGACAGATCTACCTTGTGCAACACTGGGCAGAGTGAGAAATGGTACGGTCTATGTGTCGGGCAGAGCACCTATCAGATACTATGTTCTTGAGAAAGACTAGCTGTTCTCATTACCAGCCTAAGCCTGGACTTAGGCGTCACAGCTCCAAGACTACTCCAAGGTGCCAAGAAAGTCCCTGCCAGTTATGAAGCAATGTCCTCAGGAAACAGCTCCTCCTCTGGTACAAGTTGCAATCACCTGGGAACCCCAATCACCTAAGGGAGGGCCCAGTCCTGGAAATTCTGAGCCAGTGGGTTTAAGTGGAAAGCGGATCAACTGGGAGGCCGTTGTGAGAGGGCTGTGCAATGTGTTCTGACCTGAAAGGAGGACATGTCCCCACTAGCATCATGAAGTGAAGGCATCCTGAGAAGTAAATGCACACAGAACTCTTGAACTACTGAGCAGTCAAATTTAACAACACAGGATGCTGTATGGAGCATGTTGGATATTTCCCCATGTGATCGTATGGCTGAGTGGGGACTGTGGCTAATGGCTGCTGCCCAGCATCTAGAGAGAAAAATTACAATTCATATTGCCAGCCTGGGAAGAGATCCAAATCCAAAAGTAGTGGTATGATTTCTATTTAATCCATGTCACTTCTGCACTATTCTTAAGACTCAAATAAGAAAAAAATTGAACCACTATAAATTGGGTTCTGTCTGCTTAAGTGATAAGGAGCCAGTTGAAATGGTAAAGGCAGGTAAAGGAGCTTGCCGTCAAGACTGAGAACCTGAGTTTGAATTCTGGGGCCACCTGGTGAAAGGACAGAACCAACTCTTCTTAAGTTGTCACCTGATTGCTGCATGTCTACCACAGCATGTGACACACATGCATGTGTGCACACATTCAAATACACACACACACACACACACACACACACACACACACACACACACAAATAAATGCAATAAAATTTTGTTTTAAAAGAATATGGGACTATTCTCCATCTTGAATATGGTGACTAGCTAGTTACACAATCCTATACTTTTTATAACATACAACTCTATGCTTTTGTCCAAATTCTCGAAACTATACAAAAAAAAAAAAAAAAAAAAAAGGAGCCTGGTGCTAGATAGCTCAGTTGTTCCAGTGCTTGCCGGCTCAGATGAAGTCCTATGTTTGGTCCTCAGAACCACATGAGCCTGGCCTAGCAGTGCGCGCCCTGCAGTCCCTGGGAGATGGAGGCCAATGGCGAGAAGTTCATGCTCATTCTGGACAATAATACATAGAGAGTTAAAGGCTAGTCTTGGATATATGAGATCTTGCCTCAAAGTGAGGAAGGTGAATCTTACTGCATGTTATTAAATAATACATTTAAAATACGTAAGGGGGAAAGCTACATGGAATACTGTAAGAAGCATCAAGCAGGTTTTAAAAATGTGTTAATTTTTTTCAGGATTTTGTAACTCTTTTTTTTTTCCCATTTTCTCTACTTTTAAATCTTTTATTTCATAGTTTAAAAACAGATTTTCTTAGGAAAACTAAGATTTTGTTTTGGTGCACACCTTTAATCCCAGCAGAGACAGGCAGATCTGAGTTCCAGGCCAGCCTGGTCTACAAAGCAAGTTCCAGGACTTCACAGAAAACCTTGCCTCAAAAGACCAAAACAAGAAAATTTTGTTTTGTTTTAGTTTTGCTTTTTAAAGACCAGAGTCTTACTATGTAGTTCCGTTGGCCTAAAAATCAATAGCAGATCAAGCTGGCCTGGAATTCACAGAAATCCACCTTTCTCTGCCTCCCAAGTGCTGGAATTAAAGGCTTGTTTTGTTGTTTTCGGTTTTCTTTTTGTTTTTTGAGACAGGGTTTCTCTGTGTAGCCTTGGCTGTCCTAGAACTCACTCTGTAGACCAGGTTGGCCTTGAATTCAGAAATCCGCCTGCCTCTGCCTCCCAAGTGCTGGGATTAAAGGTGTGTGTCACCGCTGCCCAGCAGAATTAAAGGTTTGTGCCAGTATGTTTAGCAAAAGATAATGAATCTTAAAAATAATTGAGCCATCTGGAGGAAAAATTTTTAACCCCAATTCTTACATAAAAGAAATTTCCAGGGGCTAGAGAGATGGTTCAGCAATTAAGAGTGCACACTGCTCTTGAAGAGGATCTGAGTTTAGGTCCCACATCAGGCTGCTCACGAACCCTAGAACTCCAGGTCCAGGAGAATCTGCATCTCTGGTCATCCTGGCACCTGCACTTCGTGTGTGTGTGTGTGTGTGTGTGTGTGTGTGTGTGTGTGTGTGTCTGAGTGCAGAGGCCAGAGACTTCATTAAGTACCTTCCCTTATCACTGACAACCTTACTTTTCTTCTTTAAAAAAATTATTACATTTTTATTATGTTACTTAGGGGTGTGGGCTGCACATGGGTGCACACATGGTTGGGACTTTGGTTGGTGACAGCTTTCAGGCATCAATTGTATCCTTCCACGTGAGTCCCAGGGATTGAAGTCAAGTTCTTGGCATCAGGTGTTTTTTACTCACTGAGCCATCTGACCAACCATCCCTTTATGTTTTGCAGCAGGGTCTCTCACTGAACCTCGAGCTCTGACTTGGTAGACTGGCTGGCTCCTAAGCCTACGGGATCCTGCTGTCTCTATTTCCCAGTGCTGGCATTACAGCAGTGTCCTCATGTCTAGATTTTTACATAGATGATGGGGATCTGAACTCAAGTCCTCATGCCTGCACAGCAAGCACAGCAATCTCAGCAGGTGCAGCAAGCACTGAGTTACTTCTCTAGCTGCGGTGGATTGAATGAGAATGGCCCCCATAGGGCATGTTTGAATACTTGTTCCCTAGTTGCTGGAATTGTTTGGGAAGGATTGGGAGGTGTGGCCTTGCTGGAGGAGGTAGGTCAGGAACAGGCTTTGAGGTTTCAAAAGCCTACATTATTGCCAGCTAGCTTTTTCTCTTCCTGCCTCATGCTTGTAGAACAAGATGTTAAAACTCTCAGCTACTGCTTCAGCCATGCCTGCCTGCCTGCCTGCCTGCCTCCTTCCCTCCCTCCCTCCCTCCCTCCCTCCCTTCCTCTCTCCCTCCCTCCCTCCCTCCCTCCCTGCCTGCCTGCCTGCCTGCCTGCCTGCCTGCTGCCAGGCTCCTCAACATGATGATCATGTACTCTAACTGCTGACACTGTAAGCCCCAAATAAATTCTTTTCTTCTACAAGTTACCTTGGTTAGTTGTCTTATCTCAGCAATAGAACGGTAACTAAGACACTAGCCCTATTTTGTTGTTTGTTTCTAAGACAGGGTTTCTTTATATAAGCGTGACTGGCCTAAAACTCACTAAGTAGTTCAACTGGGCCTCGCCTCAAACTTATGACAATCCACATCGAGTGAGCCTCCCAAGGCTGAGATTTTAAAATTGTCATGCCTGGCTTTGGAAAATATTTTTTTAAACCTTGAAGTGAGAATGACCGTTTGAAGCAACACACACACACACACACACACACACACACACACACACACACCAAACAAATAACAACAAAGCCCTTAAAGCTATGAAATAAACAAATTTTAAAAAAAACCACTCCAGAAAAACATCTTATAAATTCAATAGGGTAAAAAGCAAAGTCATGGGGACAGAGAGATGGCCCAGCAGGTAAGAGCACGTGCAGCTCTTCCACAGAACCCAAGTTATGTTCCCAGCACCTACATCAGCAGACTAACAACCACCTGTAGCTCCAGCTCCTGGAGATCCAACTCCCTCTCTGGCCTCTGAGGATTCCTGTGCCCACGTGATGTACACACATATAAATAAAAATAATTTTTTTTTAATCTTAAGAAAAGTAGTTTGGGCTGGTGAGATGGCTCAGTGGTTAAGTGCACCAACTGCTCTTCAGGAGGTCATGAGTTCAAATCCCAGCAACCACATGGTGGCTTACAACCATCTATAATGAGATCTGATGCCCTCATATGGGTGTTTGAAGACAGCTACAGTGTACTTTGGGCAGGAGTGAGGGGTTGGGGGGGGGAGCAAGCTGGGCCAGAACAAGAGGGAGAAGGGAAGAGGGGAAAAAGCTAAAAATCTAATCTCCTTAAATTGACCACCACCTCCTCCTCCTCTTCCTCCTCCTCCTCCTCCTCTTCTTCCTCCTCTTCTTCCTCCCCCTCCCCTTCTTCCTCCTCCTCCTCCTCCTCCTCTTCCTCCTCCTCTTCCTCCTCCTCTTCCTCCTCCTCTTCTTCCTCCCCCTCCCCTTCTTCCTCCTCCTCCTCCTCCTTCTTCTTCTTCTTCTTCTTTTTTTTTTTTTGAGACAAGGTTTCTCTGTGTAGCCCTGGCTGTCCTGCAACTCACTCACTCTGTAGACAAGGCTGGCCTTGAACTCAGAAATCCACCTGTCTCTGCCTCCCAAGTGCTGGGATCAAAGGCGTGCACCACCAGCGCCCGGCAAATAATACAACTGTTTCTGCCCTGTTCAATAAGCAATGCATAACCCTGTAGAATAACAGGCAAAGGCAGAAGAAATGACACAGAGAAGGAGGGTGTGGCTTTTAATAACATAAATCATCAATCTCACTCTTAACATGATAAATGCAAAATAAAGCCATGGTGAGATATAACGTGTTATCCTTTAGACTAACAAAGATGAAAACATTAGAAAACTACTGACCCATCAGGCATGTGGGGAGCAGGGGGAACAGGCACTTCTATACATTGTCAGAGGTAACAAATATTGCTAAATCTGGGGGAGACCACTTAGCATTATCAGAATTTTACAGCAATTCTAACTTCACAAGTTGATGATATAACTGTTACTCTTTGATAGTACTCGCTGCGGGAGCAAGAGAAGAAAAAACAGCCTGAGTCCATATCCTACATAGATTAGCCATAAATCACACAGATCAGGGGCTGGCACGTTTGTAGCTCCGTGGTAGATCAAATGCCTATGTGTACAAGGTCCTGGGTTCCAGTCCCAGCACAAAGTGTATATATACATGTACACATACACACACCAAAAACAATTTAATACAACACAGGACTAGAAAGATGGCTTGGCAGTTAAGAGCACAGAACAGAGTTTGAGTCCCAGCACCCACATGGCAGATCACAACCACATGCACACAATGGATACACATACACACAGGCAAAATACCCTGTGGTGGTTTGAATAACAATGGCCCCAATAGGCTCATATATGTAAATACTTGGTTCCCGGTTGGTGGAATTGTTTGGGAAGGAATCGGATGTGTCCATGTTGGATATGGTATATTACTCAGGGTGTGTTTTGAGGTTTCAAAAGCCCACTTCATTCCCAATTAGTGTTCTTGTTCTCTCTCTCTCTCTCTCTCTCTCTCTCTCTCTCTCTCTCTCTCACACACACACACACACACACACACACACACACACACACACACACAC
>JANHMN010000016.1:36716642-36729971 GCA_030674055.1 Rhabdomys pumilio | reverse complement strand
CACACACACACACACACACACACACACACACACACACACACACACACGGTTGTTGTCTCAGCATCTAAGTTCTCAGCTATTGCTTCAGCACCAAGCCTGTCTGCGGGCTGCCAATGCTCTCTGCCATGACCATAGACTCACCTCCTGAAACTGTAATGAAGCCCCCAATCAAATGCTTTCTTTTATAAGTTGCCTCGTTTCGTGGTGTCTCTTCACAGCAACAGAAAAGTAACCAAGACATACCACACACACACAAAATTAAACACACAATAGAACACAACTCGGAACTAAACCATGTATACTAAAATGGAATAGGGTCCAGTATGCATTGTTAAATGAACACAATCTGACTGGAACCTGGGGGAAGATGACAGAGATCCAGCAATCTGTCATGCATATTTAAAAGAACACACACACAAAAGCCAATATTCGTGGCTGCCTTTGAGGGAAAATGGGTATGAGCAAGCAGGAGTGAGGTTTAATTTGTTTCTTCTCAACCCTATGCCACACGTACCACCTGCTCCTTAAAGCAATGCATGGTGGCACACACCTTTAACCTCAGCACTCAGGAGGCAGAGGCAGCCCAATCCTGAGACCCTCATTTTTTAGTTACATTTACGTTTGGCGTTTTAAGACAGAGTCTCGCAAAGCCAAGGATGACCTTGGCCACTTGCTCCCTGTGCCTCCAGCTCCCAAATGCTGGGATTACAGCTGTGCACCACCACATCTGGCTTTTGGGTTTTGTGGGTTTTTTTTTCTTTTTTGTTTTAGGCAATTAAGTTAAAAATAAAATACAGAAAAACATGTATTACTAGGACGAGGAGAACTTCCCAGAGAAGGAAATGAACCAAGAAAGAAAAAAGGTGTATCTATTAGGGTTTTTTTTTTTTAATTTTTTATTTTTTTTTAGAAGGAGAGAGAGAGAGAGAGAGAGAGAGAGAGAGAGAGAGAGAGAGAGAGAGCGCTCAAGTGTGGTCAGAGGAAAACTTGCAGGAGTTGGCTCTCTTTCCACCTTGTGGGTTCTGGGACTGGAACGCACCAGGCTTGGCACCTTTACCCCCTGAGCCATCGCACAAGCTCTATTATTTATTTATTTTGTTCACATATTTATTTACTTAGGGGTGGGAATCTCGTCCTGTCTCCCAGGCTGGCACTGAATTCAGGATCCTCCCAGTTTATTCTCCAGAATAACTGGAATTACAAGCATTTACTATCACACCTAGTCCTTTTTTATTTTAATAAAATATGAAACAAAAAGAAAAATAAGAACATGGTGCTATAATAATAATAATAATATATTGTGTTTTTATAATCATGGAACGTTAACATTCATTTACTTTTTATTCAGTTACTGAGGCAGGATCTCACTATGTAACCCTGGTTCACCCAAAACTCACTTCATATACCAGGCTGGCTTTAAACTCATGGAGATCCACCTACTTCTGCCTCCCAAGTGCTTCGATTAAAAGGCTGTGTTGCCATGAGAATTTTCTATGTGGAAATTTTATGGATAGAATTTTAAAATAACATTTCTACAACTTGATTCAGAATTTTATTACTTATTGTGTGTATTTGACAGCGCACTTGTGGAGGTTAGAGGACAAGTTGGAGGAGTCAGTAGTCTTTTTCAACCCTGTGGAACCTAGGAGCAGAACTCGGGCCATCAGGTATGGGAGCACACATGTGCACACCCCACAATAAATACATAAATATTAAAAAAAAAATAAGCCGGGCGGTGGTGGCGCACATCTTTAATCCCAGCACTTGGGAGGCAGAGGCAGGCGGATTTCTGAGTTCAAGGCCAGCCTGGTCTACAGAGTTCCAGGACAGCCAGGGCTATATATACAGAGAAACCCTGTCTCGAAAAACCAAAAAAAAAAAAATAAAATAAAAAATATAAATAAAAAATAAAAGATGAATTTTGAAGTATATGTGTATGCACACTTGAGTGTCTATGTATCAACTAAACATGGTGGTTCACAGCAGTAATCCAAAACCCAGAAGGTTGAGACAGGAGGATTGCCGAGAGTTCAAAGCAAGCTACATGGTGAATTCCAGACTACATAATAGTGAGTTCTCCACCAACCAGGATTACATGGGACCTTGTCTCAAACACAGCACACACACACACATACACACACACACACAGAGAGAGACACATACACACACACACACACAAAGAGAGAGAGAGAGAGAAAGAGAGAGAGAGAGAGAGAGAGGGAGAGAGAGAGAAGAGTGGCACAAGAAGAGCCCAAGCTCTCCACTTGATGCTATAAAATAGAGGCTGTTAGTTTGCAGTTTACCTAGGATCCTTGTAATGTTCCAGAGCTGTGGCTCCGTCTCAGTGGAATCAGATCACAGGGTATTTCAGATCCCAGAGACACCATCACCCTCATCACCACCTGACAGTACAGTGGTTACTTACTTACTACTTAGTTACTGTGATCTCTGACTCCATCTTCCTGTTCACATGACAGGACCTCATTCTCTGTAGGACTGGAGAGTATCTCATTCTGAATCTGCATCACGATTTGTTTCATTTTTGAGATAGCGTGTCACTATGTAGTTCTTGCTGGACTTGAACTCACAGAGATCCACCTGCCTCTGCCTCCAGAGCACAGAGATCAAGAGTGTGGGCCATCAAGCAGGGCATGTTTCTTTTTCCATTCATCAGCTGGTGGATGTTTTTATTTCTTCCCTGTGTGAGTAATGCTGCCACAAGCAGGAGCAGGGAGTTCTCCTCAGCCCTCTGATTTCACTCCCTCTGAACACATCTAGTAAAGGGATCTCTTTCAGAGGAGCCTCTACAGACTTTGTGTGTGATTCCCACAAAGGGCAAACTAATTTTACACACACACACACACACACACACACACACACACACACACACAGAGAGAGAGAGAGAGAGAGAGAGAGAGAGAGAGAGAGAGAGAGAGAGGGTTCCCTTTTCTTTGAATTCTTACCAGCACATTTTTGTCTTTAATATTTTTTACATTAGCCACTCTTCCTGGGGTGAAGTGACATTTCACTGTGGCTTTGAGTGGCATTTCCCTGGTGATCAGCGACCTGAGTGTGCTGTCAAGTGCTTCTTGGCATACGTCTTCTGTCATTTCTTTTACGGATGTCTGTTTAGACCTACTGCCGCCTCCTTTTCAAGCCAGCTTGTTTATTCTCATTTGGTTTGGTTTTTCTATCAAATGAAATGAGTTTTGAAGTTCTTAGTATATTCTGGATATATGAGCCTGCACGTTGTTTTAAATCTCATGTGTTTTGCTTTATAGATTTAAAAATACTATGTTGAGAGTGTGTGGGTTTACCAGCTGTCAAGCTAGTGAAGACCATGCTGTAAAGGCATGGTAATTAAGACAATATGATCTGGACAGAACAAAGATCCAGAAACACACACATTTAATTTATGGCAGAATAGTAGAGAAACAGAAATTGATTTTAACGAATGATGCTGAAAGCTCTTAAAGAAGTCAACTCCAAGTGAATTATGTACCTAAAAGTGACAAGGAAATCTATAAAGTTTCTCATAAAAAAGTAAATTCATGATTAGGGAGAAGAAAAGGATTTTTTTTCTAAATAAGGCACAAAAAAGAAAGAATCACAAAACATTTGATAAATGACCACATTAAAGTTCAAACATTCTGTTCAACTGGAGACAACACAAAGAAGAGAATGTGAAAGTAAGCCATGAGGATAGTAACACTCAGAATAAACAAAACGTTCGTACACAGCATATATGAAGAATTCCCATCAATCTAACAGAAATGACAGACAGTCCTCCAGAAAAATAGATCAGTAATTTCAACAGATACTTCACAAGAGAAACCCAACTGGTAAACAAACAGTCTCAAAGATGTTTATCCTTACAAGCAATCAAGGAAATGCAAATTACAGTAATAAGGGCTAATGGTTTAGGTTCGAATCCCAGCATGGCAAGAAAACTCAAAATTAAAGTCACACTCGAGAGGCACAGACAGTAGGATCTCTATGAGTTTGAGGACAGCCTGGTCTACAGAGTGAGTTCCAGAACACCAGAACAGCCAGGGCTACACAGAGAAGCCCTATCACGAGAAAAAAAAAAAAAACACTAAAAATGAAGCAAAAATTAAAGCTGAGTGTGTTTTCTGCACTTGCATACCACACACACACACACATACACACACACACACACACACACACGCACGCACGCACACAACTTATTTCCTTATTTTAAGAGTGTTGATTATATATATGTATATATATTTCAAGCTGACTTCAAACTTACAACTATACTTCTGCCTTAGCCTCCCAAGTGCTGGGACTCAGACATGCATCACAGTGCGCGCGCGCACACACACACACACACACACACACACACACACACACACACACGCGAGAGGGGGAAGTGTTTTCAACTGCCCCCAGCCTGTTTGGAAATAGCCAGAAGGAATTTTTTCCAGAACTATCCTTGCAAATTACCCACCATCACCAACAACATCCCAACTTGAGGTCTGAAAGACCAATAAGAAATTCCTCCTGGTTTTCCAGTTTTTTTTCCTGCTGGCTGGACCCTGGCTAGGTAACAGACATAGCACAGCAGTGGGCTAAGAGTCTATGTGCTGACTCTCAGGGACCTATCCCCTCACCAGCTGCAGGCCTCTCTTTCTTGCCTTACTTACTAAACCAGATTTGTCCCAAGGTGGCCCATAGCCTGGCCATTGTTTGTTGGTCAGCTTGGCAGGCATGGTAAGAGACATTTCCAGCTGTAATGAGGAGACACTGAGTAAGTGAAGAAGCACAAGTCAGGAGACATGAAAACCATGGGAGAGACCTGAGTTCTAGATACACCCAGACATCAGAATGACCTAGTTAGAGACTCCTTCACTGCAGACTTGGTAATCTGGACGAAGGAAGCATACAGTGGCCTATCTCTATAGAAACTCTTTCCAGATCTGCTACAGAGCTCCATGTAGATATCCACCGACTAGTCTAACACACAAAGCCAAAGTCAAATCCACATTTCCATCCTCACCCTACCTCTATTACCAGTAGAAAGGAAGGGCACTGCCATCCATGGCATCTCACGTGTCCTCCTGCTCAGTCTGGCATCCAACGGATCAGCAAATCTACCTCCAACACTGTAATCTTCCCAAATGCCAGCCTGTTGCCCCCATCCTAACCACCATCATCTCCCCTCTAGACTATTTCATCCATGTCCGGAGCCAATAATCAGGTTCCAGGTTCTCCATTCTCTATAGTGGCTGTTTTATATAGCAACCCCTGCCCCTCAAATGTGTATGTGTCCACCCAAGTGTGTGAATATACACCACATATGCAGGTGCCCACTAAGGCTAGAAGAGAGCACTGGATCCCCTGGAACTGGAGCCATAGTCTGCACTGAGCTGTCAGATGTAAGTGGTGGGAATCAAACCCAGGTTCTCTGCAAGACCAGTGAGTGTTCTTAGCCACTGAACAATCGCTCCCGTCCTTCCCTGTTTGGGGAATCAGAGTCTTGAGCTTTAACTGGCCAGGTACTCACTATCTATACAGGTTGACCTAGCACTCACAATGATCCTCCTGTCTCAGCCTCCCAAAAACTGGAATTATAAGCATGTATCATTACACCTAATCCAAAGAAATCTCTCCAAAATGCACATGCAATTACATTTCCTTGCTTATCATGGGCTCCTTGTCATCTTTTGATAGATAGTATCTTAACTTACTACAGGGTGAGAAGCCTTTGCTTTCAAGTCCCCTGAGTCTTAGAGTTCTGCTTCCAATGTGCCTTGGTCCAGTTCTATGCCATCACTATATTTCTAAGTACCACTCTCTGTTTCTCTAAAGCTTTTGCCTCTTCCCATTCTTTGTCTCAACCCTCCCTCAGCATTCCTGTTTATTTCTCAGGTCACCGGTGAGATATCAGTTTCTCTGTGTATCTTCCCTTGCTTCCCAAAGCTCTTTGTGTACCTTCAGCACCTACAATGTCACCATACTGTTCACAGGTATTGCTAACACCTGTTTAATTGTCCTTCCTCCTCTTGAGATCAGAGAGCTCATTTCTGTAATCATCATCTTGATATACCTCAGTCCCTGCCCCAGGATGTGATGTATTCAGTGCAAAATTGACCGAATGTGGGGACTCTGCCTGTGTACTCAGCCCAGGGAAGCTCTGAAAAGGGTGAAGATTGAATCTCTATCTTACAAAGTTTATGATAAACACAAACTAGAATATCTTTATTACCCACAAAACCACCTGCCAAGGTTAGACAATGTCTAACACTAAATCAGGACCTATAATTCCAGACAGGACAAACACTAGCTCCTGGCTCAAACCTGCTTGTGATTCTCACATACAGCTCACTTTCACCCCTCCCGTCTATTGATCCGGCCTGCCTGTGCCGGCACCTGCTTCTAGTTCACACACAGAGAAGAGAGAAGAGCTGTAAATGAACAATGGGCAGCAACAGGAAAGAACTCAGTGTGACCCAGAAGCTCTGGGCTCAGAGCCTGTGCCCTGTACCACTGTGACTAGGCAGCCCGAGAGACTGCAGCCTGAACAACCAGCTCACGGTTCTAACAGAAGCTACTCTTGGGCATGGGGGCTGGGAAAGGTGTGCTTCTTCCTCCTTGATCTGACAACAGCTTCAGAGGGCAACTGTCACTTGGGAGAATTCAATCATGGGTCTACGAATCAATTAACACACACACACACACACACACACACACACACACACACGCACGCACGCACGCACGCACGCACGCACGCACGCGCGCACACACACACACGCAGAGGAAGTGGGGAAGAGTATCCTTTCGGCAACATAAAAGTTGATGATTCTCTTGTGCTCAGAGATCTGGATTTTTCATGTGGCTGTCTCCTAAATTCAAGTCTCATTTCAGGTGGTGTTCAGAGATACCTTATTGAATATTTCTTTTTTTTTTTTTTTTTATTCTTTTGGATTTTTGTCTGTTTGTTTGTTTTTATTTGAATTTGTTTGGTTTGTTTTTTTTTTGAGACAGGGTCTAACTCTGTAGCTCTGACTATCCTGGAACCCACTCTATAGAGCAGGCTGGCCTTGAACTCAGAGATCTGCCTGCCTCTGCCTCCAGAGTGCTGAGATTAAGGCATGCGCCATCACACCTGGCTGAATCTTTTTTAAAAAATTTTTGTTGTTGTTGTTCACTAGTAGTGAGAGGGAGTGGGGGGAGAACAGGAACATGGGTGCCACGAGGCACACATGGGCATCAGACCACAGCTTTCAGAACTCAAGTCTCTTCTATCTTGGGTTCTGAGAATGGGGCTCAGACATGGGGTATGCACAGCAAGCACCTTTACCTTCCTCTCGTGTTCCTTTTTCATTCTGTCAGTCTTTTTGCACATATATAACTTTAAAGACTACAATTATATTCCTTCTGTATATCCATTCTTCTATCTTCTATACTACATTTATGCAAACATATTATCATAAGTGTGTATGCGTGAATCACACTGACCTTACATTATAGTAATTTATGTATTTTTTTTTCAAAGCTACCGTTGACTACATACAGCTTCTGCCGTAGACTCTGGTCTTAAATTCTAAGGTTCTCAACCTTCCTAATGCTGCGACCCTTTAATAATACAGTTCGCTATGTTGTGGTGATTCCCCCCACCCGTAAAATTATTTCGTTGTTACTTTATGACTGTAATGTTGCTACTGTTATGGTTCATAATGGAAATATCTGTGTTTTCCAATCGTCTTAGGCAACCCCTATGAAAGGGTCATTGGACTCCTTCAAGAGGTCTCCATCCACAGGCTGCGTTAGAACCTTATCCCCACAGAATACAGTTCTACCTCCTGGGTACCAGCCATCCTCCAAGTTCCTGCCCTAGCATCTGCATCAAGCCAAGAATCTTAGGACCTCGGGCAGCACTCAGCCTCAGATGAGAACTCTAGTAGTCAAAATGACAACACAACTCAGCCTAAGACAGTCCGCCTATGGATGACATTACCTCCCAGTAGGATCGTCACCAGCCTCAGAGGAAGAACTAAAACTAGGGGCACTGCAGGCCTGACTGTCGGGCCCTCTGGTTTGCTCCTGGCTCTCGATTTTCTTTTCTTTTTCCATCAAGGACAGCTTTTACATCACATTGAAGTGGGGGTGCAGGGTGGGGATGAGGGATGGGAAGATGACAGGGACAGTTCCCCTCCCCAGCACCCTGTAGGCTCTCAGTCCAAATGGGTGGCAGGCAGGTAGACAAACCATCCTAACTAACCTAGGAAGGCCTTGTTTGGTGTAGTCTGCAGTTTTCCGGCTCTGTCACAATCCTACCCCAAGTAAAGGACTTTCAGCCACTCTGGACGGTGCCTACAGGCACGCAACATCCTAGACTTGGTGCTCTTCCACAGCACACATTGGCACCAGGCTTCCCATTTCCACAGAGCCACAAACGATTGCTTAAACTGTCTCCTTCCTTCTTAACCCAAGTGGATCAGAGTTTCCATTTTTTTCAGATAAGGAAACTTAAACGTGTAAAAACAAGACAAAAAAGCATTGGTTCCCTGGACTGATCTAAATCAAGATTACCAGGTGGTTCGTTTGCCTTTTAGTTACTACAAGGAGGCATTTTTTTTTCCTTCACAGAATTTACAAGTTTTCCTCACCTCGTCCCTCCAAATCTTTAAATGTTTTCCACCTTCATCCTTCCCTTTCTTCTCTTCAACTCAGATTGCTCCAAGGTTTGAACACTGCTCAGAATCCCTGTGGACTGTTGCTTCACGAATACATCTCTTCTCCCTTTGCTTTGGCTGAGAGCTCCCTCCTCAACCGCCTCGCATCCCCCTAACCCCATCGTTACTCGGGCTCTTTGTGACCGACTGGCTTCCCTGGTTCCTCGCCCCCACTCCTTCTCCATCACGCAGGTCCCCTTCCCGCACGCAACCTGTCCCAAAAGTTCCAGACTCGTTTCTCCAACTCTCCCGGGTGCAAGTCGCGCCCGCCCAACAGTTGAGGCCTGAGCCTTTTCTTTTCGTCAGTGTCTGGTCCCATCACCTCCGCTTCGCAATCCGGACTCCCGCGCGCTTACCGGACCAGAGCACAAGCTTGCCGTGCGCTTCCTCTTGCGAGTCCGAGTCCCCAGCCAGCAGCGTGGTGGTGGCTCCGTAGGGCAGCGCCGAGCCCAGGCACACGTTGTAGCGCAAAGGCTCGCAGTGGGCGGCCCGGCCGCAGTGGCTCAGCAGCGGCGGCGGAGGGCTGGTGACCGGCGCGTTCCTCCTCGCGCTCCCGCCGGCGCTGCGAGGCCCAGGCCCGGTCACGTTCCCGCTCAAGGCCGCCCCCCGGCCCGGGCCCCCCAGCAGTACCAGAAGCAGCAACTGCAGCAGCCTCCGGGGCGCCAGCGCGGGCCCACGCACGGGGCGGCCAGAGGCCATGGCCAAACCGCCAACTCAGCAGAAGCTGAGGCGCCCCCGAACTCCCCTGGCCACACACACGACCCCGGGGGCCGCGGAGGCTACTTAGGCGACCGGTGCGCCCCGAAAGTCTGGGGCCAGCTTTCGCCAGGCGCCGGGCGCGTCCGGGCCCCTCGGCTCCCAACTTTGCAAACTTTGGAACCCGGGCCCCATGTTGAGCAGCGCAGGCCCGGGCCAGGATGCACGGACCCCGGACTCCCTCGCCTGGCGATTGGAGTTGTCTTCAACCCTGGAAATCCTCTGGGGCCCGGATCTCCAGCCCCATTCCCTCTCCCACCATTAAAACCAACCCCCAGCTCCTCGATGGAGGCTAGGCGCCGGCCGGGGGGTGCGGGAGTCGATCCCGGGCTCCGCCCCCACGCCAGCCCGCGGCCCAGCAGCCACCTCCGCGCGAGCGCGCCGCAGCCCCCTGAGCTCTCCCTGCCGTCTACCCGGCTCCTTTGTTGCTCTAGCTGGCCCTGCTCTCTGGAATGCACGGGCCTCGCGGAGCCAAGCCCGGCCCCCCTCCGCGGAGGGAGACTGAGGGAGGGCCTGGGCAAGGAAGAGCAAGGGGAGAGAGTAGCTGGAGAGGAGGAGCCCCAGCTTCGGCGGCCTAAGCGCCCGAAGGGGCTGGGGTGGGGGTATTCGGGAACCTACACCCTACCGTAGATCCTCGCCATGCGGGGGGTGGGGGGAAAGATGCGTGCAAGTTGTATCTTAGAGCTGCTACGAGGCACTTGACTGAATCTTTAGTTGATCCTAAAGTTGTTTGACGTGACTTTTAGAAGACATTTCTCTAGGTTTAGGGTGCAGGGAGATGCCTAAAACAGGCAAGAGTTTTCACTCCATCCCTGCCCAATTCCCCAGCCCTGCCAATCTTTCTTGCTTTTTGTTAGATCTTTCGACTTTACCTAGAACCCTGGTGGATTCTGCTTCTTCAAATTCTTCCTGCTCAAGATATATGTAGGAAAATGACCTCGGAGTCACTCAGAGTAGCTGCTGTTACCTGTGGGAACAGATGTCTGGCCTGAGAACATGTCAACACCAAGCCTTTATTGCTCAGATATGTCAAGTCTGGGCTGTGATTTCCATCACTGTCCCTGAAGCACCTTCGGTTTTGTCCGCAGTCCATCGTGGATGAATCCTTGTTGTCCAGCTAAGTCATGAAGTTTCTTTCGTTCCCTTCGCCACTCAGCCCCACTTTCTTCAGGCAGCTCCTTTAAATCACGGCTCCCTTAAGCAAAGTTGAGGCTAGGAGACTGGACTTAACCTTGAGTAACTTTTCCTTGTTGACGGACAACTCAGTAGTGCAGCTTTTCTTTTCCTGTTTCTTTAAGAGTAGCTCACAGCCTAGCTCGCCTAGCAGAATTAGATCGTTTCTGTTACCTCTGTTGTTTAAGAGCAAATTAGCTACTAAATTTCAGATACATCCTTAATTGGTACCTGAGTCCCCAGAGTTATATGAGGAATTTAATTCAATTTGGGGGCTCTTTTTGTGTTTTAGTTTTGTTCTTGTTGGTGTGATAAAATATCCTGACATAGCAACTTTAAGAGAAAAAGGACTTATTCTGGGCTCACAGTTCCAGGTCATAGTCCATCATTGTGGAAAAATTCAGACAAGGAGTTAGAGCAGCTGGTTGCATCCACAATCAAGAGCAGAAAGAACTGTATATACATGCATGCTTACTGGTACTCAGCACTTTCTCTGTACTTAACACTATCCAGAATCCTTTGCCTAGGGAATGGTGCTGCCAGTCACAGGCAGACCTGCCTATATCACTTAGTGTAATCAAGACAACCACCCACAGACACACCAACAGTTCGGCTTCATCTAGAGATCTTGCATTGAGATTCTCTTCCCAGAGGATTCTAGATTGTATCAGGTTGACAATGAAAACTATCAACAGAAGCCTTTCTAAAATCCTAGGATGTACTCAGGTGGTAGTATCCTTATAGAACTTGAAGGTTTTTATTTTACTGTGCTGGCTCTCTAGAAACATTCACAATGTCATGCAAAGCAACTAAAATTTCCCCTCGGGTACAAAGACCTTATCCTGTCTTATACTCTTTGTATCAATACTCTTTGTATCAACATCCACAATGTCCTGCAAAGCAGAGAAATTTTCTCCTCCGGTACAGGGACCTTATCTTCTTACACTCTTTGTATCCGTATAGCATTTAGTTCAATTGTATAAACATACGAAATCACTTTATTAGCAACTGTAAAATTACTGATAGTTTATAGCAAAGAGAAATCAGTGTAAGAAATCAGTGATGTGGGATTTGAACCCATTACTAAAGTATGACTAGAAGAGACAAGAAAAAAGAAAGAAAGAAAGTAGGGAGAGAGACAGAGAGACAAAGACAATACATGTGGGAAAACCACGACTGCAACTGAGAGCATGGCTGGCCTGGTAACTGGAAGTAATTGAGGGACAGAAATGGTCCCCATGTAGCAAAGAAGGACTAGAGCCATTGAGCTGGGGCCTCAACTTCTCCTGGGTTTGGCATTATCTGATAGGTTATTTTTCTGCTGCCAGTGAAATGAGCCGATTTAAGCCAGATTAGATTATAATAAAGGCAGGTTTATTGGGAAGCCGCTCTCAGGTGAGCAAGTTCATTGGCCCTAAGGACCAAAGCCAGGGAGGTTGCTATGATGGAGCGGGGCTGAGAAAGAGAGTTAGGGCATTGCTGCATAGAGAGAAGAGGAGAAGAAGAGAAAGAGAGAGCAAAGCATCTGGAATGTATAGGGAGGAGCCTCTGATCGAAGGGCAGCCCAGTCCCTGGGTTGAATTCAGGGTTGGGTTCAGGGTATTCCAGGTATGAACTGAGGGATGCTGGGAGAACCTGGAGGCCGGGTCTGCTTTGGTAGGTAAAATATGCACCTCAGTTCCCCCATGGGGTCAGAAACTAAACACTATTGGTAATTTAAAAAGGTGCAAATGATCTGGGGAGTGATATTAATCATTCATAATGTGAGGGGATGTGGTGAGAGCATGAAGGACAAGAAAGCTGGAAGCAAGGGGCCATCTGGAGAAAAGCCATGTGTGATTTATGGAAAAAGTAAATCAGACCACGTCATTAGGGCATAACATCCCCAGGGAAAACAATTTAAAACACATGATGTTCTTCAGGGTTTCCTTGACAAAAATGAAATGGCGGTTATAACCTGTCTCCCTCTGTGCTGTACAGAAAACTGCCTTGGAGCCTAAATCATGTGTCATGTGGACACTTTACTTTGTGAACTTCTCCCACTTACTTTCTGATTGGCTGTTACCATGGGTAGGTTTTTTTGTTTTGTTTTGTTTTTTGGTTTTTTTTTTTTTTTTTTTTTTTTTTGAGATATGTCTGGAACTTGCTACTTAGACCTAGTTGGCTTTGAACTCAAATCCGCCTGCCTCTGCCTGCCAAGTGCTGGGATTAAAGGTGTGGGCCACTATGTACAGCACCAGGGTAGCTTTGAAGGCTGGTGGCATTTTCTCATGGGATACTCAGTATTCCATGCATTAAGAAGGAACATGTCCTAAGGCAGCCACCTTTATCTGCTTTAAAATATCAGACGGTCCAGTGGATTAAATGCCTTCTTCTGGCCTCTTCAGGAAACACACACACACACACCATAAAAATACCCAAGGGTAATTCTTCAAGTCATGAACAATGGCTCTACCTTGTCTGAAATTTCTTGGTAGGGATAAGGAAAATTCATGGTTAAACATGGTGGTGCACACCTGTGGTACTTAGGAAGTGACAGTGGGAAGATCTGAAATTCAAAATCATCCTTGGCTATATGATGAGTTGAATGTGAGCCTGAACTACAAGAGACCCATCTTTAAAAAAAAAATGAAAGCGAAAAGACGGAGAGAGAAAGAGAGAGAGAGAGAGAGAGAGAGAGAGAGAGAGAGAGAGAGAGAGA
>JANHMN010000016.1:36691995-36716632 GCA_030674055.1 Rhabdomys pumilio | reverse complement strand
AGAGAGAGAGAGAGAGAGAGAGAGAGAGAGAGAGAGAGAGAGAGAGACCGAGACCCCAGGACTGTAGTGCAGTACCTTCACACTGGAAATAGAAGATGGATGGTTTGGTTTGAGTGGTTTGTGATGGAGTCTTGTCTTGCTACTTTGCCCTGGTTGGCCTTGCTCCTGCCTCGGCCTCCTGAGTGCTGGGATTGCAGGCATAGCTAGAAAGAATTGAGAAGAGCAAGGGCAGAAGAAGAGAAGATGGTCCAGCAGTTAAGAGCACTTGCTGTTCTTCCAGAGGATAAAGGTTCAGTTCCAGCATTACAAGGGACCTCACAATCATCTGTGATTCTCACCCCACAGAGACTGACACCCTTTTCTGGCCTCTGCAGGCACCAAGTACACAGGTGGTTCACAAACACGCATACAGGCAAAACATTCATCAACACAAAATAGTAAATCTTTGTTTAATCTGTTTAAAGAGCTAAAAATGTTTCTCTGAGACAGGGTGTTCTCTAAAGAGAGAGGTGAAAGATGCTTTTTCCATTCTTAGCTGCCTTGGTGTATGCATGATTCTAGTCACCAGACTTCAGAGTTTGTTTCTGTGGGACTCTGTTGACCTAGCGAAGGGGAGTGGACAGGCAGGCAGAGGAAATGCTAACAGTGCTTGCTGTCCGAATCGTGCTGTCCACAACTACCGGACCAAGTTCTCATGCATGGCAACACAGTAATGCACTATTCCCTGGACACAGAAGGAAGTTGAAAGAGGCTATGGAAAAGGATGGTGTCCATTGGAGGACTGAGGTTTCCTAGTGGTCCTTGAATAGCACACAGCCTTTCCAAGGTGGTCTATCCCTTCCTGCAAGCACGAAGACTGCAGAAGTCTGTTGGAGACCTGTCAGCATGTACTCTGTACTCCTGGTCTGCAGGATGGTGCCATGATGCTGATTCAAGATTCATAATCTTGTCTACATGTCCTGGCACAATCCTGTAGTCAGGGCCATGAGAAGCTCCCTCAGCTTAACAAGGCTTTACAGGATTTGATTTGCTACATGTAGCTTCTTGATTTCTGAGTCATTCTCTTCAGATATCTTGGTGTTCTGAGGTCATGAAATTCCGGTCGACTTTTGTGATTTGCCTTTGGGCCCTTCACTCATGGAGGATTGACATCAAAGTACCTGTCAGCCCTCCACGGGCATCCCTGAGATTGTCCTACCTCCTTACAGCTCAGCTGTTGCACTGGCCAGAACCTGAAGCATAACGCTTGCATTTCTCAGTTTTTTTCTTTTCTGGTGTTGCATTCTTTATGAGGTAAGAGCACAAAGAAAAGAGGCTAAATGAACACAGACTGAGGAAGCACCCTCACAGAGCAAAACAGATTCGAAACTGAAGACTTGGCCTTACTGAGTCCCTGTCCGCAAGTTCTATTCCCTCCCTCTCTGCCTTTCCAAAAACTAAGTCTTCAGTTGTGTTCCTATAAAGCAGCAACAAACAATTCTAAAATTGAAAATTATAAATATAAATATAAATCTATTATAAATGAGATGGCAATCCCATTTATAATACCATTTCAAAGAATTAAATACTTTTGGGTAATTTTGGCCAAGGAAAGTGAAAGACCTGTACATCCAAAACCACAGAATAGGGACTGGAGATCAACCTCAGCAGTTAAGAGCAGTTGTTCTTGCAAAAGACCCAGGTTCAATTCTCAGCACCCATATGGTGAAATGACTCCAAGTCCAGGAAATCCAATGTAGTCTTTTGACTCCCTTGAGCTCACATACATGCACTCTATATAAGTGTTTTCATGGTTCCTGCATAGGTTAGAAGAGGAAGTTACATACAGCTGTGAGCTGCCATATAGGTGCTGGTAATCAAACATGGGTCCTCTGGAAGTGCTCTTAACCACTGACCCATCTCTCCAGCCCTCTAGTTAGTGTTTTTGTTTTTTGTTTTTGTTTTTCTTTTTCTTTTTGTTTTTGTTTTTTTATGAAGTAGCAAAAACAATGGTGGAAAGAGAATATTATCACTAAATGATTACTATGGCAGTTAGGTACCTATAGATCAAAGGAAAAGAAATTGTACATAACCATTAGAGCTCAAACAAAGAATAATTCCATAAGAACCATGGGCTTAAATGCAAATTTAGAACCACACAACTTTTCAAGACTTATTTGTTTTTCTGTATATATGTGTGTGCCTGCCTGAGTTTATGTGCACTCCATGCATACAGGTGCCCACAGAGGCCAGAGGGTGTTGGATCTCCTGGAACTGGAGTTACAAGTGATTTTGAGCCACATTTTGTGGATGCTGGGAACCAAACCTGATCTTCTACAAGAGAGGTTAGAACTTTCTTAAATACTGAGTTATTGTTCCAGTTCCCAATTCCAAAACTTTAAAAAATGGATATAAGAAAAACAATATTAGGACTTTTACTGGCAGAGTTTTTCTTCTTCCTTCTCCTTCTCCTTCTCCTTCTCCTTCTCCTTCTCCTTCTCCTTCTCCTTCTCCTTCTCCTTCTCCTCCTCCTCCTCCTCCTCCTCCTCCTCTTCCTCCTCCTCCTCTTCTTCCTCCTTCTCTTCTTCCTCTTCCACTTCTTCTTCCTCCTCCTCCTCCTCTTCTTCTTCTTCCTCCTCCTCCTCCTCCTTCTCTTCTTCCTCTTCCTCTTCTTCTTCCTCCTCCTCCTCCTCCTCCTTGTCCTCTTCTTCCTCCCCATTCTCCTCCTCTTCCTCTCCTTCTCTTCCTCCTTCTTTAATTGAAAATAGACTGGGGGAGCAGGCAATGGTGGCAGAAGCCTTTAATCCCAACACTCTGGAGGCCAAAACAGGTAGATCTCTTTGAGTTCAAGACTAGCCTGGTCTACAGAACTAGTTCCAGGACGACCTAGAAAAATCCTGTCTCAAAAAGCCAAGAAGAAAAAGAAAACAATTTTTTCCATACTGTATATTTTTCTTACGGCTTCCACTTCCCGAAGCCCTCCCCGATCCTCTTCACTTCCTCTTCCCAAATCTACACGCTTCTTGTCCTTCCCTCTCTCATCTTAGAAAACAGATATCTAAAACAAAGTAAGATAAAATGAAAACAAACAAACTGAATAGCACAAAACAAACAAAGGAATAGGGAAAAAAGACCACAAGAAACTTGTATTAGCGCAGAGACACAACATGTTAGCACACACAGAAATCCCAAAAAGACACAAAATCAGAAACCATTATATATAACAAAAGACCTGTAGAGGGGAGGGAATCCCAGACAAAGCATTCATTATGGGACAAAAACAAAAAACAAAAAACCTCCAAAAATACCATAGAGTTCATTTGTGTTGGCTGTGTCCTGCCGGATCTGAGGTTTGCCCTTAAGTGTGACTTGTATACCCAATAAGACTCAATTGGAGAAAACTAGTTTTTCCTTTTTAAGTGGTTATCAATTGGAGATAGCTTCTGGGTTAGGGTTGAGAGCCTTGTCTATCTCTCCTCTCAGCACTGGAACCCCATCAGGCTTAGCCCAGGCGTGGTGACACACAATTTTAATCACAACACTTGGGAGGCAGTGGATCTCTTGCGTTTGAGGCTAGCCTGATCTATAGAGAGCAAATTCAAGGATAGTCAGGGTTACACAGAGAAACACTGTCTTGTAAACAAGCAAACAAAACTCAACTACAACAGCAGCAAAACAAAACAAAGAAACCAAAAATCCAAATGAACAGACAAATTACAAACTGAAAGGAAACATTTACCATTCCATGTTCAACAAAGGCTTGTGCTTGAGAGTGTAAATAAAGAGCTTGAAAATAACACCAAAAAATCCAACAGAGGCAGGTGGATCTCTGTGAGCTCAAGGCCAGTCTACACAGAGAGTTCCAAGACAGCCAGGGCTACACGGTGAAACCCTGCAAAAAAACAAAAATAAAGCCCAAAAGCGCAACAATTCTAAAATAGACAGGGGGGGGGGGGTAATACACATGTAATCCAAGCCTCAAGAATTCACCAGGAAGATTACTCAAGGTTATCCTTGGCCACATATCAAGTTTGAGGCTAGTTTAGGATATATGGGACCTTATCACAAAATAAAACAAAACAAAACCACAACAGAACCCAACAATTCAATTTCAAATTCAATGAACCAGAGAGATGCACAGGTAACTAATCAAGAAAGTAAGTAACAGTGGGTGTGAAGGTGAAGGTGAACGTTGAGGTCCATGTTACTTGGAGACTGAGGACACTCACTTCCCACAAATTCAAGTACAGCTTGACCAATATAGGAAGATCCTAATCGGGTAGGGGATGGAGTGGAGAGGGAATGGGTAGGAAAGAGAAGAGAAGAGAAGAGAAGAGAAGAGAAGAGAAGGGAAGGGAAGGGAAGGGAAGGGAAGGGAAGGGAAGGGAAGGGAAGGGAAGGGAAGGGAAGGGAGGGCAGGGGAGGGGAGGGAGAGAGAGAACATTTAAACGGCAGATAAAAATTCAGCATCTGCAGCAATCAGAAATGCAAATTATGCCACAATAAGACATCACCACACACTGAACAAAATGTATAGAGTATCTGCTTTGCATATATGAGGCTCTGAGTTTCCCAGACATAGAAACATTCACACACATGCACACATATACACAAACATACATGTACAGACACACAGGCTCTTTTCCACACACTCGTCCCTAGTGTTTACCACCAAATGCTTGAAACCTGTAGAGAAACTGGGTCACTCACACTGTTGGGTGAATACAACATGATACCCTTTGGAAAACAGTTTGTCTGTTCCCGAAATCAAACAACACATAACGAAAACAAACAAAAATGCCATATATATATACACACACACACACACATACACACACACACACACACACACACACACACACACACACACACACATATATATATATATATATATATATATATATATATATATATATATTCCTGGGCATGTATCCAAAAAATAGGAAGATTTATTTTCATGCAGAAACTTGTATACAAATGTTCACTGCAATTTTATTTGTAATAGCTCCAAACTGGAAACCAGCCAAATACCCTGTATCGGATGAGGGATGAATGAACTGAGATTTGTCTGCCCTTATGACACAGTACTCAGAATTTCAAAGGACAATGTTATTGGTATAGGTAACTGCTCAGGTGGATGGTAAAGGAATTATATAAGGTGGGGGAAAAAAGCAAGTCTCGCAGGGATGCCTACCAGCTAGTTCCATTTCTGCATCATTTGTGGAACAGCGTAATTATAGAGATGGAGAACAGATTAGTGGTTGCCAGGGGTTAGTGATAGTAGGGCGAGATGGGTGTGACCATAAAGGGTAACACCTGTGTGTCTGTATGATGACACAGTTGGGGTGGGTCTGGTGTTTTTCCTTCTTCTGGTACTGAAGAGCATGCCCAGGGTACCTGCACAAGCGAGTGGTATACCACTGAACTACACCACCAACACCATGAGTATATATATATTTTTTGCCTTTTAATAAAAAGAAAATATGCTTGGGGGATGGGGAGATGGTTAAGAACACCAATATCAGATGGCTCATGCTGCCTGTAACTCCAACTCCATGGGGATCCAATAGGTTCTTCTGGCTTCTGAGGGCACCCATAGACACATGGCAGACACAGGTGTTTTTTAAAAGATTATATATATTTTTTAAAACATAAAATAAGCTGGGCATGGTGGCATACATCTTTAGTGCCTGCACTGGAGGCAGGAGGATCTTTGTGAGTTTCAGGCCTACGGAGTTCCTGGTTTGCAGAGCAAGTTCCAGGACAGCTAGAGGGACACAGGCAAACCTTGTCTGAAAAAACAAAAACAAAAACAAAACTGAACAAACAAAAACAAAAAAAAACCTGAACAAACAGTTTTTATTTATAAGCAAGAGGAACCAAGTTGAGCTTCCATGAGCAAAGGCAACAAACAGGCCATCTGTGAGCACACAGGCACCTTGGGGAGCCCAAGGTAGAAAAGTAGATTAAAGATAAGCCACTACCAGCCTCCTTGCTCTGGACTGCCATCTTGTCCTCCCCTTCCAGCTTCACTCAGTCTCACTCTCTTTCTCCCCTCCTGGGAAACACGCAATCTCTGCTATTTAGTGCATGAACTGTCAGAGGACCAGCCTTCAACTTCCCTTTAGGACTAGAATATCATTCTCAAAGCCAAAGTCCCAGGAGAAGAGGAAATTGACTCTGGAACTATTTGTACAAGGTAGCTGAGATGGGTTAAACTGTGTCCTCCCTAAAACACCCTACCTCCTCCAACTCGGAATGTAATCCTTTTTGGAGAGGGCCATTGCAGATGTAATGAGGACCACCGTAAGGTGGGACCTTAGTTCTAGGGCTGGTGTCCTTGTAAGGGAGAGAGAAACCGAACACAGGCAGAGGCAAAAGAGAAAAGATGGTCACGGAAGGATGGGGACTGTTTTCGATGGTGCTACCTTGAGCCAAGGAGTGCCCAGGGCTACCAGAACCTGGAAGAAGCTAGATGGCTCTTAACCTTAGAAGCTTTGGGTTATGATGACCTAGGCAAACTTCAGTTTCAGACTTGTGGCCTCAAAGGTCAGAAAACAACAGTGCCTGAGCTTAAAGCACTGTGAGTTTTGGCATTTTGGGTGGCAGATTTAGAAAACCAGTGTAGTGTCCAGCACAGTCCACTCCTTTATGCCTAGGGGACCCAATTTTAGAGTACAAATGTGGCCCTTCAAGACTCACCCCTGTGGAAGGATGAACCGTGTGGGGCAGATGCCCTGAAGTGCTTGCTACCCATTCAGTTCCCTAGAGCTGAGACAAATAGAGTCTTTGCTTCTCTTTTCTGGTTTCCCTTTAAAATATTCAGCTCTTTCATCCTTCTGGGATACACTGTGGTGTGTGGTATAAGATAAAAATCGGTTGTTTTCCATATTGTAATCTGTTTCTCTGATTTCTATTCGTGCCCTCTGACTGCTGTGTTGCTTTTCACTTATGAAATTGAGCACTGATGTTTGAAAACTATTTTTGGACTTTCTGGGCTCTGTTCCTCTGATTGGTTCAGGTTCCTGTCATGGAGTGAGAAGACTCTGTGGGTCTGGAGGATTTTTGTGGGGATAAGGGACGTGGGGTTGATCCTAAGATTTCATGCCTGCAGGCCACAGAGCTACAGCAACTGCAAACTTAAATCACCAAACTGAGCTCTGAGTTCTCCCCTTGTTTTATGTCTTTGTCTCAATGCTTTGTCTATAGCAATCTGAAATATCCACGTCCTATAAATATACTTTGGAGAGAATGGGGATGCTTATGAAATGTCTCTGAGGTTGTTGTTGTTTTTTTTTTTAAACACACTAGACCTCTTCTGGTGAACGTAGCTGGGCTGTATACTCCTGCCTCCCTTCGCCCCTCTTAGTGAAGGTTTCATTATGTTGCTCAAACTTGAACTCGTGGCTTCAAGTGCTCTTATATCAGCTTCTCAACTATCTGAGACTACAGGCTCACCATTGAGCCCACCTTGATCCTCTTTCTGAAACTGATCCTGGTCCTTGTTAACATGTCTGGCCTTACAGCAAGTTAAAGCATAATGAAGCTTACATTCGAACTGGCAGAATTAAGTATGTACACACAGTCAGTACTCAGGCAGTGCCAGGTGAGAATTCCTACCTCATTCTTGCAGGTGGTCCACTCTAATCGTGTTCTGGCTTCCTCAGCTTAGGTCACACATAAGGCTGGAAAGGGAAAGGGGCTTTGCCCTCCTCCAAAATGTCCATAAAGCCCTACATGGTGAAAGGGCCTTTGAGATGTGGTTAAATTAAGGATTTTTTAACTTCATTACATCGTTATTTTATTTTGTGTAACACAGACACAGAGGCACTCTCTGGCTTACGTGTGGCAGTCAGGGACTATCTTACAAAAGCACATTCTTTCCCCCTACCATTGGCAGTCAGGGACTATCTTACAAAAGCACATTCTTTCCCCTACCATTTGGTTCTAGGGATCTAACTCAGGCTGGGGAGCAAGTGCCTTTATCCCCTGTGCCATTTAACTGGCCCCAAGGTAAGGATTCTCTTTCTTTTCTTTTTTTAAGTTTAGAATAGAGTTTGTTCTGGGCATGGAGAGGGGAGTTAAGAGGGTAATAGAGGCAGAGAAAGGGGGGGGGGTAGAGTAGAGAAGTAGAGGCCCACCATGAGCACATGGAGAGAGGGAGAGGGGAATGGGGAAGGGTCGAGGGGACAGAGCAGGAGCAAGAAGGCAAGAGAACAAGAGAGCCCAAGTTAAGGATTTTAAAATGGGTCAGCCATCCTGGAGAATCACAAGGCCGTACAAGATGTTGGGAGGGTCAGAAAATTGACAGAACTTAGGGTAGTACACTCTGAAGAGAAAGGGGGCATTGCAAGGTTTTTGGGAGCTGGAAAAATCCCCACAAAATGTCGGTCCTTGCCACATTTGGATTCTGGCTCAGTCAGGCTCATTTGGGACTGCTCTTTTCCAGAATGCTAAGATAACAAATGTGTGCTCCTTTAAAACACTAACTTCCATAATTTGTTGAAAAAGAAAACATAGAAGGCAGAGGCAGGTGGGTCATTGTGAGCTTGAGGCCAGTCTGCTCTATATGATGTTGAGCCAGTGAAACCTTGCCTCAAACATGAGAGAAAGAAAGACAGGCAGAAAAGATGAAAAGAAGGAAGGAGAAGGGGGAGGAAAGAGGAAAGGAGGAGGAGGAAGATAAAGATGCCATTTGTCTAATTACAGGGTGTGAACTAGTGGCACTTTTCTTGCTATGCCTGCCACCCAGCCAGGTTTCCACGACTTCTAGCCTTGCCAGCTACTTCTGACTTCATAGCTTGATTCCAGCGGTCAGTGATACATCTCCATTGGATTCTCACTCACTTTGGGTTTTTTGAAATTCTTACTTTTTATTTAATCAGCTGTTCCAAGATACTAATGTTAAGCTCTCCTGATTGACTGAAGTTACTGGGATTACATAGAAATTTAACTGGAAAAAAACGAGAAAGAAAAAAAAAAAAAACAACGAGAAGTCTTTTTGAACAAGGAGACAATTCTAGCAAAGGTGCAAGAGCGAGGTGGGAGTGGGGTGGTGGTGGGACAGTTTGGGGGGAGAGCACCCATAAACTTGAATTTAGCCAGAATCGTTTGTGCTGTGTTTTTGAACATTTATTCACTGAATTTTAAAGTCTGGGGTACTGGCAGAAATTGGAGATCCGTAGTCCAAGCAGAACCCGGTGAGCTACTCAAAGCCCCAGTTCCGGGGAAAAGCACCACCCCAATTCCTAACTCAAGATTCATACTTTGGTCCATGATATTGAAAGAAGGAAACAGATAAAACGCATGTTTCATGGCACCTTACCATGAAAGTGTGCTTCCCCGCCCCCACTTCTCCCTAGGAATAAAAGGTCTTCGCTCTTAATTTTACATTCGTGATGATTTTATTTCTTCTTTCCGTTGTTTCGAGCTGGGAGCTAAACATTGGCCGGGGCCCCAGGCTCCTGCTGGAAAGGAGCCCTCAAGGCACAGAAGGCTGGCAGAGGAAACCCCGAGGGCGGGCGGGAGGCACCCGCTACGCTATGCTATGCTTTTGTTTCCTAGAACCTGAAGGATTCTCTTTAAGTCTCCTGGGCCAGGCCAAGGACCCCCTCAATCCTAGGCCCTAGCTGCAGGGATCCTTGAGAAGACCACCGGACACTCCTAGGTTCCCAAGTCACATGGGTGGGGACCACCCACATAGCGGAGCCGCCCCGCGAGCGTCCCGCCCTCGCAAGCTGTTCCAGGCGGAGGAAGTCCCACACACTGCTAAGTGCTTGCTGAGTCCTCCCTAACGCAGACTGGGCGTCAGTACCCAGTTCCTCCAATTAAAGATGGAGGATGGGTTAAGCCTTCTTAGTGTCCCTCCACTCTGATGTGGAATGCTCTCTCCTAGCTCCCTGCCACATCCTAAATGAATTTCAACCGACTTAAATTGGAGAAAAAGCAAGCAAGCAAACAAAAAACTAAGGTTGGGATTTGGAATAACGTATCAGCATTCCCGTAGATGTGTACCTGGAATCGTTCTACCTAATTTAGACCCGAGGGTTCGACCATAATGTAGATGGGTCACGTGAGGGAATTGGAGGCATTGTGCGGTTCAGGGGTCTCAAGTCTCTTCCAGAAACTTAGTTTGGTCCCTTCTACTTTTCTTCTAGTTGCCCGAATGGAAAATTGATGTAGGACAGCTTAGCCCATGTCAACAAACTTTTATTGCCATTTCTGCCAGATTCCTGATTCTTACACTGTAGAAACACTGAGTTCTGGTGCAGGGGATTCGGGTGGGAGGTGTTGCCACTCCTCTGCCAAGTTAAAGAAAACCCCACTTGCTGGGGCGGGAAGGCCAGACAGAGAGGAATTCAAGGACATGTATGGCTTAGTCCGGCTTCTGCCGAATGCAGAATATAGGGACCATGGTTCCAAACATTTTACAAAGCGGGTGGGGATGAATTTGGCTGCTGTTGTACCCCTTGCCCTTGCTGCCATGTTTCCATGGAAATGAGGGAGGGGCAGGATATAGCTCACTCTGACTACCTGGGAGTGCAGCAAGGCAAGCATTTGGTAAACACACCCCCTTCCATTCATATCCCCCATATACCCAGCTGTCCCCATCCAACCCCTAGGCTCACTCCGCTCTGCCTGCCTCACTCCCTTCCTCTCTGGACCTGGAGTTATGCCAACTGGACTCCAGGCAGGGCTGTTAGTGTCTGTTCTACACAGCCAGGTCTCCCTGGCAGCAGACTGTCCACCTAGCTCAGCAGCAGCCCTAACAGAGCTGCCTGTTGTGCCTCAGCGAAAAGTATGCAGCTAGCAACGCTACAGCTTTCTGTACCTCTGCAGCTTCCACACCTCTGCCCAAGAAACCAAAAACACAAACTCAAATGTTTGAGGTTACAAACAGGACAACGTAATTCTGGAACAACGCTGAGGCTAGGATGGGAAGATGAGGCACATCCTTCTGAGACCTGAGCCATCTTGTGTCCTGTCTTCTGGAGCTTGCTTCTTTCCACTGGGCCCTCACTGCTGGGGGCTGGAATTCAAATCTGCACTGGGTGCTCCCAGCACCCTCCACCGTTGGTCTATGAGGATGCTTTGTCACCACGGTAAGGAGGTACAGGAAGGATTCTCAGTACCACGGGTCAGCTCGGTGCTGCTGGTTGTAGAGCTGGAGCTTGATCTGATCTTTTATTTGATTCACAAGGACCTGGGACAGCAGGATTCCCACCAGCTGCAAAGGGCAGAAAGAAATCAGGCAGGAATCCACTATCCTCTTTCCCAGGCTTAGTCCTTCCTATGCAGCAAGCACCATCATCCCTCTCTGGTCCCTCTGCTATGTCAGTACCCAACTGATCCCTGGATGCCTCCACAAATGACAATCTTTGCAGAGTGTGAGACCTCCCAGTTGGGCAGGGTAAGTTACCTGGGGGATGGCCAGGCCTAGTGCCACACCACCAAGTAGGAACAGGTTACTGTGTATCCAGTTCACCAACTTGTCAATACAGCCGTTAGTGTAGATGACTTTACTAGCTTCCAAGTAGTCCAGTTCCTGCATACCTTGGCCACACATCGTGTTGATCACTGCCTGAGGAAAAAGTTGAGAAGCCGAATGGTACTCCCACACCAAGAAACACTGGCTGACAGACTTGCCAACTTTCCCAACCCCCTGAGTCGTTAAGAGAATGTCTGTGAAGAATGCTGGAATAAAAATGGCTAAATACAGAACTCCTTTCCTTTGAGCCTTCTCGGTCCAACCCTTCCCTTTATCTCTGCCCCATGTGGGCTCAGAGTGAAAGGCTAATGTGACCATCACAGTGGGGTGAAGACAAACCCTGCACAGCCACCTGGTTAAGCTCAGGAACCATAACAGCTCAGGAGTGTCACCATAACAGCTTTTCTGACCAGGAAGTAACTTGGAGCTTACTCAGGAGGAAATGGCATGTGGTATTTGCTCACCTGGTTGGGGGTGGGCAAGCAACAGGAATAAGGCACCGAACAGCGTTCACGGCTAGGGTTGTCCTCCGAGCAGTTGAAGTACATATTCTGAGACCAGTCTCTGTAGGAAATCCCTCCGCAGCAGCTGAACTGCAATACAGCCCACCAGAAAAATTAGGAATCACTGATATCTGCACTGAGGTGGCCAAGGGCCTCACCAAGCCTATGGCAAGCCTCCATTGTAGGTTCAAGGTAAGCACATCCAGGAGCCCAAGTGCTTTCACTAAAGAATTCTCCTAAGTCCTCATTTATCTATTATAGCTTACTTAGTGCCTGATTCTCCAACTGGCACATACACACAAACACACACACACACACACACACACACACACACACACACAGAGAGAGAGAGAGAGAGAGAGAGAGAGAGAGAGAGAGAGAGAGAGAGAGAAAGAGAGAGAGAGAAAGAGAGAGAGAGAGAGAAAGGGAAAGAGAGCAAAAGAGAGAATTGTACATATTATTCAAGTTTAACCTCTTGAGAGAAGGTTCTAGATTCATAACCCTATAACCCTACATAACAGTCTGGAAAAGGAAATATTCAAGATTACTGGCTTGGACCAGGAGTGTTCAGTGATAGAACATATGTTTACAATGTTTGACCCAAAAAAAATTAAAAAAAAAAATCCAAATCCAAAACCTTGACATAAGAAAAAAAGAAGAAAATCTTCAATATCAGGAATCCACAATTACTCCGTGGAAGCAAACTGGATCCCAAAGATGAGGGCTGCTGTGCCAGAGGAGCAGAAACACAGCATCTGGATGTGGTGTTGGAGATACCTGGATTCAAAATGTCACTGATTCATAGCAGCAAAACCAGACAACCAAAAGTAAGAGTGACTGAAGTATCCTCTGGAGGAAAGTCACACGAAGAGTATTATTTAGCCTTAAAAAAGGAAGTTCTGACACATGCTACATACAACATGGATGAAACCTGATGACATGCCAATGAAAGGAATCAGTCACAAAGGACACATGTATAATCCCATTCACATGCTGTTATATTCACAGAAAGGTGAGTGGTGGTGGCCTCCACCAGAGGGCAGTGGGAAGTGTTTAACCGGCACAGTTCAACAGGGAAAGAAGAAAAGGTTTTGCTTTTAATATTTGTGTGTGTGTGTGTGTGTGTGTGTGTGAGAGAGAGAGAGAGAGAGAGAGAGAGAGAGAGAGAGAGAGAGAGCGCACATGCCATAGTGTATATGCCGAAGTCAGATGACAACTTTTGGAGTTAGTCCCCCCTTCCACAGCAGACCCCTGGAATCAAGCTCAGGCTCCCTGTCGGAGTTTCATAAAGAGCACATCCACCTACTGAGCTGCTTACTGGCTGGGAGAATTTTTGTCTTGTTTTGTTGTTGAGATGGGATTCCTGTAGCCAGCTGGCCTGAAACTCCCTGTGAAGTCAAGTCTGCCTTTGAATTCCTAATCTTTCCAATTCCATTTTTTTAGACAGAAGGGACAGTGTGCACTTCCATACAGGCAGAGATGAAAATGTTCTGCTAATAGACGGTGCTTATGGCTACACACACTTTCATTTTCCACTTCTATGCTGGTTTGAACCTAGGGCCTCACACATACGAGGCAGGTGCTCACCACTGAGCTAAAACCCCAGTGTCTCAGTAGTTACTCAGGCTGTCCTTAGACTGACTGGATAACCCAGGTAGGCCTTGAACTCTGTCTTAGCCTCTCAACTAGAGAGGATTATAAGTTGTGCCAACACATCCACTTAATGTAAATCTTTTTAATACGTAAGATGGTAAATTCTGGGTACAGCTCAGTGCTGTAGAGTGTTTGTCCATGGTGTTCACCGCTCTGTGGTCTACTCCTGGTTTTACAAAAACAAGCAAAACACAACAAAATGGCTTTTGGTTTTGTTTTTTGTTTGTTTGAGACAGGGTTTCATTGTCCTAGAACTCACTCTACAGACCAGGCTAACCTAGAAGTCAGAGATCCACATGCCTCTGTGCCTCCCTTGGGATTAAAGGTGTATGCCACCGACACCTGGCACAAAATAGTATTTTTTGATTACATATATTTGGTCACAATTTTTAATGTGATATATAATAAAATATGATTGTTCCTCTTTCCCCTATAAGTAATTCCTTACAATGTTTTCTTTAAAATTATTCCAGAATCTTTTTGTAAGACTAATAGTCTTTCCTCTTTTCTTCTTTACATAAGCATCTGTATTATTACATATAATGTACAATATAGATGTATATTATATATACATTTGTATACATACACATCTGTATATATACATATACAGATGTATACATTTACACACATATATGTATATATATATCACATATATACATATAATGCTATATGTAGCATTCTATGTCCTTAACAGTACCTGTCCCCCTCCCCAAAGCCCTTCCTAGAACACATTACTTATCAGACAAAAGAAGTCCATGGCCTAGAAAGTGAGGCGTTTCTTGTAATAACATTTTTTTAAACTTTTTTAAAAGATTTATTTATTTTATGTATGTGAATACACTGTGCTATCCTCAGACACACCAGAAGAGGGCACTGGATCCCGTAACAGACGGTTTTAAGCCACCGTGTGGTTACAGGGAATTGAACTCAGGACCTCTGGAAGAGCAGTCGGTGCTCTTAACCACTGAGCCAGCTCCCCAGCCCCCTTGTAGTAACATTTTCACCGCAGCCCCAGGGCACTGGGCGGCCACACCACACTTGGCTGGTACCTTCTTCTGGCCAAAGTCAATGAGGTTCTGCAGATCCAGATCATCTCGGTAATGCACAATAGCATTGTTGATGATCTCGCTCACTTTCCCCCGAGCCTGCCAGACACAATCAGGACACAGGATTAATGCACAATTTATCAATCCCCTCAGAAATAATAGCAAACACAAAGCAGCATCTTTGGTGGTTTGAATGAAAATGTCCATCATCTCAGATGTTTGAGTACTTAGTCTCTAGTTGGTGGCACTGGGTGGAGAGGTGTAGGTAATGTGGTTTTGTTGAAAGAAGTATGTCACTAGGTGTGGGTTTTGAAGTTTAAAAGCTACACACCATTCCCAGGGCACTCTCTGTTTTCTGCTTGTGGTTCAAGTTGTGAATCCTCAGCTCCTTACGTCTGCCACCATGCCTGTTGTGGCTGCCATGTCTTCCCACTACGACAGACTTACCTCTCTGGATCGGTAAGCCCAAAGAAACTCTTCTCAGTTGCCTTGCTCGTGGTGCTTTATCACAGCAGTGGGAGAGTCACCAACACTATTGTTTCGCCTTTTGCTCCCCTTTCCAGATTTCTCTATGGTTTACCGTCACAGCACACTTTGTAGGGTCAGAGGCCCAGGGTAGCCCTTCCTTCTCTTATGCCAGGTCCCAGAGGATCAGCACAGGCTTGGTGCTCTCCCATCCACTCTGGGCGCATGCTAATAGCCACCAAAGCTAGTGCAGCCAAATGGCCCTAAGTCCCTACATGCTGTCCTGGCCCCAGTCTTTCTATCATATCTATACACTGCCACCCGCTTCTACTCCAACCCCCCCCTTTCATACAATGGGTAATCCTATCACATCTCGTGGACCGTTAGCTCACTAGAGAGCCTCCTCTGGCACAAATTTACTTTGTACTTTACCATTCAAAGGCCTAAACATTAATGAGAAGCCCTGTCAGCTCTGGTGAGTGAGAGCACACCAAGCCTCCAGTCTCTGTTCATGCAGGATGGAGAGGGACAGCCTGGCCACTAGAGAGATAACACTCATGTCCCTCCTTTACATCAGAAGGGGAAAGCATAAGAGGTCCATGTTGGTAAAAGGTATTAGTGACTGCCTCCCAAGAGCTTGTGGGGCAGGGGAGACAGTCGGTTGGTTCAGGCCCATCACTCTGGCCTCGGGTACCAGTAGGCCAGAGCAACAGTGCTCCTGACATCACAGCTTCTCAGAACTGACTTTTAGAATAGTGTGGTGTTACCCACCTCTACCTACTTCTATCTGCCTCTGCGTACCCAGAGCACTGTTGACTGGTGCAGTGAAGAAAGGAGTTTTGTGTTGTTTTAGCAGAAAAGGGCTCACTAAGTGGAGACACTGACCTCTAGTGGACACAGGAAAATTGCTCTTTAGACTCATCGACTTTATTAAGTCAGGACTTGTCAACTACAGCAGCTCTTAGCCTAATAGTTCTGTAACATGGTCTCTCTCTGCTCCACTACTTTTTCCTATGGCTTTTTTTGCTTGTTTATTGAGACAGGGTTTCTCTACATAACCCCAGCTGTCCTAGAATTCACTATGTAGATCAAGCTGGCCTGGAACTCAGAACCTGCCTCCAGAGCACAGGGATCAAAGGTGTGCACCACCACACTGGGCTTCTGTTCCTATGACTTTATTTCATAGTCTTGAACTTTATTCCTGGTCTCTATTTGTAATTGAGACTGAAATTCTAGTTTGTTTTTCTTCCCCCTTTTTGGGGGTGGTGGTGGTGGTGTATTGTTGTTGTTTTGTTTTTAAGGTGGGGTCTCATTAGGTAGCTCAGGTTGGCCTGGAATGCACTATGTAGACCAGGCTGTCCCAGAACTCAGAGATCCACCTGCCTTTGCTTCCTTAATGCTAGGAATAGGGACATACCAATACATCTTGCTACATTTTTCTTCCTTTCTTTTAAACAGACAGATTTCTCACTACAAAGCCCCAGCTACACTGGAACCTCCAATGTAAGCAATGTTGGACTTAAACTCATGGAAATCCCTCTGCCTCTGGCTTCCCAGTGCAGGGATTAGAGGAAATGCTGGTTCTTAATTAGGACTGTTTCCTCAGGCAGCCCACCTCCAGATGCGGAAGCACAGTTGGGAACAGGGTCTGCCTTCCCTCTGCTTTCCACATCTAATTCAATAAACAGTGTTTGAATAAGAGTCTTTTCAAGTTATTTGTGGTTTTGATCACTGAGTTCTACTTAGTGTTCACCATTTAAGTATGTAGGTTATTTTAATGTCTCATGTTTATAGATTCCCCTCCCCCATGGCATCAGGCTGTCAAAGGAAAACACCTTACAGTCATGAAATTCTCCTTAACCATTAATGTTAAAGGCCATTTATCCATCCCCAAGAGGAACCTTTCAAAGGCTGATGCTTCCCAGGGGAAAGAGTGCTGTGGTTAATTAATCAGTAGGAACTTCCCCTTCCTCCCTCTGGAACCAAGAGGCCTCTAGGCTCCCAGTGTTACCTTGTCTGAGAAGACAAAGCCCAGGATACCAGCAGCCAGCTGCAGCAGGAACACGATGGTGAGGCAGATGGAGAACTGTGGCACACAGGCAAGACAAGGAACATTATAACAGCTCTGGGAAGCAGCCCTTCCCAGGGCCAACAAGAGGCAACTGGACTCTTCTTCACACTCCCCAAATGACAAAGATTTCTGCCTCTAGGACAATGCTATGGAGGTGGCCACCCTGCTAGGTCACCCAGAGAACTCTGCAGCGAGGAGCAGGCAGCACAGGCTTAGAGGGTAGGATGGGACAGAGGGGACAGAATGGACCTCTAGAGGGGACAGAATGAATGTCTGTAGGGTGGTAGAGGGGAGCCAGGAGCACAAGGAAGAGGAGCAAGCAAGGCTTTTCTGCGAGCCTGACACTCACTGTCTGCAGAAGGCAGATGTTCTCTCGAAGGGATCCAATACAGCCGCAGAAGGTGAGAAGGAACATGAGGACACCCACCACGATCAGCAGGATAGCAGGGTCCACCGCCAGACAAGCCAAGGCTGCTTCTGGGAGAGAGGCTGACCCTCAGCTGGAGCCCAGTGCCCACTGATGGGGCTCCCAGGAATGGATGAGGGGTGTACCCAATCTGTTCTTCCTGTATTGGGGGAACCTCCTTGTCTGATGAAGATTATGGGAAAAGTGAGCTGGAGGAGTCCTGGCATGTCATTTGAGCAACTAGGGAAAAGCCTTTATTCCAGGCTTATGAGTAGAGCAGCCAGCTGCTTTTGCTCCAGAGATGACTTAAGAGTAGCATTGGGCTCACTAGCTGGGCAGATTCTTAGATACTCTGCAGAGGAATTAGGGTTGAGTTACTTCAGGACGAGCTAGTGGGGCAAAGTCCTTGACTGTTCTCTGACCTAGCTTCTCTCCAGGGCTTAGTTCAGACAGATCTTGGGAGGGAGAGGATGGTTCAGAAAAACCCAAGTGAACTGCCAGTCTGAAGTGGCTCAGTAAGACTGCGTTCAGGGAGCTGCTCTTCTGACCTCAGCCCCGGGCCAGAGCTGGAGCAAGCAGAGGTGCAGCAAGAGTGTGGAGAGGCAGAAGGCGGACCTAGAACCCACCTGCGTGCTTCATCAGCCTGGCATAGACACCCACAGCCACCATGACCATGGAAATTACCTGTGGGAACAGGAAAGGAGTCAGGAGAAAATGAGAGAGCTCTGAACATAACGAAAAAACTTTTAGGTGGACAGGGGAGGCCAGCTTTCCTGGGGTACAGGTGCAGCTATTCCCCAACCCAGCACTGCTAAGGGTGCTTTATCTCCATGAGAAATTCCCCAGCACTGTCTCCCAATCATCTTGTGAGACAGATAATGTCTCCATTTCACAGATGGAGAAATCAAGACAGTACAAGTTTAAACGGAACAGTGATTAAAACACAGGCTTCCAGACAGGTCTGGAGGTATAACTAAGGACTACAACACAAGGCCTGGGATTCAATCACAAGCACCAAAACTTACACACACACACACACACACACACACACACACACACACAATTATAACAAAGCATGGACTTCTGAGAGATTCAAATACTGAACTCCATTTGGGACAACCTTCTGAGTCTCCATTGATTTATGCATGTAAAGACGGAATTAAGGACAAAGGACAGGTGTGATGGCTTATGGCAGTTAATTTCAGCATTTAGGAGGCTGAGATGGGAGAGCAAGATTTGAGGCCAGCCTGTGCTACAGTTCATGAGACTGCCTCAGAGAAAAAAAATATATTTAACTCTCATCTGTGTCTGTACATGTGTCTGTGTGGGTGCACACTGAAGCCAGAAGAGGCACAGAAGATTCTTGGATCTCATGTCAGAGATAAAGGTGTTTATGAAACGTTTTGTGTGGGAGTTGGAATCTAAACTCCAGGCAGGTCCTGAGTTACAGCAGTAAACATTCTTAATCACTGAGCCATTTCTGCAGCCAAAACTATTTAAAATATAATTGCATCTTTCTTTTTCTTTTTTTTTCTTTTGCCCCCCTCCCATTTCTTTCTTTTGGTCTTTCTAGACAGGGTTTCTGTGTGTAGCGATGGGTGTGTTGTAATTCACTCTGGAGACCAGGCTGGCCTTACACTCAGAGATCTGCCTGCCTCTATCACCCAAGTGTTGGGATTAGAGGTGTGAGCCATCATTGCCTGGCTAAACTTATATTTCTTATGTCTTAAAAAATGTTTTAGGGACCAGAGAAGAGTTTCAGCAGTTAAGAGCACTTGTTTTTGCAGACAACCTGGGTTAAGGTCTTCACACCCACATGCCAGCTCACAACCACCTGTAGCTGGTAACCTCTGGAAGGAACCTCTGGCCTCTGAGGACACTTAGAAAAATGCAGGCAGCTGGGCGGTGGTGGCACACGCCTTTGATCCCAGCACTTGGGAGGCAGAGGCAGGCGGATTTCTGAGTTTGAGGCCAGCCTGGTCTACCAAGTGAGTTCCAGGACACCCAGGGCTACACAGAGAAACCCTGTCTCAAAAAAAAAAAAATGCAGGCAAAATGCTAGTATGCATATACATAAAAATAAGTTAATTTCAATTTTTTACATCTGTTTGTTTATGTGTGAGCTCCTGCCACAGCACACATGACAGCTGCAGGAGTTGACTTTCTCCTTCTACAATGTGTTTCTCAGGGTTCATTCAGGCTGTCAGTCTTGGCAACAAGCACCTTTACCCACTAAGCCATATTGTCAGTTCAGAAAAAAAAAAAATTTGTGAGAGTTAAATAAAATAATGTTTGGAAAACACCTAAACTTCTGACACTGAATATTATATACTATCACTAACAGGACCACACAGGAATTGTTCAATTCTGAATTCTAACTCACCTACATCAAAAGGCAGGTCTTCCTGACAGATGCAGGCTTAGCTCTCTAACTCTATTGGAAGCCAAGGATAAAAGTGTCCACCAATGTGAAAGGCAGGAAAGTGTGTGCTTACTGGCATTACCATAAAAAGGAGTCTTTATAAACTCTGATTCCAATATGGAAGAATACGATTAAAGCCTTACAAATTTCATGGCTCCTCCTTTTGAGAGCAAGCCCAGGGGCTCCCAGGGGGCCCCAGAGGGAGTGGGTCTTTGTGTCCTAGGCCTCCAAGAGTGCCTGGTAGCCCCAGCTCTCCTCTCAGCTTCCAGCCCAGTTTCCAGGCTGGTGCTAAGCAGCAGCTCACTGTCACCATGGCAATAGATTAGGCCAAGCTCTGGCAGAGAGGTCTCAGCAGCAGGGGTTGCCCAGCTCAGTAGGGAAGGGTATGGCAGCTAGATCCCACATCCTGCAAGACAAGAATCAGCTGGAAAGAGCCACCTGGGAGGTCTTCAGTGAGAAGGGAGCTGGGTCCTGCGACAGGTAATAGGGTCAAACTGGTCCTCTGTGAGAAAGACATTTTTCCATTTGGGAGTTATTTCTGAAAATTCTTTACTATTTAGCAGAGGACAAGTATACAGCTAATGCCAATCCTGGGTTAAAAATAAGTCGCTGGACTGCTTCTTTGTGAATCCACAGTGTCGTCTCCTGGCCCCTACTCATGTCCAACATGCTCAGCCCTGTCTCCTCACCCCACCCCAGTCTGGCCCTTCCTCTGACTTGGGTCCAAATATTATTAGTCTTCATATTCTGCTTGGGATAAACAGGGCAGCTTAAAGGGCTGAATGTGGGGTTGGAAGTGCCCCACAGCTGACTTCCTATAGCATGGCCAGGCTTAGGAAACATGCAGGAGGCAGGGAAATTCTAGGTTTGGGCTGCCAGTCACCTCCAGGTCTGGAAGAGCTCTTTAACAGTATGAGCTAATGTCTCTGTTCCTTAAAACTTACCACACCTGGGTCAGCAAGATGGCTAAGCAGGTAGAGGCACTTGCTGTGCAAGTATGGCAACCTGAGTTCCATCCCTGGAACCCACTCCACCACTGTCCTCTGTCCTCCACACAGACCTTGCCTCATTACTGCACAGAACTGCAGTTGTGAATATCGTTTTCCTATGGGCTTAAAGTGAGTATCTATTCTGTATTTCTGTCGCTCCTAGTCTCCTCACACGTTAACATTTTCTAGATTGTATAACTTTGTACAGGGATCAAACCAACAGGTGTGGTTGTGCATACCTGCAATCCCAGTGCTCTGGAGGGAGAAACGGGAGAATCAGAAGTTCAAGCCCAGCCTTGGGTACGATGTAAGATGGAAGCCAGAATGAGCAACATAAGACCTTACTTTAACAAAAAGGACAGAGATGGGAGAAGAATGGGAGAGAGGGAGAGAGGCTCCACAACACAGGGCAACTTACTTCTCTCCGTGGGCATGTAACTACAACACTCGATCCATCTGCTGGGGTAGGGAATGTCCCCCAGGACAATAATGTCCTAATTCTATGAACCTGAAAATGTTATCTCATGTTGCCAAAGAAACTTCTTGCAAATGTGATTTAGGACTTAGGGTTTAGAGACCACCTCCCCACCCCCTGCTGCCACCGCACAGGACCTAATATGGTCACAAACAGACCTTATCAGAAGGAAGGAAGAGGGGCAGATTCAGAGAGAGAGGCAGAACAGCAGAAGCAAGGTTGGAGTGATGCAGTACCATGGACCAAGGAGCAGGACATTTCCCCCAGAGAACATGGGTAGGAACATGGAATTACAGACAACTTGATGCTAGCCCAGGAAAGCCTGTTTTGGGCTTTGGATCTCCAGAAATGTGAAAGATTAAATCTGTGTTGTTTTAAACATTCCGTTTGGGAGAAACTAATGTGCTATTCAAATCCACCCCGCTGGCTGCTAGAGAAGGCGCTGTGAGGCCTACAATCTGTGTTTTATCCTGCGGAGAAAGCAAGAGCATCTATAGCTTAAAGCACTGGCTCTCAACTTGGCTGCCATTAGAGTCACCTGGGCACCTGGAGGTGGAGGAGACACTTCAACTCTTAATGTCCAGACTGCCCTTCAAACAAGTAGTTTAGAATCCCTGGCCAGGAAGCACAGGTAACTGCAGTTCGGAGAGTTCCTGGGATCCCATAGTGCAGCCAGCTTATGGAATTTTAAGCCTCAAGTGCAGCCAACCAGGAATGTAAAATAGAAAATAGGTTACATTAAAATCCAGATTGAGGCGTGAATATTATTACTTATTAACCTGATCATTAAGGACGTCTCTCCCTGAGCCCTCCAGACCTGCGCTTCATAGTTTTGTCCTTCACATCTCCGTTCCTGCCCTCAATTCCCACCCTGGAGTCCTCACAGCCACGGCCATGACAAGGTTAGTGCTGCAGACATTAGCAACATCAACTCTAAAGCTGTACAGCAATTATGAAATGGATTCAGACCCCCACCTCTTAAGCTGAAAGAGCCGAAGGACATCTGGCCGAGTGTGTAAGGGTGCTGTGCCAGCGTCTGAGCATGGCACACCCTTCCCTCATTCTGCTAATCTTCCTATGGTACCAATCTTCTGTACAAAATCCCCAGAATGAGAATCCCACCAATGACTTGTTTTCACGAGGATAGAGAGAAAGTCACTTCCCTTCTAAGAATGGGTTTTCACATAATGGACAGAATGAAGCCTGGCTAGAAACTTTTAAAAGCTAGGTACCATTTTCAAAATAGCTGAGCTTAGCTTTTAGGAAAATTTATGTTCCTGAAAAGCTGTCAGTCAGATAATATAAAATAATTTTTATGCACCAGTCCCTTTATTCTTATATAAAGTGAGTTATCACCTTGGAATGAAAGTGGTCATCCCCTGGGCTCTGGTGAGAAAGGGCTAGTTTAGGACCAGAGTAGAAATGTATTAAGATGAGCCTGGAACAGGTTGATGCAGAAAGTAAAGCGCTGAGAAATACAAACCGGGGAAGGGGAACCAGGTCAGTGGGTAGGAGCATTTGCTGTGCAAGCATGGAGACCTGGGCTCAGATCTCCAGCTCCACATAAAAGTCGGGAATGGCTAAGCAAACCAGGAACCCCAGCACTGGGGAGCACACATCTGCAGAGACTGCTGACCTGCCAGCCTAGCCAAAGTGGAGAGTTTCAGGTTCAATAAGAGACTCTATAGGAAGGAAATACTGCAGAGAACAGAGAGAAACACTCTGTGTCTTCCTTTGGCTTTGTGCTCATACACAGAGACATTTACCACACACAATCAGAATTCTCACACTGGAGAGACATAAGCACTAAGTGAATGAGCTATCAATGGCCAGAGCTAGAAAACATGAGTATCAGAATAAATAAAAAAAAAAAAGGGGGGGGGGCTGAAGACATAGTTCAATGACTGAGTGCATATTGTTCTTACGAAGGACCCAAGTCTGGTTCCCAGTAACCACACTGGGTGACTCACAACTGCCAGTAACTCCAGCTTCAGGGATCTATGCCTCTGTCCTCCTTGAGCACTTGTCTTCACATACACACACCTACACACAGCCATATACACATGCACATATAATTTAAAATAAAATTTAAAAACTTAACTGTATTAAATTATTAACCATAGTATAAAATAGTTATCTGTGCACCTGCATCAATGCAAATAAATGACTTAATAAATAGAGACTATCTAAGAAATATAGCCATCAAAGAGGTAGAACAGAACTCACTACTCCTTATGTGTGTGCTGTGCACAGTCTTTCTTCCAAAGAGCACAGCACAGAAGAAGAAAAAGCAATTGCACATTGTGGAAACCAACCAACAGCACCTCAGCCTCTCGTTCAAGGTCAGTAGCAATTGGATGCTGGTGATGAATCACTGGAGGAACATGTTACTTTGCCAATGTAGTCTTCCTCCTCAAAACCCACAGGAACACCATGAGCAGACATCAGGCAGTTCTCATAAAGGACCATCTACCAAATACTACAGTATCTCAACAACCCTCAAGGCCATCAAAAACAAGTCAGAAACTGTCATAACCAGGAGGAAGAGGAAGCAAACATGACACCTAAATGTAATGTGGGATCTGGGACAGATAGGAGAAACTAAGGGGACGTGATTAAAGTTCAGAGCATAATGCTAATGCTGTTGATTGTAACGGATACAGCGTACTGACCTACGGTGTTAGCATGGAAGAGCTGTTTTTTTAAAGTACTAATTTAGAAGGGCTGGTGAAATGGGTCAGTGAGCAAAGGGGCTTGCTGACAAGCCATGACAAGATAGGAGTTCGATTCTTAGGACCCACATGGTAGGAGAGAGCCAAGAGACTGGCAAGCTGTATTCTGATCTTCAACCCTGTATGCCACATGAATGCCCACACTTAACTTATACATATACACACAATAAATAAAAATAAATGTGAAAAGTCTATTTAAATAAAAATCTACCCTTAAATTTTTTACTTTTATAAACGTAGGTCTTTGGGGTGGCATCTTGTATTGAAAAACTTTTTCATATAATGTATTTTGATATGTTTCCCCTCCCTCAATCCCTTCCAGATACCAGTTGTCTCCCTACCCACCCATCTTTACTCTCTTTCTCTCTCTCTCTCTCTCTCTCTCTCTCTCTCTCTCTCTCTCTCTCT
>JANHMN010000016.1:36663743-36691985 GCA_030674055.1 Rhabdomys pumilio | reverse complement strand
TCTCTCTCTCTCTCTCTCTCTCTCTCTCTCTCTCTCTCTCTCTCTCTCTCCCATTTCTCTCAAAAACAAAAACCCCAGAAAAACAAGAAACTCAAGGAAAAAAAAATCCCACAAAACCAAAAATCAAAACAAGCAAAGACCAATAAGCCAGAGGAATGCTAAAACAAAACAAAAGGTCCACAGAATACCATTGAGTTAGTCTCGTGTTAGCCAACAGCCCCTGAGCCTGTCCTGAAGTGTGGCTGATACACTCAATGAGAGTGCACTGGAGGAAGGTGATGTTTCGTCCCTTTAACACTGGCTATCACTGCAGCTAGCTTCCTGGCCCTCTTAGTGCTGGCTGCCATCGGATTTAAACCAATGCAGATCTTATGCGTGCAGCCAGTTTCTGTGATTTCATGTGTGCATCAGTCCTGCTGGGTCTTAAAGACATGGGTTCCTTGGAGTCATCCATCACCTCTGGCTCTTAAAATCTTTCTGCCTCCCCTTCCACAAGGTTCGAGTCTTAAGGGAAGGGGCTTGATGAAAACATCCTGGTGTAGGACTCAATGCTCCACCGTCTCTCACTCTCTACACTGTCCAGTTGTGGGTCTCTGCATTAATTCCAGTCTGCTGTAAGAAGCTTCACTCATGTGGGCTGACTGAGGCACTGATCTGCACCCCAGGCCAGTGTGATCAATGGGGGCCTTGTAAAAATGGAGATGGGCTAGCATGGAAGCTTGGGGTGATATGTGTTTTAAATGATTGACTTATTTATGTAAATTGATGTTTTTTCTGCATGTATGGTCAAGTGAGAGTGTTGGATCTCCTGGAGCTACAGTTTTAAGCTTGTTTGTGGGTGCTGGGAATTGAACTCAGGTTCTCTGGAAGAAAAGCCAGTGCTCTTATTAACCACTAAGCCACTTTTCCAGCCTCTGGTGTGACACTTTTAAATGGGGTCTCATGTCAGTACTGGCCTCAAACTCACTATGCAGCTCAGGATGACCTCGAACTCCTGATGCTGTCTACCCACATTCCTCCCCACCCCAGCCTCCCTCTTTGCTACCACATCTGGTAAGTTTCACATTTTTGACAGGAATATTACATAGGTACTGTTGCATTTTGAGAAGCACAAGACAGTAATTCCTATCACATAAAAACATATTTTTGCTACCATAATATTCTATTCGATATATGTCTCTGCATGTCTTAAACAACACAAGCAACACTCCAAACAAACAGTCTCCGTGTTTCCATTACAGTGTCGTGACTGGGGCTTTTCTTTGCTCCCTTGCTAGCGCTGATTAGAGGGTGAACCAAGGCACTGATACTGTTCAAAAAGAAAACAGGAAATGGAAAAAAAATCTCCATTATTTTGGATTCTCTTGCAAATTAGAAAGGACACCCACATTTTGACATATGTACGGAAATAAGTCTTGTTCTATCCCCTATAGCACTAGTTCAGGACCCTAAGATGAGGCAGCGAACATAGGTTCCTAAGCTCAGTGTCAACAACTCCAGGGAAATTGATTGCTGGTAGCTTGCCAAACCCTGAGGAGGCCCTGGGAGATATGAGTAGAGCCCTGTTCCTAGGGGACACACACACACACCACACACACACACACACACATACACACATACACACACACACACACAGCTTTTGTGAAGTAGAAAATATTAATTATTAATATAATTCAATATCATCTTTCCGTGGCTAATGGTGAGACTGAGCAAGGGTTAAAGCTGGCCCTTCGAGTCACTCCCATCCACACACCATTCTCTTCTTTCCTAACAGGGGCTTCACCTAAGGGCCTCCCACCTAAGCCCACCCCAGCAGGGGACTCCTAGGTGCTGTTTCCAAGGACAGTAGTAGTAACTTCCTCCTGTGAGTACTATGAGGCAACACCAGACTAAACTTCATCTACTTACTTATTCGCTTGTTTATGCGGTCCACCCATGCACATGCATGCCACTGTGTAAACGTGGAGATCAGAGGACAACTTCTGGGAGCTGTTTCATTCCTTTCATGCTCTGGGTCCCAGGAATTGAACTCAGGTCATCAGGCTTAGTGACAGACACCTTTACCTGCTGAGTTGTTTTGCCGACCCCAGACTAAACTTATATATGCTAACATCTCATCCCAACCATGAGGGCATTTATACCTCCATTTACAGAGCTGAGGTTCACAGCACTCAAGTGCCTTTGCCTGGTTCACTCGGTTAGTGAGTTACTGAAATGGAATAGAAACCTAATTCTAGTGCTCAAAGCCTTAGGACTGTAGCCACTGCACTGGCTGCCTTCTTTTCTCTGCACCACGGTCATCCCTGATCCCATGTCTTCCCCATGGGGCTATCATGAAGCAGGAAGAACAGCTGCCCTCAGCCCTCCTGGGGAGCAGCTGGCAATCTCCAAAGCAGGTGGAGCTGAAGGAGGGGAGAGAAAAGCACAAGAACACAACATGGTACCAGCAAGGCCTAGTGGGAGGCTCAGAGGGGTCTCTGATACTCAGAAAGGAGAGGTGGGGAATGAAGAAGCAGGGTCCACAGGCTGGAGTGACCTCCAAGAGAAAGCATCAGTCTTGCCTGGCTCCACATTTTATACTCCAGTCTACAGACAGTTGGGGGCTGTTCCAGTGGCCCTCCATCAGCGTCTATTTCTCTCTTCTGAAGATGGTAATAAAGATTCAAACCCACCCCTGCACTGAGGAGTGCTTGCCTACAGGAGGCCCCAGACCCATTCCTTAGCACTTCCAAAGCCAAACGGTGACTCTATCCTACAGGAAGAAGAACTGGGTCTCTGCTTTGTTTCTCAGATATTCATTCTATCCTGTTTATGAATGGGCTGCAGAAAGTCACAGCCTCCTAGACCAAAGCAAGGCTCCTCCTCCTCTCCTTTTCTAGGATTCACACATGCTGGTCTTCTATGTCATCTCAGCGTTGCTGTTCCTGGAATTCTGAGGAGGCCACTGTGTGACATTGGCTCTTAGCTTGCTCCCTCTGAACTGGATGATGTCACCTTGATGAAATGGAGAAGTTAACAGGGCCCTTTCCACATCATGTCTGTGGCTGACCTTGTCTTCCTCAGACCATGGCTGCTTTTTCTCTTCAAAGGTAGTACATGAGGAAGGGAAGGCCACAAGGGCTCTTCATAGTGTAACTGTTCAAATTTGACAGTTACTGGACATAAAGATCCATGTCTGGAATCCCCAAACTCAGACAGCTGAGGCAGGGGGATTGCTGTGAGTTCAAAAATAGCCTGAGCTACAAAGTGAGGTTCTCCCAACCCCAATCCAAACTCATAGTCCCACAAAGACCAGTTTAAATCATAGTCTGACAGTCTGTTACCAAGACCATGAGAAGAATTTTACACTGTTTAAATTCTTTCAAAAGGTTGCTTAAATCTTAGCTTTCTACTTAGTATAAGACTTAGTACAGCAGTGTTGCTGGGGAGCTAAGAAAGCGTTTGAGATGTGATGGCTCTTATCTCAACTTATGGTGTTTGAAGTTTGTTCGTTAGTGACAAGGTCTTACTATGTGCCCAGGCTGGCCTGGAACTTGCCATGTAGAAGGGCAGACTTGACTGAATGCACCGTGTAGTCTATTATGGCAGAAGAAATCTTTTGCTCCTTCAGCTTCCAGAATGATGGGACTACAGGGATTCACTAATCTGGCATTTCTATTTTTTTTTTTTTTTGAACTATCTGGAGACAGGCATGGTGGCTCATGCTTATAACATCAGCATTCAGGAGGCCGAGGAAGGAGATCTCTGCAAGTTTGAAACCTGTCTCAAAAAAAAAAAAAAATCATAAAGAGGGGCTGGAGAGATGGCCTTGTGGGCAAAACTTGTAGTGCAAGCATGAAGACCTGAGTTCAAATCCCCAGAGCCCCTGTGAAAGCTGGACTTAATAGCACATGTCTAGAATTCCAGTACTCCTTCCTATTGTGAGATGGGAGGCAGGAATAAGAAAACCCTAGATGCTCTGAGGCTAGCCACACTAGCACAGGAGCCACTGAATAACAGACCTTGTCTCAAACAAGGTAGAAGGTGAACACATACACACACACACACACACACACACACACACACACACACAAGGGGGCGAGAAGGGAGGGAGAATATATATCCAGGACAACTAGGATTGCATAGAGAAATCCTGTCTCAAAAAGAAAGAAAGAAAGAAAGAAAGAAAGAAAGAAAGAAAGAAAGAAAGAAAGAAAGGGAAAGGAAAGGAAAGGAAAGGAAAGGAAAGGAAAGGAAAGGAAAGAAGCTACACTTAGTGGTATGAATTTGTCTGAAATTTCAGCACTTAGGAGTTAGAAGTAAGAGTATCCGAAATTCAAGGCCAGACTTGGCTACATAATGAGTTTGAGTCCAGCCTGTCTCAAAACAAAACCAAGAATCTTATTATTTCATTTACTGAAGCCTATGTAGCCTGTGGGTGCAGGAATGCAGGGGAAGAGGAGGTGGGTGACCACAGCTTTCAGGAGAGTGTGATCAGGAGAAATGGAAGGACTTGACAGGACATAGTGAGGCTTGATGTCTGGTCACTTCCCCCTGACTTCTGACAAGTTACCGGAGAGGGCTCCAGGTGTTCTGGGATGACTCTCATGCCTGGAGGACTCCATAAATGGGTCAGGAGGTGGATTACCATGACTGCTGCTTCTTCATCCAAATTAGGACATTTATTCCAAAGGTGTTTTGAAATGAGTCCAAAGTTAACAGATCTCCTATGGCTTCTCTAGGCCGTGTAATGGTCATGCTGCCCCATAGTAAGATACAAAGTGGTATTTTGTAACAAAGTAGCATTAGGTCAATACTTTCAGAACAACTAAGATTCTATTGACTATGGTCTGAAGTGTAAAAAAGACTCCTCCAGGCTGGAGAGACCGCTTAGTGGTTAATAGCACTGACTGCTCTTCCAGAGGTCCTGAGTTCAATTCCCAGAAACCACATGGTGGCTCACAATCATCTGTAATGGGATCTGATGCCCTCTTCTGGTATGCACTCATAAATAAATTTTAAAAATGTTAAAAGAAAGAAAGGAAGAAAGAAAGAAAGAAAGAAAGAAAGAAAGACAGACTCCTCACCAGTGACTGAGACTGGCCTAGGGAAGACCTGGATGGGGTCCAAATGTTGGACAAAGAACAGAATGTTGGGTCCAGACAAACAGAGGAAAGACAAATGTTGGGGGTGGCAATCCCATGTGGCACTGGGGAACTATTCAAGAGGATGGCTGTCATTTTTTTTTTTCTGACCTGGCTGGAGGGAGAGAGGTGTTGGGTAGAGGAGGACACAGTTGGGTACCTCACCACTAAGAGTGCTCAGGCAGGCAAGGCTATGCTACATTTTCCCAAAATAAGTCTGAGAGAGGGAGGGAGAGAGAAAGGACACTAGGTCTTCACCCAAGAAGCTTTGCTCTCTCAGGCAACAAACATACATTCAGTACCCACTCCTGCCCCATGTAGTAAGAATCCAGAATCAAATAAGGCTCAGGAGCCTGGGGTCTAGGTGAGGAGACAGACAAATAAGCATGTGACTGCAGTACAGGGAACGCAAGCACCCCAACTGCTGCTCTGGGTAGATAAAGGACCAGCAAAAAAGAAGCTGGGTAGCATTGATAATACTCCCGCCAACAAGTGCCCCGGGCTAGGATACTGTTTCCCATATCAGTGTGTTCACTCTGTTGGTAGGAGGTGACCAACCGAGGGAGGGGGAAAGGCAGTCACTTCTAAAGAGCTTAAACACAACTTCTAGATCTTGGAGCAATTACTTTCAGACTATGGAAACTCAACAATCAGTCGCCCAGCAACCTGATTCTGGGGAGAAAATCAGAGCTTCCATGCCAAAGAGGAAATGAAATTTGAAACATAAACAGGAGGGATTGGTTCTGACTCCAAGTGAGGCACCAGCTTCTGAGTTAGGGCTCCTGCCACAGAAGATGTGGCCCCTGACACCATCCCTAAGTGTGAGCCCAGAGAATGCTGGCTACCTTCCTAACATGTCTCAGGCACAGATACAAAGACTACCCCTACAGACAGAGCTCCCCAGGAGCTGACCAGACATGCACTCTGCCCTCAAAGTGATCCAATTGTCCCAGCCATGGGTGCTTTCCAAGCAGAAAGGGGGAATTTATTTGATTAGAACACTGGAAGCCTACAAGGGACATCACATGTTCACCAGTCCCTGAAGTGGATGGGAACAGAGAAGATCTCTGAGCTGGAGAAGTGGCCCTGTATTGATAGCTGCACGTGTGTGGAATATAACTAGGGCTCTGGGCTTAGGAGAGAAGTGACAATCAGTATTGCCTGAGCAGTACCATCTTTTCACCATCCCTTAGGGGGGCCAGCCTCCCAGGGAACAAGACACAGAGAGCCTCATGCTTAGATCCTTTAGGTCTTAGAGAGAGAAAACAGTTCCCAAAGTGATTTATTCATCTATAAATAGTTCACAAAAATAGACAAATTCCTCCTTTAGAGAGAAAAGATTAAGGACAGAGAGACAGATATGTTGGTTTGGCGTCACACAGTAAGTAGGCGCCAGAAAGAAACTGGGCCTCTTGTCCTTCCACGAGCTATTTCTAGAGCCCCCAACTTTTTGAATCTGCAGTTGGTCCAAAATGGGGGTTCTGCTCTAATTTGGGGGTAGCACCAACATGTCTAGCTTCTGATTTCAAACGAGGCATTTTTTTTTTTTATTTTATCTTATTTTAGTTTTTAGGCAGGACCATGTTTACCCAGGGTGAGGAAACATTTTGTCACCCATGTGTGCAGACGGCCAGACGGCCAAAATGCCTTCATGAAGCATTTTTATTTACAGCTTTAACATGTTTTTATCATTTTTACACACATTATTTTATACATAATTTACATTCTTCACCTATGAGCCTGGCTCTCTTCCAGACTGTGACCCCAAAAGTTATTGGTTTGATAAAAGAGGCATGTCGTGGGACCACACAATCCAAGAAAATGATCCTGAATACAAGAGTGACAGAGGCACCCAGCTGCGGACATTGAGGAGGGCCAGTAAGATCGAAGCTCCAAAGGAGCAAGGCCTTGGCTGAAAGCCCATGAGGACCCACCCACTCACTGAAGGTGGTTTCACTGGTGCCTGCCCCTATGCCTCAAGTTCCCCTCAGTACATTCCCTCAACCCTGCAGGGTGGTGGTGAGGGGTTTCCTTGCTTTCAAACAGCCCAGGGTAGCAGAACGGAGGCCAAGAGAACTTGGGTTGACTGGCTACCCCAGCCACAGTAGCAGTCATCTGGGTCACGGACTTTCCCTTACATGCATGACTGTTCAGTAGAAAATCACCAGCCTAAGCCCGCTAACCAGCTGCTGGACACAGGTGAAAATGCTGACCACTGTTGCAATTTAACTTTCGCCTGTATAAAAATGTGGAAGTTTAACGAGATGCCTGCTGGATTTTCTTTTACCTGGTTCCAAAACCGGGAATGTGACAGAAGCCCAAACTTCAATCTTCCCAAGAGTAAGATGGCTAAGAGTGATCGGCATCACCACCCTCTGGGTGGTCTCTCATTTGTCCCAGTAGGCTAGCTAGCACGTATGTACCCCGTGCCTGTGCTTCACACCAGGGCCCCCTGTGAAACCTCTCCAGCAGCAGCCTTAGATGTCCAGGCTGCTCCTTCTCCCAGGAGGCAGTTCAGACCCACTATTTTTCCCTTCCACAAATCTGAACTCTTGGTCTCAGGCTGACGTGGGCAAGGATGATAGGCTTCCCGGCTGCAGCTTTGTTGCAGTAGAAGCCGGCAAAAGAATGGAGAGATGGGGAAGGACTTCCCTATGTTATCAAATCCAGAGGGGCCCACGCGCTCTCTGGCTATGAAACAGGACTCAGCTAGCATTTTCTAATGGGCTTTCCCTCCCCATGAATTCTCAGCCCTCTCCTGCCATCTCTCAATACACTGCATTAGATTTTTGCTGGGAGGAAGGGAAGGCCTGCAGACTTGAACATATTTACCCAGATCAGTCAAATCAACAAGGATGGTAGAGTGGAGACGGAAATCCATGTGTCTGGAGCTCTAGGTTAATATTGTTTACACTTTCCCCCCAACAAACAGAAGATTCTGAAAGGATCCACAGCTTCCAACCTAACAACAACAACAATCCTGTTTGAATTGTCTGAAGACTGTCAGCTCCAAGTGGAGTAGCTGGTCTTGAAGAAGGTAGGGCAAAGTTTAGGGCCAAGCTGGGATAGACATCACATCGGACCTGGAGACCATTCTTAACCCTTTTCCGCCCTGACAGAAGCAGACACTGAGGCCTGCAAAAGGGACAGATATAGCCCCTTGACACAAGCCTCTGAGGAATTGGAGGGAAGGAAGGCTTGGGGTTTCTCTTCCTTCTCTCTCCCTCCACCCCCGCCCCGCGCCTGTTTTGCCAGTCGGGCCTTGCAGCCCCCAGGCCTGAAAGTCCCTAACCATGAAATGTGCCCATGGGGCTGTCCAGCCAGCTCTTTCTTTCCCCAAACCCTTTTTATTTTATGGCCTGACACAGATCCTCACCCCTGCTAAAGCTTCATCCCTGGCAGCAAGGATGATGCCCACCTCTTAACGTCCCCTCTTGCCACGGCGCCACTGTGGTGTTCCTCCCCAGTAGAAATGCCCTCAAGTGTCACCAGCTCAGAAAACTAGGAAGCACCACTCGGCACGCTCCAGGGCACTGGGCAGCCCAGGCCGAGCCTCCCAGCCTCAGGCAGCCCCCTCGGCGCTCCTGGGATGCCCGTCAGTCCGGGTGCCCCCTGACCCCCCCAATTCTCACCCAGAAGAGCATGTTGAAGAAGAAGAGCAGGTATTTCACCAGCGGGCTGACGAAGGAGAACTCCTCCCCGTAGGCAGCCGGCACGCCAGGTCTCCGCGCCATGGTCCGCCGCTGCCCCCGGGGGGCCTATCTCCCAGCGGCCGCTGGCCCACCTGCGCGTCCTGCAGCCCGAGGCGGGAGCCGCGGGGCCACGGGGACCCGAACGCCGGCCGAAGCAGCCGCGCCGCCCCGGGAGCCGCCCGAACCGTGCGTCGGGGAGCCGCGAGGCCAGGGAACGGCGCCGCTGCCGCTGAAGCCGCGGCGGGCAGCGTGAGCGGCGGAGACTCCACCGCGGCTGCAGACCAGCTTGGCCCGCCCGGCTCCCAGGAAACCAGGCCCGCCCCCCGGACGGCCATTGGTGAGACTGCCTGAGCCTGACTTCTCATTGGTCCGCGGCCCATGTCACTAAGCAGCCAGCCATCCCTCTCCTCCGAGAGGCGGCGGAGACACCTGTTCTGTGAGGGACAACTTGCTACAAGGGTCAGTGGTTCTGCCTCTCCCCGCCTCAGCGGAAAGCCCGCGGGCTGCAGCTGCTTAAGGGAACAAGAATGAGGAAAAGGAATGCTCTCTGCATCCCACACCCACGTCCTGTTCCCAGTTACTGTGCACGCACGCAAACACACGTACGTTAAAATCAACAAGTACGCACTTGGTGTGTTGAGCAATTCGCTAAACGCTGTGGGAATAGAACAGAAGGTAATCCTCAGGGGTCAAGACAATAAAATCAGAGCGACAAATGACAGGTACTAACAACTGGAGAGAGAAGAATAAATACACCCCTGCTTAGCAGTCAAATACTTTAAATATTAGTTTTAAAAGATTCATAACCCAACAGTGGAATTCTCAAACCATCCTCTTCTATCTTCCCATCCAGTTCTCTATCCAAACCCTCTCAGAACGTTGGTCTACATAGAGACACTGTTTTTGTTTTTTTTAATTTGTTTTTGTTTGGTTTTAGCGTGCTGATAGGATATGCACAGATTGAATCCCTAGTACAATGTGGTGGACATTGTACTGGCTATGCAAGTAATACAATCTTAACCTGGATAATACAATCTTAACCTAAAGAGGAGTCTGATTTTGCCACCATTAGCGTGATCTCCCAAGACACCTTTTTGTAACGCTGAGTGAGGAAAACTGCAGCGTAAGATGTTGATCAAATTAGAATTCCTTAGTGCATGTATAATGTAGTCGGCTAATAAGGGGGCTCACTAATTGTGGTACTTTATTTCACTTCTTTAAAAGATTCTTTTAAAATGTGTATGTGTGTGAGCTTAAGTGTTTGTATATGTACTACTGTGCATGCAGGTGCTGGTGGAGACCAGAAAAGGATGTCACATCCCCAGGAACTAGAGTTATATAGGGATTTGTGAATTACCTAACGTAAGTGCTGGGAGCTGAACTTTGGTCCTCTGTAAGAGCAGCAAGTGCTGTTAATAACTGAGCCATATCTCCAGCCCTGGTATTTTGTTTCAATGGGATTCAAAATCCACTGTGGAAATACAATAACTGCGCGAATAACTATCATATAATTGGTAGAAGTTGAGCATCAGAAGGTGTCATGGCAAGAGAGACTGGAGGAGGATGAAATCTATAGTAATAGAGACAGTGGGGACGTGGGATCCAGGTGGACACGAAAAGGTGTGTTGAAGTTTGGATGGATAAAAGCAGACCTTATATTGTGTGAAAAAATAAGCATATCACTTTTCACGGCCTGGTGCAGTGATGCAAGCTAATGCTGCATGTGTTAAATTGAATGGAAGGTGTAGAAGGACTTGGGGTCAGATTGCTGAGTTGGTGTTGAATTGATTTGGAAATCAGAGTTCTGGAGAAGGAAATGGGGGTAAGATCTCTGTTTTCAGATAGAGTTGGAAAGAGGCTGGAGAAAGTTTAATCTCAGTACTTAAGAAGCAGAGGCAGGTGGATCTCTAGGAGTTTGAGGCAAATCTGATCTACACTGAGTTCTAGATGAGCCAGGGACACACATTGAGATCCTATCAAAAAAATTAAATGAAATAAAAAAAAATCCTAATACTATTATTCTGCTAAATGGGAACAGTGTTAAACAGCCTCCTGAGGTTTTGTCTTTATATTCACAGGTTGGTGCATCTCTTAACCCTCATCAAAGCAGTTTCTTTTTGCAGTTGATAGCGATTAATGGAGGCCCACAACCGGCCAGCATACAGGGAATAAGAGGTTGTGGAAGGATCAGCTGTAAATGGAATGTCTACATTACAATATCCCTTCTTACCACGAGGCTCAGATATCAGCGAGGAAGAAGTAGAGGGTTGTAAGAATGAAAGGCAGTGAAGATTTGCGGCAAGACAGTATTTGCTGGACATAACAGGGCTGTTGCACATATGAATTTACAGTGGCTGAGCCCTCATGCACAGGAGCTGCTTAGATCAAGCTAACTAAAACTCCAGTATGGATAGAAAAGAGGATCGTGGAGTTTGTTTGTTTGTTTGTGTTTGTTTTTGTTTTGAGACAAGGTCTTACTGTGCAGCTCTGGGTGTCCTGAAACTTGATATGTAGATAAGACTGGCTTCCAATTTACAGACATCTACCAGTCTCTACCGGCCGAGTGCTGGGATTAAAGATGTGCACCCCTACTACTGAGCCCAAGTTCTCTTGAATGCGAGGCAAGTGCTCTCCCAGTGACCTGCATCCACAGCACTGCCTCTTCTGAGATGATGGCTCACCGTTGCTCAGGCTGTTCTCAAGCTCCTGGACTCAAGTAATCTGCCTGCCGCCTCAGCTTACCAAGCAGCTGGGACTATAGACCATCTGCAAACCATCCTGGACAGCAGAATCTGTTTGCAAGGTGCCAGGTGGTGGGACACACTGCAAGTGCCACTTGGAGTGGGGGCAGAGGCAGGCAGATCACTGAGTTTGAGGCCAGGCTGGTCTACAGACTGAGTTCCAAGACAGCTGGGGCTGCAAAAAGAAACTCTGTCTCAAACAATAACAACAACAACAAAAACAAACAAACAAAAGTACATAGTGTATTAAGGTTACGTTCCCATTTTCAGACATTAGCCAAAGTTCTGAGTGCTTCTCTATCAGAAATTATCCTAAAACCAGGCGTGGTGGCTGTGTCAGTTCCCAGCATTCACACTGGGCAGCTCACAGCTGTAGCTATCTAACTCCAGGAATCCTATGTCCTCTTTCGGTCTCTTAGGATACCCATATCTCCCTCTCTCTTTCTCTCTTTCTCTCTCTTTCACACACACACAATGTAAATGAATTATTCTTAATATAAATGTAAACATTGAATTAATTTACTTTAGCCTTCTATTGTAATCTGGCTACCTCCCAGCCCCATCCCATAATACTTGCGTATTAGTACTGATCTGGCTCTTTGGGCTCCAGGTGCATTTCTACAACCTTTCTCTGGACTCCTTTCTCATGGCTCCAAATCCTCCATCCGTCTCCCTCTGAATCGCCTTCTCTCCCTCTTTCCCTCCTCCCTCTCTCCTGTCCTGCCCTGTTCTTTATTCTGCCCAGCCATTGGATGTTCAACATTTATTAACAAGGCAGAGAATAAATGATAATAATTGTTTACAGGAAATTCTTGGTATAGGTATTACAATGCCATGTCCAGATTGAAACAAGACATGGGGGCAGAGAAATCAACATTTGAATTATACCAGGGTAAACTTTATACAGTGTACAAAACCATTATGTCTACACACACACACACACACACACACACACAATCTAGAGAAAGCTCAATGATAACTACAAGCACTTTGAACTATAATGAGGCAAGTAAGTGATTTGGGGATAGTTTAGAATATACCATTGAAAAGCTATGTTGTGGGCTGGAGAGATGGCTCAGTGGTTAAGAGCACTGAGACTGCTCTTCTGAAGGTCCTGAGTTCAATTCCCAGCAACCACATGGTGGCTCACAACCATCTGTGATGGGATCTGATGCCCTCTTCTGGTATGTCTGAAGACAGCTACAATGTACTCATAAATAAAATAAAATCTTTTAAAAAAAAAAGAAAAGCTATGTTGTTATGCGGTATTCACCAGAGAAGACTACTTGGGTTTAAGCCAGTAGAAAGTCTCCATTAGCCAGCCAGTGACTACACTGGACATTCAGGATTCTGGTGTAGCATTGAACCTTTCTCCGGTTGATCTTTGAAGCACAAAAAACTATGTTCTGGGTTGCCATACTTCAGTTAACAAGAACAGTTAGCCGGAATCAGAACCTTAGAAGCCAAAATGCAAGGTTGGTACATTCAGAGACTTTCCCAAACTATAGACTCTGATGGATTGGGCCTTTGCTGTAGTTTTGGCATTTTCTTCAGGTTGAATTGTACAGCCTGAATGGTATTTTCATCATGAAGTCAGTCATGCTCAGGTACGGGGCCCTATAACAGTGTTAAGGTGTTGGAGAGTTGGCTTAGCCACAAAGAGCAATTGTTTTTGCAAAAGACTCAGGTTTGACTCTCAGCACCCATGTAATGGCTCATAACCTTCTGTAACTCTAGGCCGGGGGATCTAGCACCCTCTTCTGACCTCCATGAACACCAGGCATACAAGAGCTCTTGCACATTCATTTATCCAGGCAAAATCCTCTTACAGGCAATGATAGTATAGCAATAACAGAAAAGAAAGGACAAGATAGAATATAGGATACTAAGAGAATTGGCTTCTGGTATATGTGTGAGATTTACAGGTTTGTTGACATCATGGTCTCTGATTCATAAAGTCTCAGTCCATTTTGTTGTAATAAAAATATGTGAGATCAGTACTTTATAAAATAAAGAAGTTTACTTAGCTCGTAACTCCAGAAGCTTAAGACCATAGTGCCATTGTCTACCCAACTGATGAAAGTCTCATGACTCACGGCATCACAGTGGCAGCTGTGAGTGTCACAGTGGCAGCTGAGGATCCAGGATTCGGTAGAGATGCTAGGCTCTCATAAGTACCTGTTCTCACAGAAATCATTCCAGTGCCAGGACACCTACCCACATTATCTCAGTCAGGGATAGTGCTTTTTAACTCGACTGTCTTCCTCTATCCCCCACCCCTCTTCAACAAGGTTCATCACCTCTGGAGACCAAGCTTCTAGCTCGTGAACTCTTAGAAATAAATCACAGCAAGTGAATGTGCTTTCTTTTAAGTTTTCTTTCTTTTATATTTTAATTCTTTCACTGACACATACCTATGATGTGCAACCTTCTCTTCGTGCATTCTCTTTTTGAACCTTTGTATTTGTTCATTTTAAATTTGCAGTCAATCTGGAACCATGTGGCCCAGGTTGGTCTTGGACTCACGGGCTCCACGGATCCTCCAGGATCATCTTTCCTTCTGGAAGGACTGTGGATGCAGTGCCACCATACCCAGCTCTAAAAGTATTTTCAAATGTGCACAGAGGCAGAAAGAATAGTAATAAAAATCTTCTATATTTCCAATACCAATTTTTAATAGTTTGCTGTTTTCTTCATCCATTTTGTGCTATCATTATATTTAACTCCAGTTAATTTTATCTTCTTAAAAATAATAACTCCAACATAACTATAAGAACATCCTGGGAAGCTTAGCAATAATTCCCTAATAACACTTTAACTTTATTCATTTAGGTATTAGTTATTCAGTGAGTTCATTATAGACACTTGCATGTATCCCAGGCTGCCTTTGAACTTCTGACCCTCTTGCCTTTATCTCCCTAAGGGGTACCACCATGCCCCTCCCCTGTTTTTTTGTTTTTGTTTAACTTCTTGCTTATTTGGTTAATGTTTATTTGGAGAAAGGAGCTTGCACAAGTCACAGTTCAAGGTCAACATATAGGAGCCAATTCTGTGTTTCTATTGTTTGGGTCCCAAGGATTGAAGTCATGTTGTCAATCTTAGAGACAAGCATATTTACCACTGAGCCATTGCGCTGGCCCCTATTTTCCTTTTTTTTTTTTTTTTTTTTTTTAAAAATGTGTATGAGCGTTTTTTCTGTGTATAACATATGTGCCTGAAGCCTACAGAGCCCAGAGGAAGGCATCAAATTCTCCAGAACTAGAACTACAGACAGATGAGAGCTGCCATACAGGTGCTGGGAATCAAACTCAGGGCCTCTGCCAAGAGCAGCCTTCTAACCACTGAACCATCTCTCTAGGCCTTTTAGTTGGAGTTTCTATTGCTGTGATAAAACAGCATGGCCAAAACCAACTTGGAGAGGAGGCATACAGTTGTAGTCCTTCATCCAGGGAAGTCAGGATGCTTCTTTAATCAGGTAGCAACTCAAGGCAAGAATCTGGAGACAAGAGCTGAAGCCACAGAGTAAGGCTTCTTTCTGACTTGCTCTTAATGGCTTGCCCACCCCGCATTTGTTTTTAATATCATCTAGGGCAAGGGATGGCATGTCCCCTGTGGCACTAGCCTGCCCACATCAATCAAAAAAAAATGCCCATGGCTTACTTACAGTCCAATCTGGTGAGGGCATTTTCTCAAATGAGGTTTCCTCTTCCCTCTAGCCTGTGTCAAGTAGACATAAAAGGTAAACTTGGATGGGAAAGAAAGAGGCAACTGGGAGGAGTAGAGGGAGGAAAACTTTAATTAGTATATATTATATGAGAAAAAAATATTTTCAATAAAAGAAAAAAAAAAAAAAACAAAAAAAACAAGCCAGCAATACTTTGAGATGCTCTGACAAACAGGATTCCAAATGACAAGGCACGGTAGTTTACCAGGCCTAGTATTACTCAGTGGTCTGATGCTATGCAATAAATAGCTTTCAGTCATACTTAGATGTTAGGGTTTTAAAAATCTGTTTTTAGGACAAGGCATGGTGGCACATATCCTAATTCTTCAGCACTCGGCAGACAGAGCCAGGCAAATCTCTTCAAGTTTAAGGCCAACCTGGTCTACACAGTGAATTCTAGACCATGCAGGGCTACTTAGTGAGACCCTGTCTTAAAATAAATTAATTAAATGCATACATAAATAAATAAAACCCTTGCTTTTTGCTATATTTTTTTAAAGATTTGATTGTATATATGTACACTGTTGCTCTCTTTAGACACACCAGAAGAGGGCATTGAATCCCATTACAGATGGTTGTGAGCCACCATGTGATTGCTAAGAATTGAACTAAAGACCTCTGGAAGAGCAGTCAGTGCTCTTAATCTCTGAGCCAGCTCTCCAGCCCAAAACCCTTGCTTTTTATATATCAATATAACTTAATCCAAAAAGAAAGACAAAATTGGATAGAACTATTTTGAGCCTGAAAATAATTAATAACTCAGGAAAGGCTTAAACTTAGAGAATATTAAGTCAGAATTATATCGGATTGAGCATATTTCAAATTTATTAGACAACTATAATAAATACTAAGTACAGTCGCATATTCAAAATGGAAATATGATTGACAGTGCTCAGAAAGGAAAGAGAACAGACTTGGTGTGATACTCGGAGAAAGCCGAGCGCACTCAGTTAAAATAAGCAGTACAAAGAAGCAGAACGTTCGCTGACCTCACACAGGAGCTGCGTGCTCTTATTGAGGCCGGAACCTTCCCAGAAGCTGAACCTTTCTTGATGACTTTCTCAAGAAAGGCAGTGAGTCTGAAGCTGCAGAACTGGAAATAATTCAAACCGAAGCCTAAAAACCCAAGCAAAAGCCTAAACAATAAAACAACCGCTTGTGTGTACTGTGCCTGAATGTTCAGTAAATGAAATAATTAAAGCTGGTTGGTTTCTGAGGGGTGTGTGTGTGTGTGTGTGTGTGTGTGCGCGCGCACGCGCACGCGCGTGTGCGCGCCAGAGTTCAGTATCAATTGCTTTCTTCAATTGGTGTTCACTTTATTTACTTACTTGTTTGTATTGTGTGGCAGGAGAGTTGGGGGTTTATGGACAGTGGGCTACTCTTAAGTTGGTTCTGTCTTTCCAACATGTGGGTTCCAGAGATTGAACACAGGTTTTCAGTCTTTGTGGTGGAGTCCCTTTACCTGCTAAGCTAGCTTGCATTATCATCATCGTCATCATTATATGCATTATTATTATCATTGTTATTTAACTTTTAATTGGCTCTTTGTGAATTTCACATCATGCACCCTAATCCCATTCATCTCCCTGTCCCTCCATACCTGTCCCAGCCTTTGTAACCCTCAACAAAGGGAAACATAAATGAAAATAGAAAAGGAAACAACAAAATAAATCTCACTGTGGAAGCTCCAGTGTGTCGCAGTGTGTCACACAAATTCCCCTTTTACCTAAATAGCTTTACTTGAAACGTTCATTGCAATGAGTCATTGGTCTGGTTCCAGGCCTCTGGCTTCTTCACTAGGACTCCTGTCATGGAGATCCTGCAGCTTTGGTTCTGAAGGCGGGGCCTTCATGCACTCCAACAGTTGATGAATGGGGTAGACGTTGTGGGGGTGGCAACTCAAAGCCCTAGGTCTGGGCCTCGGTGGTAGCTAAATTGATCAGCCTGTCAGCTCTCCCACTTTGCCCAAGGGGAGGGGCAGGGCCAGCTTACTCTAAACCCACAACAGCAAGGGGCAGGACCAGCTTACCCTAGACCCACAACAGCAAGGGGCAGGGCCAGCTCTCCTGTTCTCACGGGTGCCTCTCCTGCACCCACACCACCACAGTCAGCTCTCCCACACACACTTTACCAAGGCTAGTTCTATTGTGGGGAGTGGGGGAGTGGCTGCAGTCCCAAGCATTGCAGCCAGCCCACAAGAGACAGGGCTAGCTCTCCCACTTTTATGCCCTGGGGGCCAGCTCTCCCACACTGCCCAGGTGAGGGGTGGGGCCAGCTTTCCTGCAAGCTGCAGCCAAGGGCCAACTCTGTGGAGCCCTCAGACATCAACATGGCCCTAGGCAGCAGCCCAGACCAAGGGCATCAGCATGGCCTCGGGTGGCAGCACAGGCTCCTTATATCAGGCTGTTCCTCACCACCCTAGAGTCCCCAACTCTCTCTCTCTCTCTCTTTTTAGTGCACAAAGCATTTTGCTTCTCTCTCTCTCTCTCATAGAAATGAGAAACCACATACTTGCACCACATCCTTGCTCATCACAGTGGCACCGGCCTGCATGGCAGCAGATAGGCCCAGACAGCAGGCCTCTGGGTGTCTTCCACTTATTATTATTATTATTATTATTATTATTATTATTATTATTATTAAGATTATTATTTTTTAAATTATTATTTAAAAATTATTATTTTTATTTGGGAAGAAACCAGAGAAAGGTATCAGATCTCTTGGAGTTGGAGTTACAGGTGGCTGAGAGTTGCCCAACATAGGTGCTGAAAGACAAACTCACGTCCTCTGGAAGAGCAGTAAGCATCCTTAACCTCTGAGCCATCTCTCCAGAATAGGAAGAGGAATATGGGCAGGAGACCAGAACCATCTTACAGTGTTGTGCCATAACATCTTTATTGCAGTGTTTATGGTACAGTGGCATCTGGATGTGCTAATCCGAACATTTATACGGTAAAGTAAGGTCCATGGAACTGTTAGAAATGCAGCAGTAAGTATGTGCTTCTTGGCAAAAATGCAAAGATGAGCCCCCCACTGCCCTTGAAAAACTCACAGATATAAATGGAACTCCCAGAGAAATGTAGACCATTTGTCATGTAAAGTTAAGTTAACTGCTTCGGCCTCATCCATAGAAGTAGCAGCCATTTTGAACAATGCAATTGCCCACCTACCTAACTGTATTAGTCCAGTTCGTTTCCATTTCATATTATGAGATTAATACACTGCCCACCCTCCCAAGAGGGCGACTTAATTTCCCCCTCCAAATCCAAATTTTAGCTAAACCTCTAATGAATAACTTTGGTAGCTTGAGAAGGCAGCTATGATTTTTGCCGTGGGGGACAAACAAAAACTGTTCTTCGGCGGGAGAATGAACAGGAAAGAGATGGTTGAGGAGAAGAGCTTGTCCACCTCCTAGATCAGCACCTTAAGTTCTGTTGGCTCCTTGTACCTAAGTCCCAGGGAACTCCTTAGTAGTGTTTTATAGGATTCCTATTGAGCCTGTTTTGGTCAGCTTCTCCTTTTTTCAGCCAAACAGTCCTAGTCAGTGCCAGGAAATTGTGAACCAAGATCTGTTGGAGCAGGAGGAAAAGAGAACTTGACATTGATAGAATGTAGCAATAAGTACAGAAGTGAAGGGAAATGCTAGACGCAGAGATGGCCTCTGCAGAGCCAGTAGGAACACAGAGAATGCAGCTCAAGAGGGAAGTGTCATGCAGGCATATGTGGAGGATGGAGAGCAGCCAGTGGTCCAGGGTATAGGATGTTGAAAGGAATGACAGGGAAGGCTGAGGCAAGAGCTCGACACTGGACTAAGCCTCCGGGTAAGGAAATAACCATATACACAAGCACACAAAACACTCATGCATATAGGATAAAAATACATGAATCTTTTTTTAAAAAATCTGTCTATGGTAGAATCAAGACGACAATAATACAATCCTGCCCCCTGAGCTCACCACCCAGTGAAACTGATCCTCAGCCTGTACGCTCTGTCTCATTACCACACCCACCCACACTCCCATCACTGGACTCACTGTGGCATGAATCCAAGGCATAATACTTAAACGAGGATATTTTTTTTTGAATTATAGATTGACCACCATCACCATCACTGACACAGGACACCTGCAGGATTTCATACACTGCAGGTTTTCAAATGGCATCCGAGATAAGATAGCAACAATGAACTACGAAGCCGCCTTCATCATGTCTGTCCACTGCGGCTGCCTGTTACCTGCCTCAGGACCTGACACGGAGGACAGAAAGAAGATAAGCCTGTTTTTTTCAACACACTGCTAAAGTGTTTTAGCATCTCTCTTCCTAACCATAATGGAGGATGAAGAGGTGGAGAAGACACAGGAAACTGTGCTAAGGATTGCACTGATGAAAGAAGAAAGGCAGACTTCGAAGTAATCTAACAGAGATAGTAGACTTTCCTTCTATATATGTGCAACTATCAAAACAGCATTTAATCTTAAACTTAGGCAGGAAGCCTGTTATGAGTGTGAGATTGCCCAGTTCCTAATTCCTTTTTCCTCACTGAGATGTTACTCATTTCATAGTTTTGACCAACAATTGTGAAGGATGTAATTTGTATGCTCGTAAGAGAGAGGCAGAGTCTTGCTCAGCCCCTGTCTCTGTGAACACAGTCAGGTGTTCCCTGAAAGCTGAATGGAGAACAGAGAAATGTTCAGCGGTAGCCAAACAGGTTGTAGTTGTGGTATTATTAGTTCCTGGTGGTCTATTGTGATAAGACAATACAAATAAAAAATAGTTTTACTGTGTTACTTGGTAGAGAGTTTACTTACGGACTTGGTGGCACATGCCTTTAATCCCAACAGTAGGGAGGCAGAGGCAGGCTGATCTCTTTGAGCTCAAGACCAGCCTGTTTTACATATCGAGTTCCAGGACAGCCAGGTCTACATAGTGAGCAAGCAAACAAGCAAGCAAACAAACAAACAAATAAGTAATCAAAATAAAGAAAAATGATTACTTACATAAACTGCATCCAGATAACTAAACGGCAGCTACATATGTTGCCAGTCCTTTGTATTCACGGGTTCTCTGACTTCATCCAGCTGTTGATCCATAGTTTTCTTTTTGTGGCACTAGGGGTCACACTCAGGCGCTAGCACATGATTTAAAAATATTTCACTCGAGAGGCTGGAGGCAGGAGGATTATCACAAGCTTGATTTCAGGTAGGGTTATATGATGAGACCCTGTCTCGTGCTGGAGAGATGGCTCAGCGGTTAAGAGACCCTGTCTCAAAAAATCCAAAAATCACATGAACGAACAAATGATACCTTGAAGAAAACTGTGTCTGTATTAAATATGTTCAGGCTCTTCTCTGTTCATTATCCGCTGAACAATACAGTATATATATATGACCATATAGCATTCACATTGCGTTAGGTATTACAAGTAACCTAGAGGTGATTAATAACACACAGGAAAATGTGGTTAGGTTAAATGCAAATGTGGCACACTTCACTTAATGATTTTAGCATCCATGGATTGTATTCTCCATGTGGGGGGGGGGGTCATTGAATAAATCCTCTGTGAATATTGAGGGACTGAACTTTTTTGTTTTGTTTTATCTTTTGAGAAAGAGTCTCTCTACATAACCCAGCCTAACTTGGGGTATACTATATAGACTAGGTTGGCCTTGGTCTACAGAGATCTTCCCACCTCTGCCATTCAGGTTCTGGGATACTTGCCACCAATGTATGCGCCCCCATATCAGGCTTACGACTGTACTTCTAAATGAAGGTTGATAAGTCTAACTCATTACCACAGTCCGCCCTCTTGTCTACCTGGCTTCTGTATATGTCACTTTTACATCATCTCTAATTTGATAAGGACAAACGCACGCAAGTCGTGCCTCACCTGACAAAATACAAACTCTCCCTGTACCACAGAAAACATATTCAATCCCCCACCTAAAGATATGCAGTTCCTTTGACTGTTTGGGGTAATGTTCATCCCGACCAACAGTGCACAGTCCATATTTCATACTATAGAATGTAAAGATTATATGCAGACATAAGATTAAATATGATGAACACATTCTATGTCAGTAAGGGGATGAAAGACATAGATATAGGTATAGATATATGGTTTTTTCTTTGTTTGTTTGTTTGTTTGTTTGTTTTTGAGATAAGAGTTTCTCTGTGTACTGTTTCTCCCCAGTACTGAGATTAAAGGCATGTGCCACCACCACCTGGCTTCGAAACATATTCTTATCAAACTAAAGAAACCCTATGTAAGTGAGGGCATGCACCTGCAATTGCAGGTGGAGGCAGGAGGATCAGGTGTCAAACACATTACACTTCCTGGCTACCCGAGTCCTCCATCTACTAACTGGTTATTACCATACCTTTGTATGCAAGTGTTCACGTGGTTATGTATAGCTCATTGTTCTACCCTGAGCATTCAACTCAGCAGGTTGTGATCAGGAGAGACTACAGCCTCTCTTCAGAAGGAGCTGGCTCTTTAACAACGGTCCTGCTAGTATAGTATATAGCAGACTAGCTGGCTGACTCGTTTTACAGATCAAGTTTAGGCTAATTATTGCTTTCAGGGTTTGATTGTTTGTTTGTTTGTATCTGGAGAGAGTATACTGGTCACCAACTTCATAACTTTCTCCGTGACTGGTTTTTGTGGTTTTGTTCTGTTCTGTTCTGGATAGCCTTGTGCAGCCCACAGAAGTCCTCTACCATGGAGCCACACCTCAATTCAAACTGCTTTCATTCTCCAAGATCCATATGTCTTTACAGACCAAGCAAGCAATCAAGAGGGGACTCCTTAGAAACCTTCACTGTTCTAGGGCTCAAGTCTTTGGAGCTGGCCTTGATCTCCAGAGAGTGACACCATATTTCTTCTTCTTCTCCTTCTCCTCTTCCTCCTCCTCTTCCTCCTCCTCCTCCTCTTCCTCTTCCTCCTCCTCCTCCTCTTCCTCCTCCTCCTCCTCCTCCTCCTCCTCCTCTTCCTCCTCCTCCTCCTCCTCCTCCTCCTCCTCCTCCTCCTCCTCCTCCTCCTCCTCCTCCTCCTCCTCCTCTTCCTCCTCCTCCTCCTCTTCCTCCTCCTCCTCTTCCTCCTCCTCCTTCTCCTCTTCTTCCTCCTCCTCCTCTTCCTCCTCCTCCTCTTCCTCCTCCTCCTCTTCCTCCTTCTCCTCTTCCTCCTCCTCCTCCTCCTCCTCTTCCTCTTCCTCCTTCTCCTCTTCCTCCTCCTCTTCCTCCTCCTCCTCCTCCTCCTCCTTCTTTTTTCTACAATAGCCTTCACTGGATGTGTTCAGAAGCCAGTGCAAGGATTCTCCCCATTGCCGATAGTCCCTGTGCAAACTGAATGTCACAGGCCTGGGCCAAAACAGATAAACTAACTCCAGAACTCTGTGGCTCACCTGATAAGCACAACCCCCCCCCCTCTTCTGACAGGTACACTTTGGGTGTTTAGGACTCAGTATCAGACCAGACCACATTCCAGTTTCCCTACACTTATCTCCCCCTTTCTGATTCACAGTGTAGAGGAGGCAAGGAGAATTTTTGTTGTGAATGGTTGACTGTGTAGTAGGACCCTTCCTCTCGGGGAGTTGGACTTCTTGCAAGAGTCTCTAGGTTTGGGACCTTGCTCCAGTCTGTAAACTGGCTAAAGCATTAAGATTCTTTATTATGGTGCCAGACCTAAAGGGTCTCCACTTTAAAAAAAAAATGAAGAGTTTAAGGGTTGGGGGGTATGACTCAGAGGAAGAGCATATGTTAGCCTGCCTGGGGTCCTAAGTTTGATTCTCAGCAGCACAAAGCAAATGAACAAACAGCCCTTCTGTAGGCTGTTCATCTAGTCTAGTTCTAGCAACACAACTTGCTGTTGCCAGAGATCTCTTCAGGTCAGACTGTTCTGATGACCGCACTTTGCTGACTAGCTGTCTCCACTTGCTCCAAGCCACCCAGAATCCCATTCTCTTCTCTGCATTCAGGGAGCTCATTTCAATGGCAGCTGTCTCTGCCATAATTCTTGGCCTACAGAGAGTTGTCACCAGAGTTCTTTAAGGAAGTACTTTGAATTATAGTATATTTCTCCCTGCTTTGGGGATCCTCCTGGTGGGCATAGGAAAGGGTAGATGACATACATAAACCTATGGCTTTACTCCAATATCCCCAAGCCTTTGGAAGTTTCCCTCCATAGTAGTGATTCTCTCCTGGAACTGATTTTGCCCTCCAGCAGCACTTGGCAATATCTGAAGCCATCGTTGGACATTATAACTAGAAGAGTGTTACTGGTGTCTATTGGGTAAGAGCCAGGGTACTCCCAACTGAGGCAGGATTCAGATGAGGCAAGGCATAAAACTAGATATCTCACAGAGCTCATCCTAGTCTTGGCTGGATTGTTAAACACTGTACAATGCCCTGGGGCAGGCTCCACTTCCAACGTTGAGCAGCTCTGCTCTATAGTAGAGGGAATATCCCTTGGTTAAGTCACCTTTAGGCTTAGATTTCTGTTAACTAACCAAACAACCAGAGTCCTGTTAGACTGAGAATCTCTGCAGAGTATTTGAGTATTTGTCAACAAAATTGGCTGCTTCAATGTTATACTTCCTTCATTCTGGTCCCATACTCTTAGGATCCATTCCTACACATATTACCACGTTAAGATACATTGGTTGTCAAAAAAACAAACAAACTGTGAATTTGCTGAAGAGATGGCTCAGTGGTTAGAGGCATTAGTTGCTCTTGCAGAGAACTCAAGTTCAATTCCCTTGCACTTACATGATGGTTCATAACCATTCATAACTCCAGTTTCAGGGGATCCAACACCCTCTTCTAAACTTCAAGAGCATTGTGCACACACGGTGCACATATACATGCAGGTAAAACACACATACATGGAATAAATAAGTGTAAAAGCAAACAAACAAAACCCTGACATTGTAGAGATATACATTAGTGGAAGAATGCAGTTCTTCCTGTGTATCGTAGCTCTTCCTGGTCAGAGTTTGTATTTCAGGCTGTGGAAACTGCTTTAGCTTGGGACTTAAAGAGTTCTAGGAGCAATGAGAAGCAGAGGGGTGGGTTCTTTGGGGGAAACTGCATCCCTTGTAAAGCACCCACCTCCTGGGAGGCCTTTATGATGTCTTCAGGCAAAGAAAGTCTGACACAAATCCTTAATGGAATGACATGGGGAGAATAAATAAAAATATTGAAGTGTAATTGAATTTTACATTTCAAGTATGATCCATTCTTTACAGATATGATTTCATTACACAGAAATAGATGCAATTTGTCTGTTTTGAAAGAGAGGCTGGATATAAATTGGTTTTCACCGATTATTACATTTGCTCTATTATGAAATTCACTTGTTTGTGATGGCAATGTCTGGGATACCCCTGTCCCTGATTATGGGCAAGATGCAACTCACCTTTTCAAGGTGAGGTTTTTGTAATGGTACATTATTCTCCGTAGTATTTGTGGTGCATCGCTCTCTGTGGTACCTTTTGTTTTCATTCACCATGAATGAAAACCCATGATAGTAATATCCATGCAAATAATTTGGATCCTTGCATCTACAACAGAGCTGTGCTTATGGGAGTGTTCAAACAACAAGGAGTGAGCCTGCTATGAACACCCATTATACTGTGCTAAGCACTGAGGCACAAATATCAATGAGGTATGGCTGTAAACTTAGGTACATACACTCTAGCTCTGAGGTTGGCTACGTTATTTACACTGAAAATAGAAATTGGGTCTGGCTTTGTCGATGATAAAAGAATATAAATTCAGAAAAGTGTGTTAGCTGGTGACTAATTCTCATGCATGGAGGCTAAAGGCGAGAAGATTATCTTGAATTTCAGGCCAGCCAGGGTCACATAATGAGTCTTAAACAGCCTGAGATATAAAGTAAAACCCTCTTTAAGGAGGAAAAAGAAGCTGGGCAGGGTGATACACTCAGGAAGCAGAGGAACTTCCTGTGATTCCTGGGACCCACACAGTGGAGACAGAGAATCATCTTCTGAGTTATCCTCTTGCCTTCATGTGTGCGCCACGCACAGCTGCACATCTCTTCATACACAGAGATAGAAGGTGTAGTTAAATATGTTTTTAATGATTACAGGTATGTGCCACGCGTGACTGGTAACACCGTGCCTAGCTCCCAGTGCTTTTTAAAATCAAATTTCTTGAAAAAAATGAAAACCCAGAATGGTAGAACACATCTAGGATCTGGCATTAGAGGAAAGACACAGTGCATATGTGCACACTTCCTACACACACACACACACACACACACACACACACAGAATTTAAAAAAAAAACAAAACAAAATCTAGCAGCCCACTGTCTTTCAGGATTTTGTATACACATGCACACATGCACACAGGTCTGGTTGATGTTTACTCTTTTATTTTTTTTGGTTTTTCGAGACAGAGTTTCTCTGTGTAGCCCTGGCTGTCCTGGAACTCACTCTGTAGACCAGGCTGGCCTCGAACTCAGAAATCCGCCTGCCTCTGCCTCCCAAGTGCTGGGATTACAGGCGTGCGCCACCACCCCCCGGCCCTGATGTTTACTCTTTCTGGAAAACTGGACAATGTCAGAAGCAATGTCTGGAATTTTTAAAGATCTGGGGAAATTATTCAATAATTTCCATTTGCATTATCTTTTGATCCTCCTGCTAGTTTTATTAGGTAATCATTTTTAGATGAATTCTTAGTGAGTATTAAAATTGTCTATAAATGCTTATTTCAATGTGTATCAGTTTATGTTTTGCCTAAGGATTTGAAAGGAGGTCTAAGTCTCAAAACCAAAAGGAGAGGAATAAAAATGTAATTTTAACACAGAATGCTGAGAGGCTAAGTAGATGGCTCAGTGGTTAGGAGCATTTACTGCTCTTGCAGAAGAGCCGGATTCTGTTCCTAGCACCCAAATGGAGGCTCACAACCATCTGTAAGTCCTATTTCAAGGGGACTGGATGCTCTCTTCTGACCTCAGCAGGCTCTTGGATACATGTGATGTACAGACACAGAAAACTGACCCTTAAGTTTTGACTCTACCAGGAAGAGTTCTACAAATCAGAAATACTTTACCTGCTGTTACAGTCTGAATGTGATTATAAACTCATGCATTGAACACTTGAAGAAAAGTCCCCCAAATCCCCTCCACTCATTCCCATTGGTGGCACTGTTTGGGAAGCTTAGGGAGCTAGAATCTCACTGGGGGAAGTAGATCATTGGGGGTGGGCCTTGGGGCTGTATAGCCTAGCTCCACTTTCTGTTTGACTGCAAATTCAGTGTGACCATTCCCCTCTGCTGCAAGCAATGCCTCCCCACCCAGGGTGGACTGTATCCTCTCAACCTGTAATTCACAACAGACCCTTGCTCCCTTAAGTTGCTGTTGTCAGGTACTCTGCCACAATAACCAGAAAAGTAACTTCTACACCAGCCAAACAGTCATGATGCCTATTGCATTATCTGAATGAATGGGTGAATTTTCTTTGTCCCTTGGTGTCTTACAAACTTTTGAATTTGAATGACTATAGCTTGAGCTCACATTCTCTGTTCAGCAATTGTTTCTACCTCTCCTACTTAGAAATACTAAATTACCCTGGCCCCAGTAGGCACTTGAATTTATACCTTAAGTGCCTGTTTTGCCACCTGAGGCCATATTGTTGTCTGGGTTAATGGTCCAACAGCAGCTGGGGCCAAGTCTGTGGTCTGTGCTGTCTACAGAAACCATGTGGAAGCCCATGATCTGTGTTCCCACTGACTGTAAAGAACAAGGAAGCTACTTTGGCGGTGATAGTGATGACTGCAGATGAAGTTGAGAGAGACACGGAAGGCTTCTGTGACAACCCCTATCCCCCAACCCTCCCCTCCACCCCAAGCAACAGCCTAAACAGAAAGCCATCAGGAGGATTCTTTAAAAGTGTGAAGGATGCTCTCCACGATAGGTGTTTTTCAGCAAGTGTGGGACAGGAAAGACTCAGTTTTCTATTTATGGATCAGGACAATGAGAGTTTGACCATGCTCCACAGAGCATACAGATAACACAAATTGGACTTGGTTTTTCTACTTTTTGAGGGAGGTTCACAAGGGTGGGTGGGAGGTAAACGTGGAAAGACTGGAAAGTGAGTGTGATTGGGATAAATAATGGGAGAGTCCCAAAGAATCAATAAAAAATATTCTGTTGAAAAAAAAAAAACACACAAACAAACCCAAAGGCTTACATGTGTATCAATATACTTGGTTCTCCTCCCATATGTTCCCACCTCTCTCTGGTTGGATTCTTTCCTTCCCATCCCCCATTTCTGTGTCCATGTCATATATATTCTAGTACTCTTTCTTTCCCCACATCCCTTAAGATCTCTTCCTTTCTTCCCATTACCCCTTTTTAGTTTCATGACCTAACCACATTCCCCCCTCTCTCCCTCCCAAAACGGTATTGTATATTATTCATATGAGGCAAACATATAGTATTTGCCTTTCTTAATCTGCTTTAATTCACTTAACATAATGATTTCTACTTCTGCTCATTTTACTAGTGTCATGCTCCAATTCCTTCTTGTAACTGCGTAAAATCCCATTATGTGTATGCACCACTTTTTATGTACCTGTTCGTCAGTTGATGAACACCTTAGCTGGTTCTATTTCCTGGCTATTGTGAACAAAACAGCAGTCTCATCAATTCAAGGCTAGAATTCTGCCGGTAGACATAGTTTGTGTTGCTAGAGTGATGCCAACAGCGACCAGTGAAGAGTGACTCCAGGTGGTTAGGGGCGAGTTGTTAATGGCGATAGGACTGTCAAGGAGTAAAAGGTATAAATCAGGAACACGCTGTATGGGAATCGAAAAGTCTAACATGTAGGAATGGTGGGCCCTGGGAGAGTCTGGATGGTCTATTTATTAGCAAGTAAGGGAGGTTTCTGTTCTTTGATGCTCACTCAAGAAGACAGAAACATCGTCATCTGTTAGAATCCA
>JANHMN010000016.1:36643625-36663733 GCA_030674055.1 Rhabdomys pumilio | reverse complement strand
GACAGGAAAGAGGAGCATCATGGGCCTTTCAGAGGGAGAAAGGGCCAGAGATACAGCATGACTCCGAAAACCAAAACAGACTGGAGAGTAGCAAGAGTTACATTTGGGGCTTATGGTGCTGGGTTTCAAAAGGTTCCCAGGCATGAGATGCAAAACAAGGTTTGTTACCTGGAGCCTTGAAATGCCTTGGTAGAAATTCAGTCCGTACCAGATCTGGAGCTGCAACCTAGGACAAAAAAGTCGTTCCTATGGAGAAAAAAGAAGGGGACCCAGCAAATCCAGAGCAAATGCTATGGTTTGAATGCGTCTCCAAAGTTTCTGTGTTGGAAACTTGACACTAAATTCAACAACGTTGGGAAGTGGGATCTAATTCACCTGGTCAGGTAGATGCTATTATATTCTGTAAAAGTCTACTTCCCCGCATCCCTGTCTATAATAATCTTGTCAATTTGATCAGATTGAGACATGTCTAAGAAATTACTAAAGCACATCTCTGAGCGTGTCTGTGTGGGTGTTGCCATTGAAAAGTTGATTATGGGGGCTCTGACTCAATGAATGCTTTAATCCACTCGTGGATTCAAAATGTAATCCTATGGCAAAGGTTGGACCTGTAGACTTCTCCATGGCCAGACCTAGGATGCTCATTTCTCTTTATTTTTAAATGTGTATGAGTGTTTGCTGGCATGTATGTATGTTCATTAAATGCATGCATGCCTGGTGCTTGAGGAGTCCAAGGAGGACAGCAACCCTCTGGAACTGCAGTCGCAGGTGATTGTGAACTGCCATGTGGGTGCTGGAGATAGCATCTTCTAAAGGAGAAGCAAGCGAACTATCTCCCCAGCACCGAAATGCTCTATTTTCTAGTTTATGTTGTTTAGTAAAACTATAAAAACCAATCTTTCCCTTACCTCTGTTAATGGAAGATGACTTCCCTTCAGTAGATGCCACAAGGAGCAGCACACGGAAGTTCCTTTAAAGATGGGTAAGGAATGCTAGGATTAATGTCATTAGCAAAGAAATGTGTTCATTATCGTAGAGAATTGGGGGTGGGTTTTGGTTTTGTTATTTTGCTTCCCTTGCCTCTCTCCAGCGTCTTGTGTAGCCCAGGCTGGCCTTGAACTTGATGGATACTGAAGGATAACCTTGAACTTCTGGTTTCTCCTGCCTCCACCTCCTAAGTGTTGGAATTACATGTTATACACATACTGAGTTTACATGGTACTGGAAAGTGAACCCAGGGCCTTGGGCATGCTAGGCAAGCACTCTATCCATTGAGCTATAGTGCCAGGCAAAGGGTGGATTTGTTTTAAGTCTAAGCAGTGTTTACACTCTCTGTCCCTCCCTCCCTGTCTCACACATGCTCATAGCTTTACTATGCTATAGCCATAGCCCTTGATCTTGTATTTCTTAGCCTCTAGACCATAAGCTGAATAAAAGTTAATTGTTCATTATTTACCCAGTGTGCGTTATTCTGTAGAGCAGCAGAAAGCAGAGTAAGGTAATTTATTAATTACTTTTCTCATTGCTGTGGCAAAATACCCAAGAAGCCAACTTCAAAGGAGGAAAGGTTCATTCAGCTCCCAGTTTGAGAGGTTTCAGTCTGTCATGTCAGAGGAAGCAGAGCAAGGCAGCCCATCCCAAGGGTGAGCTGGGAGCAGAGAGGAGCAGGGGCAGGTAGGGGATCTGGTGAAAGATGTCTTCCAAGGACACACTTGAGGGAACACCCTCCAACCCGGTCTAGTCTTCACAGTTTCATGGTTTCCCAAGGGTTTAAATTTAAATCTACCAATGGATTCAACTCTTCTTTGGGCAGCAGTCTCTGGAAACGGTTGATCTAGTTGTTTCTCATTACAGTCAAGTAGACAGTCGAGATTGACCACAAGAAACATGGAGGGGCTGTTAACTTTTGGAGAATAGTGCATGGTTAGAGAAGAAACTGGCCAAGATAACTGTGACTCAAGGACTAGCACACAGATTTGATGATGTGTCACTAGGGCTAGGTAAGCCCAGAACAATTCTTACCAGAGAGTTAGCTCCATAAAAGGTGCTGCCTGTGCTGTGTCATTTGAGGGACTTTATAAATTGCTACCATCCTCTAAGTTTGCATTATTATTAGATTGAAGTATTAGATTGTATGCTGTCGCTCATGCACCCCCATCATTGCATGTGTTTGTATGTGTATATATGTGTGTATGTGTGTATGTGTATATATGTGTGTGTATGTGTGTATATGTGTGTATTTGTATGTGTATGTATGTGTATGTGTGTGTATGTATATGTGTGTGTATGTGTATGCATGTATGTGTGAATGTATATGTGTGTATGTGTGTGTATGTGTGTATATGTGTGTATGTGTATCTGTGTGTATGCATATGTGTGTATGTGTGTGTATATATGTGTGTATGTGTATATATGTGTATATGTGTGTGTATGTACACATGTATGTATGTGTATGTGTGTGTATGTGTGTTTGTATATGTGTGTGTGTATATGTGTGTGTGTCCTCTTGTAAGACTGAATTTAGGTCCTCAACTAACTCTTGATGTCCCTATCAGGTGGCCTTTTAAAAATGCATCTGTTTCTGGAGAGAATATCCAGCCTGAAATCTGTAGGTCATACCTTAAAAGTGACACACAATCAAGACACCAGTTCTGAGTATTCTCCATTCAAGCCACAAGAAAGCAAAGGGTGACAGAGTTCATACATGATAGCATGCATTTGAGATAGATTTGAGTACTCAATTATTTGAGTACTCTGAAACTGATTCAAATACTTATGTAGGTAGAACCCAATACTATCTGAGCTTAGCATCCATTGTTCCTTCTGGAACCTTCTGCAGTCTTTCCTCTGCAAAACACCCCAACACCTGCCATTTTAGGTGAAGAACTAAGAGGCACATCTATCTTTGGGCCCTGAAAGTGAAGCACTGGACTTCTGGCCAATAAGAATATAAGGTGGGCATGTGACCCAAGTTGGTCCAATCAGAATAAAGTTAGGAATTGTTAGAGAAAAGAACCATTCCTCCTCTTCCTCCTCCTCTTCCTCCTCTTCCTCCTCTTCTTCCTCCTGCTCCTCCTTCATCTCTTTCTCCCTCCCTTTCTCCTTCCCTCCCTCCCTCCCTCCCTCTCTCTGTCTGTAAACTGTAGCATTGGTGTTGACCTGCTACTAGTGTGTGTGTGTGGGGGGGGGGCTAGAGGGAGGAAGCTCCAACACCAGAAGATCCTGAGGGAGAAAGCCCACAATGAAGAGAAACCAAGCTTAATCGAGCTTAACCCAAGCCCTGTAGACGTTTGAATCCAATCTAGTGGTTTCTCTAATCAGCCCTAACCTTAGGCTTCTCAGCTATGTGGGTCAAGAAAATTCTGTGGTTTTTTTTTTTTTAATTAATCATATTTTGTTTGTTTGTTGCCTAAGTCAGATAAAAATAGTCACCTTGCAACTTAAAAAGTACTGACCGGCATAGCACTCCTTTGGCTGTGTGCTGTGAACATTAATAGGATTCTCCTTTTCTTAGTCCATCCCACGTGCAAACCTGTCCTGCAGTAGTCAGATCTAGGACGCCTGCTTTGTAGTTTAGCTATTGGCTTTCCCTCTACCTCTGGCAATGGTCTCTTTTCAGCCGCAATAGCAGGGAGCTCACAGTGGGGCTTCTTTAAAGGTAGATCCAAAAGCCTAGTTAATGTAGTCAGCAGGCCACAGCTCCTCAGGCAAATGCCTGCAATGGTCAGCTCAGCTCCCTTAGAGCCCAACTCCAGGAATATCCCACCACCACTCCCTGACTGAGGTGGAAAATAACCTCAAGGAATGGAGCTCTCCAAGCTGGGGACAATCAAGGGATGAGTCAGCCTTCTAGAGAGAATTGTCTCTGCCAGGCCCCAGCCCCCACACCAGCGAGGCCTACAGGCCCGTGTGCTTCTTTCAAGGGCATAATAATACCTTATATGTGAAGGCACAGTAGAGCTGTGCCTCTCAAAGCGCCGTGCATTCGTTATCTCATTAGGATAGCGGATTTGCTATTTTTTTCCCTTTAGATTCATTTAAAAAAAAATCAAATCCAGCAAAGGAAATTTTCATTTGGCTTTCAGCAAGCTTTGAGAAGAGAAAAATCAGAATTGAATCCAAGAGCGGAGTTTTTCTAGAGACAGATATACATACCTCATCTTTCTTAGGCTCAAAATATCAAGAAGGACAGAGGCTAGAGGCCAGAGAAAGAACACACTGGGAACTGAAGCCCAGTTTTAGTTCCAAATCTGCTAGGTAGCTGGTTGACTGGGACAAGCTCTGTAATCTCTCAGCAGCAGCTTCTGCCTTTGAGAAGCACACTGAGGCTTCCTGGGACGTTGGCTTTCACATTATGTGGAGTCTTCGAGGACTGTAGAGTCTGAAGGAACAGACTGATAAGAGTCTCTCTCTCTCTCTCTCTCTCTCTCTCTCCCTCCCTCCCTCCCCCTCCCGTGTGTGTGTGTGTGTGTGTGTGTGTGTGTGTGTGTGTGTGTGTAGGCATTCACATGCCATACTGAATTCGTTGAGGTTTGAGGAAAACTTTTGGTGGTTAGTTCTCTCTTTCCATTATGAGTTCTGGGAATTAGAACTCAGGTCATCAGGTTTGCACGACAAGTATTTCTACCCATTGAGTCATACTGCTGTTCTTGTATTCATCTTTCTATGTAGCCGCTGGGGATCCAAACTCATGTCTCATGCTTGACAAAAAAAGCCCTTTCCAGACTGAGCCCCAGACCTCATCCAAGACAATCTGATGTTTGGTAAGAGCAGCCAACTGTGGACTGGATTACCCTGTTGCCAACCAGAATCAAGATTATTTGGGGCTATCTTTGGACTTGTTATCAGCCATTCATCACCTATCAATGTTTGCAAGTATCAAGTACAAAATGTTACACTGCATTAATTTAGCAGAGCACCAGGCTCTACCAACGTACAAGCTGGAACTATCGTTAGGTGGCATCTGAAGCCGGATCAGAAGCTCCCCTGTTGTGCTGTAACCCGGTGGACTCCCTTATCAGTTTGTTTGGTAAATGCATTGCTTTGTTACTACCTTTTTGTTCCGTGACTATAAAACTTCATTCATCTGCTTCCTCAGTGGAATGAGTCTTTCGGCAACCTAAATCTGTGTCCTGAACTGTGGTTACTCACACCGGGCTCTGAATAAAATATCTCATTTCCTTTTTGGGATGGTGAACCTTGATTATCAAGTTGACTGGATCTGGAATCAACTAAGAGGCATACCGGTCCAATGAGATGGCTCAGTAGGTATGATCATGATGGTCAAATGCTGTGTTTGATCCCTAGAATCTATAAGGTAAGAGATAAGTTACTCCCTCAAATTGTCCTCTGGTGTCCACATGTGTGATTCCCACCACATGAACAAAAATAAAATAAAATAAAATAAAATAAAATAAAATAAAATAAAATGCCTTTGACAAATCTATGAGAAGAAGGCAGGGAAAGAGAGAGAAAAAGAAAGAGAGAGAGAGAGACAGAGACAGAGACAGAGACAGAGACAGAGACAGACAGAGACAGACAGAGACAGAGACAGACAGAGACAGACAGAGACAGAGACAGACAGACCCTGGGGGTAGATCAGTAAAGACATTTCCTGAAGAATTAACTGAAGAAGACCTTCCCCTAGAGTAGACAGCAGCTTACTGCAGTGTCTTAGATATGAGGAGGAGATCTGAGGGAAAGGCTTCTGTGTCTACCTGTCCTCCTTCCCTGCCTGCTGGTGAGTGCATCCACTCTGTTGCTGTGTCTGCTGCTACCATTCCCTGCTAAGTAAGCATCAGAACCCAGCTTCTCTGACTTTCTACTGTGTCCTAGACATGGGGGCGAGGCGGGGGAGCTCTCTAGAAATTCTCCAGGCTTTCAGCACCAGATCAGGACTGATAAGACATCCAGTCTTGTGACCTGAGTAGTTACTGGTTCTTAGCTTCTCTAGGATGCAAGCAGCCATGTTGGACTATCTAGCTGGAATCATGTAAGCCAATCCCCTTTGTTATGTATGTTCACTCATTGGCTCTGTTACTCTAGGGGACACTGACTACATTATCGGACCAAGCCCCAGTCTACACTTTTGAGCCATAACCAGTTTGCTTGCCCCTTGCTTGCAGCTTCTTGTTGGCTTCCTCCCAGGCACCAGACTTCTTGTTCCCCCAGTCCTCTGCTTTAAGAACTCCATTCCAGGCAGTATCCAGATTCCCTTTGTGAGTGCTAATGTTGTTTTAAGTTTAAGTTACTGTGTTGAAGAGATTTATAAAACAAAAATACCACTAACCTTTAAACCTCACTTGCCCAAGGGCAGAAAACTTTCTGGAATGCTGGGGGCTGTTGTTCATATAAGATAACAAGCCATGAGTATCTGCTCCTGTAAATGAGCTTGGCTGCCCCCACTACACAGGATGTGCTTGATCTCACATAGGTGGAAGGTATGTAGGCAGGAAGTATGTCAGAATGTATGCTTGCCCCTGGTTGGATGAAGGTGGGAAATATGTAACCTTGTGAGTTTTGCCTTTATAATCCTCTGGCTAATATAATTTGGGGCCATACTCTGGGAATCCCCAGTATGAATGACCAGCGTCTGTCATTCTGGCCATAGTAAAGCTTGCTTCAAATTTGACTACAAGCAGCGTGTCCACTCCTTCATTCCCTGATCATTCTAAAACTCTGGGCCCGATTGTAAAAGCTGACCCAAGGACCCTGAAACCAGGTGACCCAAATAAGGCCCAGCCACCAACATTAACTTCCTTGTTTAACTCCTTGTGTCAAAATAGGATTGGTCAGTGCACCAGTCCACATCATCCCCCTTGCTTTGTGCTCTATTTTATAAAAATGTACAATCTCCCTTCAGGGACAGGGTTCAGATCCTGAGCTGGTCACCTCCCTGAGCGCTCAGAAAATGAAGCTTTTTAAGTTTCCATAACTGAAGTCAGTTTTCTCAGCTTCCACCCTGAACCCAACAGATGCAGAAAAATAAAAAGGAGGCTGTAGCCCTACAGAGTCAGAAAAGTGGGGGGTGGGGGGGTGGGGGGGGACTCTGAGGAGAGCAGAGAAGGCATGAAGAGGCTTCCAGGAAATCCACTCGAGGTCAGAAGGACTGGGCACATACATGCTTGAGTGTGCCTTTGGGATGAAATCAGACCCCAAGGTGTACATAGGACAGAAGTCTCATCATCAAAGTCCTGACCAGAACTTATGAATGCTGAGCACAAGCTACTTTGAGTAGAGATGGTAGCAAAATCACATTCTGCCCTGGCAACTGAAGACTGGAAATAGCACTCTATCGTGTTCTCTATCACAGTCATCGGGAGGAAATCTCCAAGCTAGAAGGCCCTAGACAAGGAAGTAAATTCTGTGAGTCTAGATAATCTCATGTAGTCTAGCCTAGTCTAACTAGTTTAACCTAGACTACATGAGATACTGTCTCAAAAAAGCAGAAGCAAAACAACAGATGAGGCCGGGGATCTTGGAATGGGTGAATCTGTTACTGGAATCCTGGCTGAGGGTTTGGCTCCAGAGAGCCCCACAGACCATACACAGTTACTCACCACACAGGACCGAATGGGAAAGAGGGTGATGAAGCAAAAAAGGAATTTATACAGTCAGGCCATACTAAAAAGAACAGGGAAACTGTGAGAATAAAATTTGAAAGCAGCTTGAAACAGACATGCTCCCTCCAGGGCAAGGTGACCAAAAATAAATAAATAAATAAATAAATAAATAAATAAATAAAAAAGACATGCCCCAGACAAGTCCAAACTAGCTCAAGTGAGTAATGGGCCATCCAGTGTTTACTTCCCTCTCCCTCCCTTTCTGAGAGGTCCGGGGTTTCACAGTCAAAATAACTAGTCATCCTGCCAGCTCACACGTAGCCGCCTCTGCAAGTTGCTGATATTTGAAATAACCAATCGTGTGTAACCGCGCCAAACTTTCCCGCCTTTTCCTACCCCTACCCATAAATAGCCCAAGCCTCTGGGGTTGGGGGTCGAAATCCCTTGTGTCCTGCGTGAGATGGGTTTCGATCCAAGGGCCCTTGTATTAAACTACCTTTTGCTATTGCATCAAGCAGGTCTCTCATGCGTCTTTGGGCGCGTGCTAATCCGGATTTGAGTGAGGGTCTCCTATGGAGATTTTTCATTTTGGTGTGTTGATCGGGAAAGTGCCCGACCATCCTAGACCCACGACAACCCCTTGGAGGTAGGTCTGTGTGAATGGTGTGTGTCTGAGTGACTGAGTGCGGCGCCTTTGTCTTTGACTTTGTGTTTTGGTTTCTGCTGCGGTCTTTGTTTCTGTGTTTTGATATGGTGTCTTTGGTGAGGGAAATCTTCCCTGTTGGAGACTGACTGAGTGCAGTTGTCATTGCAGACCGTGATGGGCCCAATGACTGTGGATGGACAGACGTGTTGAGACCCACAGGCTGCAGCCCGGGAAGGACGCTTCACGGGTGGTAGGGGGTCAGGAGAGAACTGCAATTCTTCCCTGACTGCCCTTGGGAGAAGGCGGTATCCTTCCCCCATCTGAGTTAGAGAGTCAGAGAGGTCTGACTGCCCTGTTTTAGAACAGAGGAGACGGAGTGCTCCTACTGGGGTTGAGGAAAAGGTACCCTCCCCCATCAGAAGTAGTGTTTGGCTGGTGCTATCAGACCAGATGCGGTCGAGTGTGTTTATCTGTGTTGTCTAGGGCCGCCCGTGGCAGGGGTAGGCTATCTGTGTTGTTTATGTTGTTTGTTTTATGTTCTTGGACTCTGACTGCAATTGGCCCATAACTCCTTTACTGACAGATCAAGAACCAACTGGAGAACAGGACAGCATCAGACCCACCCCTACACTGGCTTAACTCACCACCTACCCGCAGGGTGGTTCTGGTGGAGGAAAAGCACCGAACATTCTTTGAGACAAGGTTTTATGGAAAGCAGCAAGTGAGGGGTAAGTGTCCTTAGCCTGGCAAGCATCTACTCGGTATGCTACTGTGGCCTTTAGCATAACTGGCTGGTGCTGGGAGCCAAACCATAAACTTAACATCTGATTGCTTTGTTAGGCAGAGGGTGGGCTTATTGGGGTTAGCCTAGAAACTGGTGCTAAGCTCTGGTTTTGTTAGTGGGGGGAGTAACTTTGAAACTAATGCTAGGTACCAGCCTATTAGTTTACTTGAGTTCAAATTTAAGTAGTTTCTCTAAGATGGAGTTTGAAGCCCCAACATTTGGTCTCTCCTTTTAACACCCACACTTCAATCTAAAATGTGGACTCTCTCTCAATCCTAATGAGCTCACTAACTTCACTTTATTCTGAAGGGCAGTTTAGGATCTGGCTTTACCTGAACTGAGATCCCTGAAGGGAAAGAGAACCTGGGTCAGTGCTGGGCTGAGTCTCCTGTTGCACCATCGCAGACACATTTAGGGCTTGGTTCTGATCCAGTCTCAACCTCAGTCTCGGAAATAACTTATTTACACTGATTTTGTTTTCTTCGATTTAGAAGATGGAGCGAGATTAGGTAAATCCAGACGAGTGTACACACTCCTTAAGTGGCTATAGATAGCATCCATGTGTGCATTGCTGACCAGGAGTCAGACCCCAAGTTTAAGAGGGCAGTTAGAGCTACACTTTTGTCTCTCCTGTTGTCCATTTGGCACCTGCAGCCCCAAGTGAAGAGCCAATACGTTAGCTAATGTAGCCTCTAAGTGCCTAGTTGGAACACATTTTGCACATGGGATAGATATTAACTTTGGGGTCCAAAGGATGGACTAAAGTGAATTGAATCATGCTTGAACTAATGTTCAAGTGGAACCCCAGAATGGGGTCCTACTGGGACTAGGGTCAAAGAATTAGGGTCTTTGAGAATGTATTGTTTAAGGTGAGACTCTATGATTAGGATGTCTTCCAAGTCAATGTCTGGTGTCCTCACACAAGAAAGGACACATAGAGACTCAGATTTGTGGGAAGAATGCCATGTGACAATAAAGGTAGACACTGTAGTTAGTGAGGGGTCTACAGGCTAGGGAATGCCAACGAGTGCCAGTACTACCAGAAGACAGGCATAGGACAGTGTTTTTGTGTGAACTTTAAAAGTTACCTGTAAGCCGGGCGGTGGTGGCACATGCCTTTAATCCCAGCACTTGGGAGGCAGAGGCAAGCGGATTTCTGAGTTCGAGGCCAGTCTGGTCTACACAGTGAGTTCCAGGACAGCCAGGACTACACAGAGAAACCCTGTCTCAAAAAAACGGGGGAAAAAAAAAGTCACCTGTATTGCCAGGCATGATAGCGCATACCTTTAATCCTAGTAATTGGGAAGCAGAGGCAGGCAGAGCTCTGTGAGTTCAAGACCAGCCTGTTCTTCAAAATGAGTCTAGTACAGCCAGGGCTATATAGAGAAGCACTGTCTTGAAAAAACAAACAAACAAAGGCACCTGTATCTGACTTTTGTGGCTCTGACACATACTTGAGAAAAGGGAGGGAAGATTTATCTTGGTCCATTGTTTCAGAGGTTTCAAGTCCATGTTCAACTGGCTCCAGTGTTTCCAGCCTGTAGTAAGGCAGACTATCACAGCAAAAAGGCATGGCCTATCTGACAACTCATTTCATGGTGGCTAGGAAGCAGAGTCGGGGTGAGGCAAGGTATATCCTTCCAGGGTATGGCTTCATTGACCTGCTTCTACTATCTGGGCCCCGGCTCCCAGTAATACCACAGCATTATATGAAGGGATTAGTCCACTGATTGACTCAGAACTTCAGGCTCCAAATCTTAGCAGCTGGCCTTAACATATGACCCTTCTGGGAACATTCCAGGTTCAAGCCAGAAGAGAACAATTTCCTCCCATTCAGTGTACCCCAGGGCCAATGATTTAACAAGCTGAATGCGAGTGAATTGGAGCAACGGTCATGGTGTTTATGAATCATCTAACATGTGAGTGAGGACTGTAGCTCAGGCACAATCCACATTTATATTTTAATTGTTCCTCCGGCATACCTCGGTGGTTCACATCAGCACTTTCCATAAAAGAAAGAGGATCTTTTCAAGGGCACCCACCCTGGGCTACTTAGGGAGTTGGAGGCCAGTCTGAGCTACAGGAGACCCTGACTCAAAACATAAAACAAAACAAAATTATTCTTCTAATAATTCTAGCATACAAAGGCTTAGTGGACTGTGGGCAAAAATTTTTAGGATAACAATTCGAATGTTGAGCTAGGATTGAGAGCTACCTGCTGGGCACATGCATACTGTTGTTACTTTCCTGGGGCCACCTCTTCAGCTAAGTCTGCTATGAATTTAGTGAGCTCCACCTTCCTGGAAATTTACACACGGATCACCTTTGGAGCCAGATAGTAAAGTTCCACGGAAGGGAGTCTCACTCTTGCCTTGCTGGGCTTAAAGATGTTTACCAGGGTCCTTTTAAAAATAATTCCCCCATCCAGCAGAGGGATTCCTTCTGACTACAGGAGGGGTACCAGCCAGTTCAGAGTTTCCTTGTGGGGCTGGAAAACAGAAATTATTCTGATTTTTCCTTGTCCCCAGAGTAAAGCATTTAGAGGAGGAAAAAAGTACATTAAGAGTAAACTTGAAATTGCAGAGTCTTTGGTGCAGTGCTGGGCCGGAGGTGGGGGTGTTGTGGCGGAGGATGGAGGATGGGATATTGTGACCTTGGGCCTTGGAGGAGGGGAGAGGGAGGGAGAGGGGGAACCTAGCTCAGATTGTAGGTTCAGATTGGTACTCGGTTGGTTGTTCCTACTGGAATTCACCTCTAGAAAGAGGCTTTCTTCCAGTGCCTTAGTGAAGCCGAGAGAATTCAGAGTGCCTGTCAGGCCTTTTCTTTTCGCCTGGCTGGGAACCGCAGTTAGTTACTGAGTAACTGGGGGATGAAGTTAATGTCTCAAAGGCCTTTATGGGAACAGCAGTTTAAAAGCACTAACTAGGCAGTTAGCCCGAGGCCAAAAACTGGGAGAAACTCGATCCTGGCCTAAAAGACGCAGCTGCAGGGCAGAGAGAAACCGGTTGCAGGGCAGAGAGAAACCGGTCCAATGAACAGAACGGAAGAAACAAATGAACGAGAAAAAATAGGGGTGAGGGTCGGTAAGCACTTTTAACCGGCCTCCAGTTGCCTCCATGTAACCGGACTGAGCTGCAGGATACAGTCAACTTTGTCTCTCTAGCTTAGTATCTGTCAGCACAGACTTTTTTTTTTTTTTTGGAGACATGGTTTATTATATATACCTTTGGCTATCCTGGAACTCACTGTGTAGACCAGGCTGGCCTTGAACTCATAGCGATCTGCCTGGTGCTTCCCAAGTGCTGGGACTAAAGCCATGCGCCACTATGCCATGCTATAAGCACAGATTCTTAAACATAGAATATAAGAGTATAAAAAAAGGAAGACTATAATTCTCCAGTTCCTCTTATTTTCCGCTTCAAACATACCAGAGATACACTGCTAATTGTGTCTCCTTTGAAAAAACAAAACCGCTCACTGCTGCCTCCCCTGCTCTCCTGCGTGGGCAGGCAGTTTGTGGTGTCTGCTCCGCACTGAAACCCTCTCTTCTGCACTTCTCTGGCTTTACTCAGTGCATTCGCTCCCTTTCCATGAGATACAGCCATTTCTTATTATGCTTTATGTCTGCACGAGTTGTGAATGGCTCCATTTTGGAAGCACAGGAATTAATCACTAGTAAATGAAAGTTCTAATCAAGCCCAGCATAAAGTTGCATTGGGTCCTCTTCTTTTACAGGCTCACTTCCCAGCATCCTCTGCTCCAGTCACTTCTTCCTACTTACATGGTTTCGGGAACTCAGCCTCTGTGTCCACATCTTTCACCTTCTCTTCTGCTGTCCTTTTCTCTAGAATTCTTTTCCTCCTGTTTGCTTTCAGACATGCTACTTCACTCTGGCCTCTCCATCAGCTGGCTGGAAGCTCCTGGAAGGTAGGACTAGGGGCATTTTTTTCCCTCCCTAGCCTGATGCCATACAGTATACCCAGCAGAGGTTCAGTTGTAGTGCCAGGGAAATGTTAGTCGTCCCCCAAAAAGCAGACAGTAGTCAATCTGATGCAACTCACAGCATTGTCTTATTATATTCGAGATAGCTCGGGTCAGGCCCCTCCAACGCACCACCTTCATGAAGGACAGTTTTGGTGCTGGGGGAGCCCTGAGTATCTGGGGCAAGGCTTTATAGTAAGCAGCAATGGCGGGGGCGGTAAGTGTGCAAGCATCTAATTGGAAAGCTATTGTGACCTTTAACATAATTGGCTGGTGCTGGGGGTCATATCATAAACGTAATTTCTGCTCCCCTTTGCATTGGTGGTCATTAGGCAGGAGGTGGGCTTGTAACCTGGGGGTGCAGGCTTGTTGGAGGAATAACCTGGAAACACTGGTCTTGTTGGGGATTAACCTAGAGACTGGATCTAGGCTCAGGTTTTGTTGGGGGGCAACTTGGAAACTAATGTTAAGTACCAGCCTGTTAATTTACCTGAGTTTAAACCTAGATCAGGTTCTCTAAAATGAAGTCTGAACTTAAAAGATTTGGCCTCTCACAATCAGGGGTTTCTCAGTTAATGAATGAGTTACCAAGGTTTTAGCCAAAGTGACCTTCTGGTCGCCATCACCCAGCATCTGTGTGGCTTTTGGTTTGTTTTTCAAGACAGGTTTTCTCCTTGTTGTCTTGGCTGTCCTGGGGCTCACTATGTAGACCAAGCTGGTCTCAAACTCACAGAGATCTCTCTGCCTCCCGAGTGCTGTGATTAAAGGTATGCTGTGCCACAGCCCAGCTCAGAGTAGTCTTAATAGCTATTATTTGTTTAGGAGGATTTGCTCAGAGACATGAGATAGGTATTAGTGGAAATCTACTGCTGTGATAAAACATCAAGGCCAAAAGCAACTGGGAGCAGAAAGGTAGTTCAGTGGTTATGAGTACTCTGGTCTTCCAGAGGACCTGAGTTTAATTCCCAGCATCCACTTCAGGTGGCTCAGAACTTCCTGTAACTCCAGCTGGGGTCTTCCTCCACCATCAGTCCTTCCTCACATGACATATACTCAGAAGGCACACACATGTGCATAATTATATTAATATAAATAATATATAAGTATATATAATGCATATATTTAAAATCAACTTTGGGAGGAAAGGGTTTACTGTGTGATGGTTTGAATATGCTTGGCCCAGGGAGTGGCATTGTTAGAAGTTGTGGCCTATTGGAATAGGTGTGTCACTGTGAGTGTAGGCTTTAAGACCCTCATAATAGCTACCTGGAAGCCAGTATTCTGCTAGCAGCCTTCAGATGAAGATGTAGAACTCTCAGCTCCTCCTGCACCATGCCTGCCTGGATGCTGCTATGTTCCTGCATTGATGATAATGGACTGAACCTCTGAACCTGTAAGCCAGCCCCAGTTGAATGTCCTTATAAGAATTGCTTTGGTCATGGTATCTGTTCACAGCAGTAAAACCCTAAGACACTTGGACTCAAGGCAGGAACTGAAGCAGATTTCATGGAGGAGTACTGCTTACTGGCTTGTTCAATTTGGTTTCTTGTACAGGACAGTGCCTAGGGGAGGCATTGGCTAATGGGTCCTCTCAACATCAACCATTAATCAAGAAAAATGACACCCCCCCACACACTTCCCTATAGGCTAATGTTATAGTGGTAATTCTCAATTAAGATTTCCTCTTCTTGGATATATCTAGCTTTGTGTTAAGTTGGCAAAACCCAATCAACACACCAAGTAGAGTTTGAAACTTGTTGGATTAGTCTGCCTTAATGAGGCCTAGTGGCCCACAACTATAACCTCAGCACTCAGAAAACAGAGACAGGTAGATCTCTGCAAGTTGTTTTTTTTTTTTAATTGGTTTTTCGAGACAGGGTTTCTCTGTGTTTCCTGGCTGTCCTGGAACTCACTCGGTAGACCAGGCTGGCCTCAATCCGCCTACCTCTGCCTCCCAAGTGCTGGGATTAAAGGCATGCGCCACCACCGCCCAGCGATCTCTGTGAGTTTTAAATCAGTTTGGTTTACCCGGAAAGTTCCATCCAGGTCAGCTGTGGGAGTATAGTGAGACCCTGTCAGAGAGAGGGAGCGGGGGTGGGGAGGAAAGAGTGAAAGCTGTTGGCTTAATAAAGAATGGCCATGGGCTAAAAGACAGAAAGTGTGTACTGGACAAGTATGAAAACCAGAATTCAAATCCTTAGAAGTCACATTACACCTGGGCAGATGTGGCTCTAATCCTGGTTCTCAAGAGTGAGAGGTGGGGAGCTGGGCAGTGGTGGTGCACGTCTTTGATCCCAGCACTTGAGAGGCAGAGGCAGGTGGATTTCTGAGTTCGAGGCCAGCCTGGTCTACAGAGTGAGTTCCAGGACAGCCAGGGCTACACAGAGAAACTATGTCTCGAAAAACAAAACAAACAAACAAACAAAAGTGAGAGATGTGCCCACAGGGCAGGATGTTTTGGTAAAGGTTTGGTGAGACCCATTGTCTCAGAAAATAAAGTGGAGACCACTTGGCAACCTTGTCAACTTTGAGTCTCCATGTGGACACATGTGTATGCTTATGCATATGTGAACACACATGCTCATATACACACATACCTGTAAAAGTATCTTTTAAGGGCCTATAGCAAATTCATGGCTCTGAGTTTATTGTTAGGGTGTTTTCTATATTTTATTTAGCTGAGAGGAGTTAACAAACAATAGTCCAGATTGCCTTACATGGATAGTTGGTTTTCAAAACGTCAGAAGTCCACAGAATTGACGTTACAAACATTTCTGTATTAATGTCCATTTTGATTAGAGACCTGTCTGCTCCTGACAGCTTCCTGTCTTGGATTCTAAGAAGAAATTGAGCATCTTTGGAGTTACTCCAGTTGTGGTGAGACAGCCACTAGACAAGAATTGCCTCTTTTTATCTACAGACAAATCACTGTCCAGAAAAGGACACACTTTCAGAATAGTCAACTGATTATATCTGCCAAGACAGAGTAATCAGCCCTTAATAATTCTGCATCACTTGGTCTGTCAGATGATCCTGGGCCAGAAGGCTGAAGATTGAATGCTCTAACGTTTTGTAGTATAGGGACTGTCCAGGTGCTCAGTGGTCTCTATAATTTGGCTAAGTTTTAGAAGCTATGCTTGGTGCTTCCCATCATTTCAGTTAACTCAGTCATTCTGGATTTCTGATGGGTTTGAAGACTTATAGTCTCATAGCCAATCCCAGCTATTTACTTTAGAGAAAAGGTTTGAGAGGATGGTTTTCAGCTGACATTCATTCTAAAGCCAAGAAAAAAAGTCAGGTTCAGAATTAAGTCTTTTAGTTAGGAGGGACAGTCTTTTAGGTAGGAGGTTCTGTTTAGTCAACAAAATGATAGACTGGATATTAGGTCTATCTTGTACCTTACTGATACAAGTTGGTATAGTTATGCTCTAATTGTATTCTAAGAAAAAAGTTTTATTTTAACAGGAACGGTGATATATAGGAGGAGCTAAGGTGGGAGGAGTAAGGAGAGGAAGATAAGGTGATTGAGATCAAAGGTGTGGGCCACCACCACCCAGCTCCTGTGCTCTTTCTTTCTTTCTTTCTTTCTTTCTTTCTTTCTTTCACAAATAAGTTCTTTTAAAAATATATTTACTGCCAGGCAGTGGTGGTGCATGCCTTTAATCCCAGTGCTTGGGAGACAGAGGCAGGCGGATTTCTGAGTTCAAGGCCAGCCTGGTCTACAGAGTGAGTTCCAGGACAGCCAGGGCTACACAGAGAAACCCTGTCTCGAAAAACCAACCATATATATATATATATATATATATATATATATATATATATATATGCAGAGATGGCTCATATATATATATATATATATACATATATATATATATGGATGCAGAGATGGCTCAATGGTTAGAAGTATTTATACTCTTGTAGGGGATCCCAGGGTAGTTTCAGCATCCACATAAAGTGGCTATCAACTACGTAATCCCAGTTCCTTCTGGCCCTCTCTGGCATCTGCATACATGGTATAAATAAACTCATGCAGGTACATATACATAAATAATTAAATGTTTATTTATGTATAATAAATATATTATGTTTAATTTGTGTGTGTGTAAGAGAGGGACAAAGAGACAGAGAGAGACAGAGAGACATGTCATGACACTTGTGTGGAGTTCAGAGAGCAATTCTTAGTCCTTCCCAAGTTCAAGGATTCTACTCTGGTTGTCAGGCCTATATTTTCCCGCCTCTACCTGCTAAGCCACCTCATTGACTGACCTACAGAGGTTCTTACACAAAGAAACCCATATACAGAGCTCCTGACTGTTTTAGTTTTGAGACAACGTCTCCATATGTGGCCTAGACTGGCCTAAACCTTGCAGCTTCCCTTCTTCAGCCTCCCACGGGCTGTGATTACAGGTGTTAGCCACTAGGACCGGCTAGACTTTTGTTGCTTTAAGCTGCTCCACTTGTGGTAACTGGCTCCAGCAGTAGTCAGGAACATATAGATTGTATACTGGCTAACTTATGTTAACTTGACACAAGCTGGAGTTATCTGAAAGAAGAGAACTTCAGTTGAAAAAATGCCTTCACAGGATTCAGTTGTAGGGCATTTTCTTAATTAGTGATTGACAGGAGAGGGCCTAACCCTTTGTAGGTGGTACCATCCCTGGGATGGTGGTCCTTGGTTCTATAAGAAAGCGGGCTGAGCAAGCCATGGGGAGCAAACCAGTAAGTAACACCCCTCCATGGCCTCTGCATCAGCTCCTGCCTTCAGGTTCTGTTGGCTCCTTGCTTGCAAGAGGAGAGCGGTCCGGTCTAGGTCCTGCCAGGTCTTTCCAGGGCCAAGTGGGATGTATCAATGGCCCAAAAGAAACACACTGGGCCGGGAGTCTTGTCAAAGCAGAAACTCAATTTTATTGCTTCAGCCTCTCACTTATATGAACTCAGAGCATAGGGAGGGGGATTTTTGGTGGGGTGAGATGACACAGGAGGCAGGGAAGGGTGACAGAGGGTATGGGGTGACTGACGGGGCCAATGGCAAAGCTCTACATTAGCAACAGCGGGGCAGAGGCAGGGCCAAACAGGTCTTGCTGAATCACCCCAATACAGAAGTGGTTGAGATAGGTCTCAAAACTCAAGCCAGGCTTAGGCTGTCCCACAAGGCCCAGAAACTCGAGCCAGGCATGGGTTTGTCCACAAGGCCCAAACCAGGGTTGAAATGGGGCCCAACAAGTTTCCCTCACTGTTTGAGTGCCCTCCGTGTTTGAAGCATAAGCTGAATAAGCCCTTTCCTCCTTAACTTGCTTTGGTCATGGTCTCATCACAGCAGTAGTCACTCAAACTAAGACAGAGTGTTACCTAATCTACAGAGAGAGGTGTGACATTGCAGAGTTGGGCATGGTTGGGTCACTATTGTAATCTTGTCACTCAGAAGCCTAGCCTAAGCACATAGTGATTATAGCCTAAGCACAGCCTGAGCTACAAAATGAAACTTGTATCTCAAAACAAACAAGCAAAAATAGTTACATTGTAAAAAGCCAATATCAGTATTGTTTCCAGCAAGGCAGATGATTTTTGTAAATGATTGGCATTGCATCCAAGCCAGGGATGGTACATACTTCTAATCCTGATGCTTTGAAGATGCAAGAATGAGGTCAAGGACAGTCTTGCTACATAGGGGGTTGGAAGCCAGTTTAGGTTACATGAGACCCTGTCTTAAAAAACACTTCATCTTTGCTCAAGACCTTGGGTTAATTGCCCAGCATTATAAGGGGGGGAGGGGAGAGGAAGAGATATTGATTATTGATTTCCAGTGAGGAAATTTGTTAATTAAAATTTGTTAATTAAAATCTCATTTGAATCAGTTGTAATATATTTTGGTTTCTTTATCCATTGACGAGTTGAGCAGTTCATGCTAAATTTGTGTTTGTATATATTCCATGTTGCTGATTTTAAAAAACTAACTTTGGTAATGATGTGTTCACCATCCATACCCTATTAGGTCCTGATATGATTTTTCATACAGGGGACTGAAACCCAGGGCCTGGCACTTGCTGGCAAGCCCTGGACCACTAAGCCACACCCCCACCCTGTGGTTCTAATTTGAACCCCATTTTGTCATTACTCACCCCATCCTCGGCTCCTCAGATTATGTATTGTTACCAGTATGAGACCATGCAAAGCCCTACAAGCTAAGGACAACCTCTTAATGTAGCCTTACTCACTTGTGATTAAACTCAGCAGCGCTCTTAAGGTTCACTGGGGTAAACCTGGGCTCTAAGGAGCTTGTCTAAAAGCCTTGAACAAGCACTTGACAAGAGAAGATATTCATGCCGAAGGACTGATAAGCTAAGAGACGGTAGCTTAGTCATCAGGGAAACACCAAATAAAACTTCAAGGCCACACTGATGCCTGCCTTCCCAAATGGCTAAAATGACAACGGACACTAGTTTGCTGTCTAGGGTTTGGAACATTTGGGAGCCTTCATACACAGCGAGTGGGCATGTGAACTAGTATAAACCAGTATGCAGCTTGGGGAGCTGGCAACGTGGTTTCGTTCTTTACTTACAAAGCCAGCAAAATGTGCATTGTAGGTACTGGAGGAGTGGCTCAGTGGTACAGTGGCCTAGAGTTCGTGAGGCCCTGGCTTTTGGGATCAGAACCATCAATCAATCAATCAATCAATCAATCAAATGTGCACTTGTATTTTTCAAATGCATTTAAAGAAGTTCTTTTATGATAGTCCCTAATTTGAAATATCCCAAGTGTCAACAACCAATGTTGTTTCTACAATGATATACTAACTTACTGGCAAAGAGTGCCATAGAAGAACTCAGATGTAAGCGGGATGCAGTGGTGCAACCTTTAGTCTCAGCACTCGAGAAGCGGGAGCAGGTGGAAGAGGATCTCTGTGAGTTCAAAGCTAGCCTGGCTACGTAGAGAGTTCCAGGACAGCCAGGGCTACATGGAGAGAGCCTGTCTTAGAAAAGAAAGGAAGGAAGGAAAGGAAAAGAAAGCGAAAGAAACAAAAAGATGAACTTTACAACATTCAGCAAAAGTCACACACATGAGTATATATTGTATTCCTTCCACATGAAATTTGTAAGCAGATAAAGTTAGTGGATGGCACCATCTTAGTTCATTT
>JANHMN010000016.1:36626099-36643615 GCA_030674055.1 Rhabdomys pumilio | reverse complement strand
TTTCTCTGCCAGTTAGAGAATTAAAAGTTGGGAAAACCCTTAGACTCAGCAGGAAGCAATAGGCAAACTTTATTACAGGCAAAGAAGCAGGCATTGAGAGGGCCAGTGTTGGCACAAGATACCCAAGGACCAAGTTCTCAGAACAAAGGAGATGTATTTGCCCCAGAAGGATGGAGGGCAGAGCATAAGAGACAAGGACAGGAGAGAGAGGACAAGGGAGATGGGTGAGGGGTATTTTTTTCAGGAGGAACAAAGAATTGACACTGGATAAAAAGGAGACAGACATGGCAAATGGCAGTTTATAAACATAAAAGAAGAAACCCTGTATTAAAATGTGGTGCTTGATTTTCATTGGGCGTGTTAATTAGGTGTACCACTAATTAAGGAGGCTGGTCTTCAATACTTTGATAGCTGGACCTTGATAGTTGCTGTGGGGTGGGGGTGGGGTGGAGGCTGGAGAAGAAGTGGTCAAATACGGGAGTAGACCTTGAGGGCTAGCTTTAGGAATGTAATTTAACTGTTTTTAGCAAGGCAGAGGGAATGGGGAAGAAGAACAAGGCCTGCCAAAGCCATGTTTGCCATGCTCCGGCCAGCTAAGGCCTCTTCAAGGCACACAGCAAAGCTCACAGAGAGACAGATACCCAACAGAGCAGAGGAGGGACAGAAATGTGTTTTCCCTGGGTGGCAGGGGGATTTAAGTGTTTTTGGTGGTCTGGGATGGGTTTCCTTCTCCTAATTTTAGGTTGACCAACTTAGACAGTAAAGAGAGAGTTCATAGGCACACGGCTTCAAGTGACCATGTATTTACGATGGCATAGGGGAGTCCCTCACCCTAGATTTTGAGTTTGGTCAACTTGGTCAAATTAAGAAGACCTGATAGGTCCATAGCTTCAGGCAAACATGCTCAGGATTGGTCTTAAATATATCTGATCACCCTGAGCTGGGCAGCAGGAAGTAGGGAGGGGCAAATGGGGAGAGAGGAGGAAGACCCCCTCCTGGCTTCTGCCTCAGGTCAGGAGAGGGAGGAAGAAGCAGATGCTTAATATTGTCTTTCTCTATCAGCGGCCCCTTTCTCTGTCTGGCTGCATGTTAGTGATATGTCTAGCCTAGTCTCTCATGCATTTAAGCCAGATGTGGTGACTTACATCTGAAATCCCAGCACTTCAGGGCCTGAGTTTGATGCCAGCTTGGGCTACTGAGGTGCATAATAACAGACCAGGTTGAGCTCGACGCTGTCTCAAAACAGTAATGGCAACAGCAAACTCTGTGTGTATCTCTCCTGTGTGTGTGTGTGTGTGTGTATGTGTGTGTGTGTGTGTGTGTGTGTCTGTTTCTGTCTCTCTGTCTCTGCCTCTCTCTGTGTCTCTCTGTCTCTGTTTCTCTCTCTCTTTCCCTCTCCCCCTGTGTGTGCGCGCGCACACACACACACACACACACTTGTAGGAGTCAGACTTGTGATTCAATAGTAAAGTGCCTCCTACTCTATGTGAGGCCCTAGATTGAGTCCCTGGCATGCAAAGAAAAAGAACGTTCTTCAAATTGTTTCTTGGTTTTGGTTTTAGAAACTGAAAAGGGGTGGAGAGATGGTTCAGTGGTTAAGAGCACTGACTGCTCTTCCAGAGGTCCTTTTGCTGAGTTCAATTCCCAGCAACCACATGGTGGCTCACGACCATCTATAATGAGATCTGATGTCCTCTTCTGGTGAGTCTGAAGACAGCTACAGTGTATTCATATAGATAAATAAATAAATCTTAAAAAACCCTGAAAAAGTCGGAGAGCCAGTGCTGACATCTGTGAGCTCACCCCTTTCCTCATCCCTACACTGAAGCTTCTTTCAACCAGATCCCACAGAAACTCATGCTAACATCAGTTACTTAGTATATTGTTATCCTGTGAGTAACTTGTCTTTTGTGGATGTTTTATGCCTGCTAATCAGGTAACCTGCTTTATGTGATGTAATCATGCCGTGTAATTTGTTCCCTTTACTGTTATTTTAAAGCCTATGTTTTTTTTGTTTTTTTTTTTTGTTTTGTTTTGGTTTTTTGGTTTTTCGAGACAGGGTTTCTCTATGTAGCCCTGGCTGTCCTGGAACTCACTCTGTAGACCAGGATGGCCTCGAACTCAGAAATCTGCCTGCCTCTGCCTCCCAAGTGCTGGAATTAAAGGTGTGCGCCACCACCGCCCGGCAGTTATTTCTAAACTCCTAAAAGTTTTTTTCCCAAGCTGGGCATAGTGGCACAAACCTTTAATCCCTGGGAGATAGCACTGGGAGACAGGCAGATGGATCTTTGTGAGTTTGGGGCTAGTCTGGTCTAATAGTGAATTATTCCAGGTCAGCCAGCATTATATAGTGAGATTGCCTCACAGGGGAAGGGGGGGGGTGAGGGGGTATGCCTATTTTAAGATACATAAATTTTGTGTTTCAAGACTAACTTCTTTAAGTTTTCAGATGACTGTCTCAGTTTTCAGTTGCCTAATTTAAGACATGTACATTTCAGAACTGATTTCTTGGGTTTCCATTACAATCTAGTGGTTTCTTTCAAAAATTGTTTTCAAAGTTCTAACAATAGGGGATTGAGTATGGCTTTGTGGTTAAGAGCACTGGTTGCTCATCCGGAAGATCTGGGTTCAATTCCCAGCACCCCCATGCCTGCTGTAACTCAAGTTTCAGGTGACCTGAAGCCTTTTTCTGAAGAACAAATAGTTTTAAAAATGTGAATTAAGAAGTAATTAAGATTTTAGTGATGCTTTAAAAAACAAGAATTTTATTTTATCCTATATCTAAGGATAAGAATTAAGACAAGGTTATATTTCTCAAAAAAGATGAGGTGCAGTGGAGGGGACCAGGGAGGAGCTGGAGGGAGAGGAGAGGGAATGTGATCAACTTACATTATACGCATGCACTAAATTCTAAAGATAGATAGAGAATACATTCTTGAAACTGTTGTGCTGGAGAGGTGGCTCTCTGGGTTCCAAGGGCACCTACACTCCCATGTGCATGAACTCCGTCATATATGTACACAGACAGACAGACAGACACACACACACACACACACACACACACACACACACACACACTCAAATTGAGAGAAGTGGTTGTCTTAGTTATGGTTTCTGTTGATGCAACAAAACACCACGACCAAAAAGCAAGTTGAGGAGGAAAGGATTTATTTGACTTACACTTTCGCAGCAATGTTCATCACTGAACGAAGTCAGGACAGGAACTCAAGCAGGACAGGAACCTGGAGGCAGAGTCTATGGAGGGGTTCTGCTTCCTCCCTTCCTCCCTTCCCCTTCCTCCTCTACTTCCTTCCTCCCTCTCTTTCCCTCTTTCCCTCATTCCTTTCCTTTCTTTTAATTTGTTTACTTGCTTTACAGCCCATCACAGCTTCCCCTTCATCTCTCCTCCAGTCCCTCCCTCTCACCTCACCTCCAGCCGTCCTCCCATCTACTCTTCTCCTCCTCAGAAAAGGCTCAGAAAAAGGGAGACCTTCCATGGATACCAACCTGCCTTGTCATATCAAGTTGCAGGAGGACTAGGCACGTCTTCTCCTATTGTGTCTAGGTCAGGCAGCCCAGTTAGGAGACAGGGGTCCAAAAGGTTGGGCAACAGTCAGATACAGCTCCTGCTCCTTCAGCCTGCTTTCTTATAGAACCCTGGACCATCAGCCCAGGGATGACACCGCCTACCAGGAGCTAGGCCTTCCCTCGTTGATCACTAATTGATCAACTCACAGCTGGATCTCGTGAGGGCCTTTCTCAACTGAGGCTCCTTCCTCTCTGATAACTCTAGCTTGTGTCAAGTTGACACACAGAGCCAGCCAGTACAACTGACCCGTTGTCAACTGGACACACAAACACATACTATTAAGATACAACCCTCCCGCCGGGCAGTGGTGGTGCATACCTTTAATCACAGCACTTGGGAGGCAGAGGCAGGTGGATTTCTCAGTTCAAGGCCAGCCTGGTCTACAGAGTGAGTTCCAGGACAGTCAGGGCTATACAGAGAAACCCTGTCTCGAAAAACATAAAAAAAAAAAACAAAACAAAACAAAAAACCCCTCCCTTTCTTATTTATCTCCAAGATCTCACATTAACATTAAAAGTAACTTTAAAAGTCCCACAGTCTTTACAAATTCAAAACACATTAGAATTTCAGTCCCTTTAAAATATCCAGTCTCTTTTAAAAATCCAAAATCTTTTAAAATTCAAAGCCTCTCTCAACTATGGGTTCCACTAAAATTCTTTCTTACTTCAAGAGGGAAAAATCAGGGCACGGTCACAATCAAATCAAAGCAAAACAAAATTTTAATTGTCTAATGTCTGGGATCCACTCATCCTCCTCTGGACTCCTCCAAAGGGCTTGGGTCACTTCTGCAGCTCTGTCCTGTGCAGCACACAGCTTGTCCTCTAGGCTCCAGCTGGCTCCACTCCACTGCGGATGCTGTCCTGCTATTTATCCCTCGATGGTACTGACAGCTCCAAAACGCTGGGGCTTCTGGCTGCAACTGGGCTGGACTTTCACCAATAGCCTATCCTAGGCTCTCTTCATGGTGCCAAGCCCCAAATCCTTTGTATGACCCCCGGGCCTCCAACTCCCACTGAAGCTGCACCTCCACCAATGGCTTCTCTGACCTCTCACAGTGTTCTTCACGACCCCTTCAAGCCTTCAAAACCAGTACCACCTTCGTGACTCTTACACTATGAAGCTAGGCTGCCAGAAAGAGCTACAACTGTAGCCACCGTGACCACCTCTGAGAGTTCAGCTTCTGTGCCCCTCGAGGTCAGAAAAGGCCATTGGATCTCCTGGAACTGGAGCTGCAGATGGTTGTGAGCCACTGTGTGGGTCCTGGGAACTGAAATCAGGTCTTCTGTAGGAGCAGCAAGTATTCTTAATCACTGAACAATCTCTCCAGTCCCTCAGATACCTTTTTTTTTTTTTATAGCCCAGGCACACCTGCCCAGGGTTGGCACCATCCACCATAAGCTATCTATTTGCAATCAAATAAATATCCCATAGACATGACCATAGGCCAGTCATATGGAGATAATTTCTCAACTTAGGTTCTCTCTGACCAGGTGTGTCATGTTGACAGGTGAAGCTACCTGTGACAGGCACCGTCAGATAGACCCTTATGTAAAATAGTAGAAAGGTATTTATTTATATAGGTTATTTGTCACTTCCTCTTATTCTGAAAGAGGAAGAGAGGTAAGGAATAGGGGAGGAAGGAGGGAATCACATAAGATGGGATTGTAAAACAGACGGTAAAGTGTTTTCATGTTGCAAAGCAGAGGTCAGAGATAGACAAAAAGGCCGGCATTGGGGAACTTGGAAGAATGGTAAACAGAGTATGGTGGCACGTGCCTAATCCCAGCCCTTGAGGGGTAGAAGCAGGAAAATCAGCCCAAGGCTACATGAGACCTAGTATTACCTAATTAGTTCAAAATGAACTAATTAGTTAATACTCGGTTAATAATTAATACAACAATTAGTTAATACTTTTAAAAAGGACGAGACGGTAAATATCTGTGGTGAAATCCTTTCTCATCCACCTTGGATCGAGGAAGAGATTCCAAAGATCCTGTTTTCATCCAGGCTGTTTGTGCTTGTTTTCACACGTAGTACCTCTCTCTGTCACAAGAGGGCGGTGTGGCTACACCGCTCTTGGTTGGCGTTTGGGGTGTTGGCTGGGATGGAAGTAAGTGAGAAGCCTGGTTTCCTTCAGTGCCAATCTTCTTGCCAGATGCTCCTTTGTCTCCAATAGCAGAGCTAGGGAGAAACCGTGGAGCTGTGGGCGGGGAGGGGGGCAGGGAGGTCTTTTGTGTGCATGATGTATTGAAATGAGAAGCATGGAGGTAGGAAGTTCCATGAGCCTCGCAAAGGTATATATTGCCCGTGGAGGCTTTCAAAGGGGGAATACTGACTTAGTAGGGGATTTGTGGCTTGCTTTGAGTAAGGAGGGTTAAGACATGGGCTTCAAGTAGACCAGTCTAGACTTGAGGTTAAATAGCTGAGGATGATTGTGATCGTCCCTTCACACGCTCAGCCACACAGTAGGCTTTACAAAAGATTCTTGTGTGTGGGAGGGGGCAGGGGGAGGGAGGCGGGAGGTGGGTGGGGTGGGCGGGCGTGGTGGCCCATGCCTTTAGTCTCAGCACTCAGGAGGCAGAGTCAGGTTAGATCTCTGAGTTCAAGGCCAGCCTGGTCTACAGAGGGAGGGCCAGGAAAGCCTAGGCTAAACAGAGAAACTCTGTCTCGGAAAAACCCAAACGAAAGGAAACCAAACCAAACTAAAACAAAACGAAAAAGCTGCTGCCTGTAATTAGCTACTCTGAGAGCTAGGGCAGGAGGACAGAAAGTTCCAGGCCGGTCTAGCAAGAGCTGTCTCAAAACAACAAACCAAACAGCAGGCTGTGGCTGTAGCTCAGTTGGCAGCGTACATGCTTGCACACAGAAAGCTCTGGCTTCAAGGCCCAGCACCATGTGGATAAGTCGGGGTGTGGTAGACACACGTCATTTCTCTTACTGTTTAGTGATTCTTCCTTTTTCCAACCTTCCTGCCGGCTTCTTCACCAGCTCCATTGGAGTCACACACCGCGGCCAGATGGACATAAAAAGACTGCTTACTCCCGTGTTTCTCACGTTTTGGCCGAGCATACCAGGATCAGATTCACCTGGGAGCTTGTTGAAATGCAGACCAGGTCCCAACCCAGAAATCCTGAGAGGACGACTAGAAACCCCCCACACTGTTGAATAGGGACCTGTCTTCCGCTATACCCACATGGCTAACCACGAAGGTGAAATTTTGAATTCTTGTTTGGTTGAGTATCAAATTGTATAAGAAGAAGCAAAACTCAGTAAAGTGACTTGCCCAAGATTACTCAGTAAGTCAGCTGCAGCCCTGTGGCGTAAATCAAGACCCTGACTCCACATCATTATGCTTTTGCTCTACTTTTTTAAATTTTGTTTTTGTTTTTTGAAACAGCGTTTATTTTAGTAGCTCTGGCTATCCTAGAACTTACTCTGTAGACCAGGATGGCCCTTGAACTCAGAGATCCTGACTCTCCCTCCCGAGTGCTGGGATTAAAGGAATGCACCACCACTGCCTGTCGGCTCTACATTTCTTAAAGCTAGTCTATACCAGAGTTTTAAATAGATATTTCATGGAGTCTTCAAGTATTTGGATGTAAGAGGATTTGTCTAAAAGAAAAAGAATCTGGGCAGTGGTGGTGTATGCCTTTAATCTCAGCACTTGGGAGGCAGAGGCAGGCGGATTTCTGAGTTCAAGGCCAGCCTGGTGTACAGAGTGAGTTCTAGGACAGCCAGGCTTACACAGAGAAACCCTGTCTCAAAAAAACAAAAACAAACAAACAAAAAAAAACAAACAACAGAAAAAGAATCATTATTACTTATAATTATTATAAAATGAATCAGGACAGTCATTTATAAACTATCATTTCTAATGTTCAAATCACCACAAAAGTTCCACCATTAGGGGTTGGAGAGATAGCTCTGTGGTTAAGGATACTGGCTTATCTTCCAGAGGACCCGAGTTCAGTTCCCAGAACCCATGCAGCAGCTGACAACTGCCTGTATCTCCAGTACCAGGGGAATCAGATGACCCCTTCTGGCTTTTGCGGGCACTGTATGTCCATGGTGGACAGACATATATTTAGGCAAAATGCTCATATACATGAAGTAAAATAAAAACAAAGATGGGATAGAAACTCCCTTTATACTTAATTTTTTAGAAAAATATCTAAAGGCAATGGAAAAGGGCATATAGGAGTTTTTAAAGATTTATTTTATTATTTTATGTGTGCGAGTATTTTGCCTGCACATATGTATATGTCCTGAGTATGTGCCTGGTACCACCAGGTCTGAAGAGGTGTCAGATGACTTAGGACTAGAGTTACAGACAGTTGTGAGCGCTGGGAATTGAACCCGGGTCCTCTGTGAGAAGCAGCAAGTGAGTTAACCACTGAGCCAGCTTTGCAGCCTCAGCATAGAGTGTCTGATGAATAATTTCAGTGATTGAAGCTGTAACATAAAAAGCCATTTGGAGAAAGAAATGAACTTCAACCCATGCTTCACATCATAAATAGAAATTAAGACATTAATCATAGACTTATAGGTGAAATAGTGAAATATCAAACTTCTAGAAGAAAAATCTTGTGGTATTAAACAAGATTTCTTAGTATATTAAAATATTATCAATAAATATGATACTTTATCAAAATTGTAATTCTTTTTGGGGGGAGTGAGATGGGGTTTCTCTGTGTAGCACTGGCTAGCCTGGAACTTGCCTCATAGATCAGGCTAAACTGGAACTCAGATCCACCTGCCTCTACCCCTTGAGTGCTGGGATTAAAGGTGCGCACCACCTAGCCCCCAAATCTAAAATTTCTATCAAAAAACAATTATAGCCATGCATGGTCATACACATCTGTAACCCCAGAATTCAGAAGGAAGAGGGGGGAGGATTAGGAGTTCAAAATCAGCTTGGTCTACAAGAGATATGTCTCACATAAAAGAAAGAAACAAATTTCAAATATTGGCAAGGGTGTGGAGAAAGGGACACCCTTTATTCACTGTTAGTAGAAATGTATATTAGTATAAGCACTGTAGAAAACAATATGGAGGTGTTTCAAAAAAGCCAAAAGTAGAGGTACCCCATGATTCTGCTTTACCGCTCTTGGGGCATTTACCTGAAGAAAATGAAGTTTGTATATAAAAGAGATACCCACATACCCATGTTCATTATAGCACTGCTCACATCACAGTAGTCAGCATATGCAGTAAACCTAGGTGCCCATATGGATGAATAAAGAAAGCATATATATATATATAAAATATATGTGTATATATGTGTGTGTGTGTATATATATATATATATATACTATATACATGTATATATATATATGTGTGTGTATATATACACTATATATATATGTATGTGTATATATATATATATATATATATATATATATATATATATATATAAAATTCAACCTTAAGGACAAACTTGTAGTAGCTGCATTTTTATTTATGTGTATTTTGTGTGTCTATGTGTTAGATGTGTTTCTTAATTGTTCCCCATATAATTTACTGACGCAGGATCTCTTTTTAAACTTTTTATTTCTGTTATGCATATAGATGTCTGACTGAGTGTATATATGTGCAATGTATGGATGCAGTGTCCAAGAAGACCAGAAGAAAGTGGAGATATAGCTGGTTTTTGTGAGCTGTCATGTAGATGCTGGGAATTGAACCCTGGTCCTGTGGAAGAGCAGCCAGTGCTCCTAATGACGGAGCTATCTCTCCAGCTCTGAGGCAGAATCTCTTGATAAGGAGGGGCTCACAGAGTCAGCTAGTCTAGATAGTCAGCGTGCCCAAGGGTTCTGCTGTCTCAGCCTCTGCAACTCTAGGGTTACAGGCAGTCACATTGGCAGGCTTTTAATGTGGGCTCTGAGGATCAATCCAAACTCCAGCCTTCACATTCACAATGCAAGCACTTTACCTTAATAAATTTTAAAAATTATGTGTGTGTGTGTTTACACTCACACAGTGGTCAGAGGACAACTGACAAGAACTGGTCCTCTCTTTCCACCATGTTGGTTCTGGAATTGAAGTCTGTTGGGAGCCAACTTTAAGCAGAAAGCAGCTAGAAAGCAGCTATCAACTTTGCAGCCATCTGGAGCCATTTACCCTGATAGAGACTTGGTTTTCAGCAGCCTACAACAGCTGAGCACACTCTAACAAATATCTTGTTTATCCCACATAGCTTGTTTTGCTGTTTAGTGACCCCAGCTGCATGGTGCACGTGGTAAAATGTCTTCACCTGTGTTCTCCTGCGTGTGCTTATAAATACCCAGGATTTCCTTGTAATAGGGGGAAGAAGAGCAAATATGAGTCAAATAGAGTCAAGAGGAATGAACAAGAGTGAATATGCATTAGTAGAGAGTCAAGAGGACTCAAAGAGGGGAATAAAGGAGTAACCAGACTTGACTACAGATCCTCTGGCTTGTCTCCATTCTTCGTGACCCTGACCCGTGGACCCGAGCAGCAGCACAGACCGGGACATTTTAGCCACCAAGCCAGCCAAAGCAGGTCCCCAACAGAAGTCAGGTCTGTCAAGCATGGCACCAAGCGCCCCTACCCACTGAAGTATAGTTTAATAGTCGGTGGCCGTGTGTTCGTAGTTTGCACTGGCTTTGAGCTTGAGTGCCAGCACCAAACTTGAACCATGCTGCTTGGATTCCAGTGTTAATTTTTCAAGTGTTCATTAACTTTGTCATGCCCCAATTTCACCATCTGTAAAATGGGCGTTATGGTATAGCTTGCCTCCTAGGGTTGGTGTGATAACTAGATGAGGTAGAAAGAACTGGAAGTATAGCTTAATGACACGGTAGTCACTCAGATATGTGAGATGCCGAGTCCAACCAATTGTTAAAGCTCTCTTAAGGGAGGATATAAGCAGGACCCACTGTCTTTCTCTTAAAGTCCCAGTGACAAATTGAGGCATGATTCCAGCAGAATGTTTTCTGAGGAATCGATGGTTTATTGGGAATCCTTACAGAGCATAGGTGATGGGTTACTGACCTTCTGCCCCCAACAGGCCATACTTGAAAAGCCTCTACCCAGCAGGGATGAGGGCTTCCCTACAGCCACATAGATGGAGGCCTTGTCCATAGTCTTTCTGGCCTATACAGTATCAGCCCCTCCCAGAGGCCATGTCGATTAAGGCAGAGTTTCATATAATAGGCTGGAGGCTCACGGATGTAAATATTCAACGAGTCCAGCTGGCAAATCCTTTTACAAGGGGGTACAACTGAAATCCCCAAGTGGTTGCTGGGCCAGGAGGACAGTCAGTCACCACACACACACACACACACACCAGGGATACAGAGAGTACAACTGATTAATTAGATCGGCTCCTGTGGTAATCATAGGCATGTGCTATTTATTTTTGGAGTAAGAATGAGAATTTGCCAAAAATCAGGCAGCTTGTGTGTGTGTGTGTGTGTGTGTGTGTGTGTGTGTGTGTGTGTGTGAAAGCTTTGGGACTGTTCTGGAAATAGCTCTGGAAGTTTCCTCTTTGTAGAAGGACCTATTGCTGCTGGCCCTTTGATCCTTCTGCTGCTCTGTGATTTTTTCCCTTTGCTGTATATTTCTTTCGATGGCACCTGTGGATACTAAGGACTTGACCAGGCTGTTGGTCAGGGGAGATACAAAAGGTTTATAGAACAAGGTTAGTTACATGGAACTAAAATATGTTCTGAGTCTTTGAACATATATTGAGTGAGCCCATGTATTCTTAGTGTCTGAGAGCTGCTCTTTGTGGCCACTGTCTGGTCAGAAGTTGGTTGACTCACTTCTCTTCAAATCAACAGCATGTCTGGAAGCTTGAAAATGGAATCCAAAGTTTAAAATTTCAAATAGGCTCTGGGACTTCAGGGCTACAAGAATTTCAAAATAAAAGGATATCATGAATATCAGTTTGGCTTAGGTCTGGCATTAACAGAAACACTCAAAAAGCCCTTTAAAAGTCTGAAGTGTGTTGCTTTCTTTTATAAAATTCTCAAGGCAGGTGGTCCTGAGCTAATTGGATACTGAGTGCAGAACCAGGAAAACCACCTGATTCTCTAGCAAGGCTGTGGATTCATTCATAGTTAGTATTGGCTAAGCAATACAGTAGTGATAAGGTTAGACCATTCTTACTGTCACAGGCAGTGAGTGACTGCAGGGAAACAGTTGGGCACGACAGAGCCATTGCACACAGGAACTCACAGTGGCTGTAATTGTATGCATCAGATCTGCACAAGATCAAGCCAGACAAAATCCCAGCGTGGGTGGGAGAGGGGCTCCTCAAGTCCACTGCCAGGGAGGAGTTGTTGGTAATAGATGGCTGCTGGGGGAGAGAGAGTTGGTGTAGGTAAAAAATGGCTGGGGAACCACAGGGTCTCTCACACCACGCTGTGTGTAAGTAGTTGGCTGAGAACGCCCTGGGTTTCTCCAGCTGGAAGTTAGGCCCAGCTGTTCACTAAAGCCTCTCCATGGTTCCTCACGGTGCGGCCCCAACACACAAGGAAGTCCTTGGGTTTCCAAAACCAGTTTATTGGCATGGCGGATGGTGGATGGATCTGGATGTGCACCCCCCAAAACCCAGGGCGGACCTGAGTTAAATAGGGAAGAGAAGAGGGGGAGGGGCTGGGGAAGAATGCTTAATTGGCTCCACCCTCTGGCCTTCAGGTACTTTATTAGTATGTAAATCTCTGTAGGGCCTGGGACCTGTTTACCACGCCCACCTGTGTACATGACTGAAGGGTGAAGGTGGAATGGAGATTAGACCTCATGTCAGGCCTGACAAGTTGGTTTTCTTTAGAGATATAGCCTGGGGGCTAGAGAAATGGTACAGTGGTTAAGAGCACTGACTGCTCTTCCAGAGGTCCTGAGTTCAATTCCCAGCAGCCACATGGTGGCTCACAACCATCTGTAATGGAATCTGATGCCCTCTTTTTGTGTGCCTGAAGATAGCTACAGTATATTCATATATACATAAAATAAATAAATCTAGAAAGAGAGAGAGAGAGCACCTATCTTAGCTTACTTTCTATTACTGTGATAAAACACCATGACCAAAACCAAAGTGGGGAGGAAAAGATTCATTTATCTTACATCTCCTGGATCACAGTACATTGTGGAAATCCAAAACAGGAACTTGGAGGTAGGAACAGAACTAGAGACCATGAAGAAATGTTGTTAGTGCTTTGCTCAATAGTTTGCCCAATTCGCTTTCTTCTACAGCCCAGGAACACCTGCCCAGGGGTGGCACCATCCACAGTGAGCTGACATTAATCAGACATTAATTAAAATGCTCCCACAGACTTAGCTTTTGGCCAATCTGATAATGGCATTTTTCTCACCTAGGCTCCGCTTGCCAGATGACTCTAACTTGTGTCAAGTTGACAAAACACAACAAACCGAGCAGCATAGAGGCCCTGGGAAGCACCCCATGCTCCAGCAGGTGGTCCTGTACCTGTGTACATACAGACTACACCAAGTGGACTCAACAGGGTTTTTAAAAAGCCATTGTGAGCCAGACAGTAGTGGCACACACCTTTAATCCCAGAACTTGGGAGGCAGAGGCAGGTGGATCTCTGGGTTTGGAGGGTAGCCTAGTATACAGAGCCAGTTCCAGGATAGCCAGGGCTACACAGAAAATGTCTGTATCATCTCCCCGCCCCCTTCAAATAAAAACAAATGAATATCACATGAAGTTGGGAGGAAGAAATGGTGAGGGCATAGGGGAGGAATCAAAGGGTGGATACGGGGCTGGAGTTGATCAATACATGTTATATGTGTATTCTCAAACAATTTTTTATTAATTGACTTATTTGCCTTACAGGCAGCCAAAGGAGTCAAAGGCAGCTTTTGGTCCCACTGTTAGAAGTCCCACATGAAGACCAAGCTGCACATCTGTTACACATGTGCAGAGGGCCTAGGTTAGTCCAATGCAAGTTCCATGGTTGGTGGTTCAGTCTCTGTGAGCCTCTATGGGGCCAGATTGGTTGATTCTGTAGGTTTTCTTGTGTTGTCCTTGACCCCTCTGGCTCCTACAATTCTCCCTGTCACCCTCTTCCCCAAACTCTGCCTAATGTTTGGCTCTGGGTCTCTGCATCTGTTTCCATCAGTTGCTGGATGAAGTCTCTCTGATGGTGGTTATGCTAGACTCTTGTCTGCAAGCATAGCAGAATATCATTAACAGTATCAGGTGTGAGCTCCCTCTCATGGCATGGGTCTCAAGCTAGACTGGTCATTGGTTGGCCATTCCCTCAGGTTCTGCTCCATCTTGACCCCTGCATATCTTGTAGGCAGGATAAATTGTAGGTCAAAGGTTTTGGGATTGGGTTGGTGTCACAACCCCTCCAGTGGAAGTCTTGCCTGATTACAGGAGATGGCTGGTTCAGTCTCTGTATCTTCCATTGATAATCTTAGCTAGAGACACCCTCATAGATTCCAGGGAGTTTCCATTGCCTTAGGTTTCTAGCTTATCCCAGAGATGCCAACCCCCACCCCACTCCAGTTGTCTCTCCTAGTACTCTCTCCCTTCATCCTCTCCAGACCTGATCCCTCTTGTTCCCATCCCCACCCCATGTAGTCCCCTCCCACCTCACAAACCCTGCCCCATGATGTCTGTTCTATTTCCCCTTCTCAGTGAGAGATTCACGCTTTCCCCTTAAGCCCTCCTTGTTACTTAGCTTCTTTGGGTCTGTGGATTGTAGCATGGTTATCCTTTAATTTATAGCTATATCCACTTATCAGTGAGTACATACCGTGTTTGTCTTTCTGGGTCTGGCTTACTTCACTCAGAATGATCTTTTCTAGTTTCATCCATGTGTCTGCAAAATATCATTGTTCTTTTTTATTTTTTAAAAAGATTTATTTGTTTGTTTTATGTAAGTACAGTGTTGCCGTCTTCAGACACACCAGAAGAGGGCATCAGTTCCCATTACAGATGGTTGTGAGCCACCATGTGGTTGCTGGGAATTGACTCAGGATCTCTGGAAGAACAGTCAGTGCTCTTAACTGCTGAGCCATCTTTCCAGTCCAATATCATTATTCTTGATAGCTGAGTAATACTCCATTATGTACATTACATTGTGTAAATGTACCACATTTTACCCCCACCCCCAGACAGTTTCACTGTGTAGCATTGGCTGTCCTGGAACTGACTCTGTAGACCAGGCTGACCTCAAACTCACAGAGATCTGCTTGCCTTTCAAGTGCTAAAATTAAAGGCATGTGCCACCACTGCCTAGCTCAGTTGAATTACTTTAATTAAAACGTGTTATTTTATGTGTATGGGTGTTTTGTACCACATGCATTCAGTGCTCATGGAGGCCAGAAGAGGGCGCTGGACACCTCAGACTGATGTTAACAGCCGGTGTACTTAACCAGCAAGCTCTCTCTCTCTCCAGTCCCTTGTTGTTCTGCATTTAAAACTGAGAAGCTAAGATGAATATCAGTTAAAATTTAGTTGAACTCTTCCTACACAAGTTCATACATGTCTTTATTATAGCCATAGATGTTGTTCTGTTATGGAAACCTCTATTCTGTGTGTGTGTGCGCGTGTGCATGCGTGCGTGCGTGCGCGCGTGCGCGTTGTGTGTGTTGGTTTTTTGAGACAGTAGCCCTGGCTGTCTTGGATCTCACTCTAGAGCAGGCTAGCCTCTAACTCACAGAGATCCAGTTGCTTGTGCCTCTCGAGTGCTGGGATCAGACATGCACCACCAATGCTGGGCTCAACTCATGGTCTTCACTGGCAGCTGTCATGCTTCCTTCCCAGGAGCAAAGGAGCAGGTGTGCCAGATATCTTATTTTAAGATTTATTTTTATTTACACGTGGGACTGCTTTTTCTGCATGTATGCATGTGCACCATATGTGTGCCTTAGAGGTCAGAAGAGGGCACCCATCCCTCGGAACTGCAGTTATAGATGCTTGGGAGCTGCCACTGCTGAGAACTGACTCTCAGTCTTCTGCAAGAGCACCGTGTGCTCATAACTAACTGCTGAATGGTCTCTCCAGCCCTACTAGATGTCTTTCAAACATTTCTTGGCTGGAGTGGTGGCCCACACTTGTAATCCCAATACTCAGGAGACTAACACTGAAAACTCATCAAGTTCTAGGTCCTTCTGGGTGACGCATGAATTCCAGGGCAGCCTTGGCTATGAGGTGAGATACTTTGCTTCAAAAAATAAACTGAGGGGCTGTAGTGTTAGCTCAGAAATTAAGAGCACTGGCTGTTTTTCTAGAGGGCCCAGGGTGGTAGGCAGAGGGAAGCTCAGCGCCATACACAAATGCTCATCACTCTCTGACCCCAGAAGATCTGGGTTCAATTTCCAGCACCCACATGATAGCTCACAGCTATCTATAAGTCCAGCTCCAGTGAATATGATGCCCTCTTTTGGCATCTATGGGTACTGCACACACGTGGTAGACATACATGGAGGCAAAAACACCTCTACATATAAAATAATGAAAATATCTTTAAAAATGAATAGAATACAGAAAGTTTCTGTACACTGTTGTAGATATTTCAACTTACATCCTAGTAGTTAAAATTTAGACTATCTTGTTATAAGGGATGTTGGGAAATGTAGTCTTTATGTTTAACCATATGCTAACTATTCTATTAGTGTGCTATATTAGAACATTATATCAGGAAACTAGTAAACCCCACCGCAAGATTGTAGAAAATTAACACAGCAAGATCAATATTTTAATTAGAACATAATGAAAAAGACTACTTTTAGATTGTATTGATCATAAAGAGATCTGAAGAAAAACAAATCTATTTGCCAAAAAGGAACATTGCTTAGCTTGGACCCTTGGAAACACACACTTGTAGGAAAGAGATAGGCATGGGCAAGTCCCACCCATATCCTATCTTTAAAAAAGGAAATCTCCATCCTTTTTGCTGCCAAAGCTATTTGTCATGTGCGATGGGAAGGCGGGGTTTGCAGCCAGGCCCTGTTGCTACGTTTTCTCTCATAGTGTGCTGGTTTGAATAGGCATGGCTCCCCATGGGCTCATGTGTTTGAATGCCTGGCATTTATTTGAAGGGAGTAGCACTACTAGAAGGTGTAGCTTTGTTGGAGAGAGTGTATCACTGTTGGGGAGGGAGGTCTGAGGTCTTACATGCTCAAACTACACCCAGCGTGGAACAGTCTCCTTCTGCTGCCTTTAGATTCAGATGTAGAACTCTCCACTCCATCTCCAGCACCACATCTGTCTGCATGCTCCCATGCTTCTCACTGTGACAGTCGTGGACTAAACCTCTGAAATCCTAAGCCAGTCCCAATGAAAATGTTTTCCTTTATAAGAGTTGCTGTGGTCATGGTGTCTCTTCACAGCAGTGAAACCCTAACTAATGCACCCTGTCTGGGTGGCCTCCGGTAGATGCTCTCTTACCCTGCATATTGGCTTCATTTGACCTCCCCTGTGCTTTCCTGATCTCTTTGTCAGTCAGCCTTTTCATTCTGTGGTTAAAGACCGACAGGAAAGAAACTGTGGCTGAGGGAGATGTATCTTCCCTGAGGCCAGTCCAATAGTCAATCAGTGACTCTGCTACCTGGGGTTGCCCTCAGGGTCCTGCTCTGGTACTGGTGAGTCTGCCCTTGCTCTGGATTGCCATAGATAGGCCTTTGTCCTTCAGAGCACAAGGCCTGGTCCTGGGTAATGGCTGTTGTTCTGAGGGAGTGTCTCAGTGTCTCTTATCTTTAGCTGGCAGTTGGCTTTAGGAACAAGCTGAGAATGATATTAGCCTTGGCTACATTTCTCTGTATTGTTAATTCTTCAAGAACATGCAGAAGACTGTGTGAGAGAGCTGAAGATGCTGAAGATAAGTTTTGCTTCTGCCAAACTACTTTTCTGAACACACACACACACACACACACACACACACAGAGAGAGAGAGAGAGAGAGAGAGAGAGAGAGAGAGAGAGAGAGAGA
>JANHMN010000016.1:36536004-36626089 GCA_030674055.1 Rhabdomys pumilio | reverse complement strand
AGAGAGAGAGAGAGAGAGAGAGAGAGAGAGAGAGAGAGAGAGAGAGAGAGGAAGTGCTGGAGATCAATCCCTGGGGCCTATGCGAGCTAGGCAGGCAAGCACTCAAATGAGCCTCAGCCTCTGAAGCAGCTCACTTATGAGAGGACATAGTGAGAGCACCTCCTTTGCCTTACACTTTGGTGCTAGTAGTGAAGCTGCTTTCTCTGGTTGGTTGAGATTTTGAAGCAGTGGCCATCCAAAAGCTCTCACTTGCCTGTAACCTCCGACCCTAAGTTTTGGGTTTGGTTTAGTGTGGCTGGCTGTCTGTTGTTTTGAGACAGTATCACTCTGTAGCTCAGGCAGGGCCAGAACTCATTTAGTAGCCCATGTAGGCTTCAAGCTCACAGAAATCTTCCTGCCTCAGCCTCCCACATGTCCAGACCATGTGTGTGCATGTGTGTGTGTTATATGTATGGTTGTATGTGTTTGCACATGTCTGCATGGATGTGTGAAGGTAATTTCCTTAATCACTCTGCACTGTATTTTTCAAGATTGGATCTTTCTCTGAGCTTGGAGCCCAGTGATTTGTTCAACTGGCTGACTGTGTGCTCCAGGAACCTGTCCATATCCCACCCCTTGCCTCCTCCCACTGCCAGAGTTACAGGTATGTACCACAATGCCCAGCTTCATATGTGGGGTGGACATCCGAAGTTAAGTCCTTGTGTCTGTGTGGCAGGAACTTGCCTTTAAAATGTTTCATTCATCAGAACACTCTGTGCCTGCCCAATGTCGGATAAAAGAGTTTGTAGTATTTGAAGGGCATTGGAAAAACATTTTAATCATCTGGGAGCTTTCAAGTTCTATGCACTGGACTCTTCCCATCGTGAAAATAACTGTTTAAAGATTATAAACAGAATTTGCCAGGCGGTGGTGGCGCACGCCTTTAATCCCAGCACTTGGGAGGCAGAGGCAGGTGGATTTCTGAGTTCGAGGCCAGCCTGGTCTACAGAGTGAGTTTCAGGACAGCCAGGACTACACAGAGAAACCCTGTCTCGAAAAACCAAAAAAAAAAAAAAAAAAAAAAAACAGAATTCATGCTTGTAGAACTAAAATATACACATAGGAAAATACAAAAAGAACTCCCCCCAAGTCCCCCTAAACCCAATTACTCAGAGGCTATCACTATGAACTTGTGGGCGTGCTCTGTCTGGCTAGCACTATTTGTTTCGATGCACTCAAGTGTAACGAGGGGGATAGAACTGGAATTATCAGAACACAACTGGGCAAGCCTGGCACTTCTCTGTGTGTGGTAGTATCTAAATATAGTTTCTTTCCGCAGGAAAGAAAGGTAACATATATATATATATATATATATATATATATATATATATATACACACACATACATATATACACACATACATATATATATATATATGCAATAAATTGTCTAAATAGTGAAGAGCATGTAATTCTCACTTTATCTCAGTTACTGATAAACACTAAGTAAAACTCAATGCAGGGGTACCCAGATGAGCAGATCCCTGGGGTGCCATGTGTTATTGACATTAAAGATGGACTATTAGTGAAGACAGTATGTTTCATATAATGAAGCCGCCTTGCCTTAGTGGTGGTGTGCTCTTTCTCTCATTCTCTTTTTTAAGATTTATTTATTTTATTTACATGAAAACACTGTAGCTGCCTTTAGACACACCAGAAGAGGGCATCAGATCTCATTACAGATGGTTGTGAGCCACCATGTGTTGCTGGGAATTGAACTCGGGACCTTTAGAAGAGCAGTCAGTGCTCTTAACCACTGAGCCATCTCTCCAGCCCTTTTCTCTCATTCTTAAGTCATCACTACTTAAGAGAAACCAGTGCGTCTGGGGTCTTCTGCATTTCTCTCACTGTCCTCTTGAAGAACAGCCTACAGCCCTTGTTTAACACATGAATATGCAGTAATGTTGACACCTTTAACATTTTTTAGTCTCAAGGGTTTTAACACATATACGAATTCCTGTAAGAACCTCCCCAGTCAGCTGGGCAGTGGTGGTGCATGCCTTTAGTCCCAGCACTTGGGAGGTAGAGACAGGTAGATCTCTGTGTGTTCAAGGCCAGCCTGGTCTTGAGAGTGAGTTCCAGGACAGACAGGGCTACATACAGAAACCCTATCTTGAAAAACAGAAAAACAAACAAGCAAAAAGAACCTTTCTAATTTATTTCTTTATTTATTTATTTATTTATTTTTGTTTTTCGAGACAGGGTTTCTCTGTGTAGCCCTGGCTGTCCTGGAACTCACTCGGTAGACCAGGCTGGCCTTGAACTCAGAAATTTGCCTGCCTCTGCCTCCCAAGTGCTGGGATTAAAGGTGTGCACCACTACTGCCCGGCTTAAAAATAACCTTTCTAGTCATAGTGTAAAACACTTCACGTCCATAAGCCAGACAATATAGGAGCCAGTAGCTGGCAGCCCTATTTGGTTTGGGGTTATCCAGACTTCCCTCTTCTAATTGTCCTTTTACCTGCATGTACAATGCAAACGTGCCTCTCTTGGGACAATGTGCCTTACAATGTGCGAGCCCTGCCTGCATTGAGCTACACATACATATTCTCCCTCTCTGAAGAGTAGTGTATGTTTCTCTACCAGTAATAAGAATCCTTGTTCTAGAGTCTCTATTCAAATACTCATCCAGGTCTGAAGAATAGAAAGGCTTGTCTGGCCTGTACTGATTTGGGATCCAAGCTCAATTAAGACAAATCTGTGTCTTCAAAGTTGTAGCCACCTGCGGCCACAAATCAACTGGGTTCACCTGAAAGGGGGGGGGCTGGGAATGAAAGGGGACGGAGGGCGAGAAGAGATGAAGCCAAGACAAAGTTCTCTGATCAAGGCTCAAAGCTTTAATGTTCAGCTCTCAATTTAAAGGGGAAGGCCCAACCCAAAGCCCCTCCTGGTCACAGCTGGAGATATCTCAAGGCAAGCCCAGGGGCAGTTCTTCTTCTAAATCCCGTGCAGCTAAGATGGGTAACTCTATCTAGATCCTATCACTTGGTCTGTTGTGGTAAGCAAGGTCTCTCAGGCTTGCTTGAGGCTGGGGGAAGGGCACACAAAGTGAACTCTTGGGGAGAATCCTCTACTTGCCCATCTCTTGTCTATGCATATTGGGAAAGCATATGTTAAAGTATGACATATTAAGGAAATGGCATGAATAGTAGAGACATTATATAATCTACTCTATCAGTCAGAACAAAGAGCTACCTTCGTTGCACCCCTTAGTAACCAAGGTTATCCTTTTCTTGAAACCCATGAAAGGAAGAGGCAAATGATAGACCCTTGTACAGCCGACTGCCTATCTTCAAATAAAGTTATTCTGCTACCTTGTCGAATCTGCATGAGCTCTCATTTTCCAGTCTTCGGATAAGAGGCCAAAAGCCTGGAAACATTTCCACTTTGACCCCTGACTGGCTTTGACGTCAGTGGCCAGTCAGGAGGTGAGAAAACACTTCCTTTTCTGTCTTACTGCGAAAGATTTCCTGCACGGCTTTCTGCTCTTTTCTATCTGATGTCTGTAACTGACAGTCAGCTGAACTAGTCAGTGCGGCCAGAGCGCCATTAGCATACAGCTGGACCCTTCCTTTGCCTGACCCCTGAGTAGCAGAGGGCTTGCAGGTGAGGCAGAGGGATGCCAGGACACAAGTCCTGGGGGAAAGTGGATGGTTGCAGACAGGTGTTCTCCCTCAGCTGCTTCACCCAAGGCAAAACAGTAATGAGGCAAAAGGAGAAGCAGGTGCCTTTCTTCAGCCACGAACAAGATCCCTGCTCCCCCTCCTCAGTCTACTGATGTTTCAAGTCTGTATACCAAAGCCAAACTCCTGCAGCTGCATGAGATTTCCAAAACTTCTTTTCCCCCTCTCTCTTCCTTTCCATGTCTCCTGCTTTTTCCATTTAATCTTACAGGAATCTAAAGGAAGTTTGCTAGGTCTTGCCCTTGGATTGTTTCTGCCCTCTGAAACAGAATGTAACTCTGTGGTTATCTGAATATTAAATGTTTTTCTCCTCCTTTGATTCTTGTTTTCTTTTAATTTCACACGTGTCTAAGTTACAGATGTCTAGCCCCGACGTCCAAACATTAAGAACAGAATTTATTGCTTGTTCTGTGGCTTTGCTTGAGTAGTTTCCAAGCTTGCCTACTGATGATTAAAAGGGAGAGAAACACAAATTAAAGGTGTGGAAACCAGACGTTTATCCAGCCAGGAAATAGATTGCCTCCCCAAATGAGGACCTCCCCCGCCCCAACCCCCCCCCCCCCCCCCCGTCCTATCCGCAGTTGACTGCTTCTCCTGACATTAAAACTTCTGTTGTCTGCCAATTAGCAGGCACAGGCTAGACAATTAAGTCATGAGGGCATCTTCCAATAAACAACTCTCATGACAGGATAACTAGATTGTGGAACTGAGCAAATTAGACTCTTTCCAAAGCAAGACAAATCTACATATTACTCAGGTCAGTGCCTGTATGGTGTGCTGGTTTGGATGAGAATGGCTCCTAGAGACTCATATACTTGCATGGTTAGATTCCAGTTGATGGACTACTTGGGAAGTATTAGGAGGTGTGGCCTTGTTGGAGTAGGCGTGACTTTGCTGGAGGAAGTGTGTCACTAGGAATGGGCTTTGAGGTTTCAGAAGTTCACATCAGAGTCTCCTCTCTCTCTCTCTCTCTCTCTCTCTCTCTCTCTCTCTCTCTCTCCTTCCCATCCTCTCCCTCTTTCCCTCCCCCCACTTGATGTCTGTGAATCAGGATATAAAGCTCTCAGCTACTGTTCCAGTGCCGTCTGTTTGTTTCCCTCCACGGTGATAATGGACTGAAACTGTAATCCCCAATTAAATGCTTTCTTTTATAAGAGTTGTCTTGTTCATGATGCCTCTTCACAGCAAGAGATAAGTAACAAAGATATATGAATAATATGAATGATTTTAATCTTCCTTTCTGTGTTTTAATCTTCCTTTCTGTGGCTTTTAAAACATCTATCACTAAATTTGGGGAAGGAATGTCTCACATTTCCTGACTAACATAATCTCTAAATCTGAGGGTTCAGGGACCCTTTCTTCTCTATAATACAAACTGGCATAACCCATCCTGTCTAATTTGGAAAGAATTTCATCTTAACTTAATTACTTACAAAACATAGATTTTTCCCTCTCCCATTTCCTACCCAAACTCTAAGGAGACAGGCACTCTTAGATCACGGTCCTTCCTCCACTTGCCTGATTGAGGAAATGGCATGCCAGGACCTCAGCGTTCTTACAATGGGTGTATTAAGCCACCACTCCTAAGTACAAATAGAATTGCCAATTCTCTTCCAGGCAGTAATTTAACATGTGTCAGCAGCTTTCATAGGAGCTCACCAAGGTCCATTCTCTGACCAGAGGGTGGCTAGAAGCCACTACCATCACCCAGGAACGCCACAGCTGGAAAGAGGACATAAGTTCCGGAGGAACTCAGACCTAAGGGTAAAGAAACCAAAGGGGCATTGTGTGATGTCCACCTAGCTTGAAATTGGAGATGTCCGACATCTTTTTTTTTTTTTTTTTTGGTTTTTTGAGACAGGGTTTCTCTGTACAGCCCTGGCTGTCCTGGAACTCACTCTGTAGACCAGGCTGGCCTCGAACTCAGAAATCCGCCTGCCTCTGCCTCCCAAGTGCTGGGATTAAAGGCGTGCGCCACCACCACCCGGCCGATGTCCGACATCTTAAGGAAGGATTCCACACGAGGCTGCCCCAGGAATCTGCACTCAGCTAATTCTCCCCTCTCCAGAGGAAGCCCTTTGAAGGAATCAGGCCAATAGCCTTCTATTTTCTCCCCTAATTTGTAGGTTATTATGGGAAACTTGCATTCAGTTTTATCAGTAATCTTTGCCCCAACCACCCACCAGCAGTGGTGATTAGGGCAGAAATTGACAAAAGGCTAACCCCAACAATATTTTATTGTGACACTGTCTGGCTCTAATACAAACTGGGGGGCAGACCGAAATGGTATCAAAATGGTAGCTTTGACTATATCACTATCTTTTAATTAGACTTTTTCTATAAAAGATAAAGAAAATGGTCTGAGATCACATGCCTGCAGGTGTTCATGGCCTTCTATGAAGACACCTCTATCTACCGAGGAACCAGGGAAGCCCCAAAACAATGGCATTGACCCAGAGATTGTGAATGATTTATTCCTGAGAGGTCCATATGATTTTTAGAGTGAATCCCATTCCACCTTCCTCTGATGGGTCATGAAATCCAAAGCTAAGAATGTCAGCAGATAGTATTTGAGGACCATAGCAGAGAATCCCCTGTTTTCTGTCACCTGACTACTTAATGTTTCTACCAACACACCCACTATGGGACCCTTCCTTAGGCCATGGAGTATCTTCAGTCTCAACTTAAGATGGACATCACAGAATGCCCCTTTGGTCTCTTTACTCTTAGGTCTGAGATCCTTCAAAACTTAGGTCCTCTTTCGAGTGGTGGCATTCCCAGGTGAATGTAGTGGCTTTTGGCCACCCTGTGGCTGTCATGTGATCCCCCCTCAGTGGGCCTCTTGTGAAAGGTGCTGACTCATGTGTTGAGCTACTGCCTGAATGAGAAGTTTTGAGGGCTTATTGTGGGCATCATAAGAAAAACAGATGCCCAGCCAGGTAAGCCAAGGGTCAGTATGATTTAGGAGTATAATAAAGCTGATGAACCAGCCTGCCTCCATCTTGAACTTGAAAGCCGTCCGATAGTAAAGACAAACTAGATTCATTTCTGTTTATGATTAAATCTGTTTCTCAGGGCTGGGTTGTGCACTACGTGTAATGTTAACTACACATGGTTCTGTACACATGTTTCAGAAAACAGCCATCAGGCCTTTGCTTCAAAAGGTTATTATGGCTACCTTGTCATAGCTGCCTTGTTTTATGACCATTTTGTTATGACCACCTTGCTATGACCAACTTCTTTTGACCACTTGTTGTGACCACCTTGCAACCATGTCTTTGTCTAAGAAGCTTGTTATGATCAACTTGTTATGCCTGTGTTATGTTTCTGTAATCCCAACTGTTTGCCTGCCAAATCCCCCATTTGGAAACCCCTTACTCTTGAACTATTATTACAAACCGCTATCTTACCCATGTCCAGTGCTGATCTCTTGAAATCTGCCTTTAGGGAGACATAGCCTGTGTACATGAATTAAAAGCTTGTTTGAATTAATTTGGTCATGATTTGGGTTGGTGGTCTTTCTTCTTGCATCTGTGGATTAGGAAAACATTCAGAGAAGTTTTGGTTAGTTGGGATTCTTGCTTCCCTTACATTATTTAGGTGATAGTATGTTCATGATTTAACTTTAGACTTATATTCCTGTTTACATTATTTGTACTTATTGTGTGAAACACAGAAGATTAGAAAAAAAAAAACTAAAACCAACTAGGTTGAGGTGGCACTTGCATTAAATCCCAGTGCTTGGGAGGCAGAGGCATGCAAATCTCTGTTTGAGGCCAGCCCGGTCTACAGATTGAGTTCTAGAACAGCCAGGGCCACACAGAGAAACCCCGTTTCTAAAAACAAACAAACACACACACTAAAACCAGATCTGGCTCATCTGTTAGAGAAGTGCGCTGGAGTCTTAGTTCAGTAGTACTTGCTTCTCGTGTATATATGGACTGGTTTCATTTCCCAGAGTTGACAAAAACAAAACAAAACAAAACAAAACAAAACAAAACAAAACAAAACAGGAAAGATTTATTGGTTAGCAGTCACAGAGTTTCAGATTTTAGACATTTCAGGAAGGGCCTTCAAAATCCCAAAATGATGCCTGTGCTGGTTGGGTTTTTGTTTTGTTTTGTTTTTTCTATTTTGCCACAGCCCTCACAACTGGGTCCTGGAAGCTTGACTGGGAATAATGGAAGATTAAGAAAGACAGCCACACTCTATTATCCTGCCACTTTTCCACTCACTTTCATCAGACCTGCTGATCCTGAACCATACAGGTTAGGTTCTCTTCTTGTACCTATCTTCCCTGCCCACCATTGAGTCCTCTGGGCATGGCCAGCTGCCCTAAGCAGTCTGCTGTCCCTGCTAGACCTTCATTTTCCTGCCACCTCTCTGTCCACCTTCATCAGACCTGATCTGGAACTGTATAGCCCAAGGAGTCTGACACACCAGGATTACCGAGGTTAGGCCCCTCCCAGTATCTACAACAACAAGAACATCCAGGGACTAATGCCATCTAGATGGCTGAAGGCTCTCAAAAGAACACAATCAACAAAAGCCAGAGCAATATTATACCTGACCTCTCAACCAACAAGATATTACTAAAAGACAAATCCAAGTTTAAACAATATCTACCCACAAATCCAGCCCTACAGAAAATACTAGAAGGAAAACTCCAAGAAGGATAACTACATCCAGGAAAACACAAGAAATAAGTAATCCCATGATAGCAAAAAAAAAAAAAAAAAAAAAAAAAAAAAAAAAAAAAAAAAAAAAAAAGAAAACAAGGTATACACACACACACACACACACACACACACACAAACACACTCCTCTAACATCAAAATAACAGGAATTAACTGATCATTAATATTTCTCAACATCAATGGACTCAATTCCTCAATAAAAAGACACAGATGAACAGAATGGATGCAAAAACAGGATTCATCATTCTGCTGCACACAAGAAACACATAAATAAAGACAGAGATTACCTCAGAGTAAAGGACTGGAAAAAAGTTACCAAGCAAAAGGATCCAAGAAGCAAGCTGGAGTAGCCATTCTAATATCTAATCAAATAGACTTTCAACCAAAATCGATCAAAAGAGATAGGAAAGGACACACTTCATACTCGAAGGAAAAATCTACCAAGATGATATCTCAGTTATGAACACTTATGCCCCAAACACAAGGGCACCCACATTTGTAAAAGAGACATCGATAAAGTTTAAATCTCACACTGCACCTGACTCTCACCCATGGACAGGTCATAAACACAGAAACTAGAGAAAGAAATAATGAAACTAACCACTGTTATGAATCAAATGGACCTAACAGACATCTACAGAATATTTCACCCAAACATAAAAGAATATACAATCTTCTCAGCACCTCATGGATGATTTTTTCAAAACTGACCATGTAGTTGGTCACAAAGCAAGCCTTAACAGATACAAGAAAATTGAAATGATGCCTTGCAGCTTATCAGATCAGCATGGGTTGAAGCTGGACTTCAATTATAACAGAAACACAAGAAAGCTTATACACTCATGGAAATCAAACACCTTTCTACTCAGTGACCTCTGGGTCAAGGAAGAAATAAAAAAAAAAAGAAATTAAAGACTTGCTAAAATTCAATGAAAATGAAGGCACAACATACCCAAGTTTATGGGACACAATGAACAAAGTGCTAAGAGGAAAGTCCATAGCACTAAGTGCTTCCATAAAAGAATTAGAAAGTCCTCACCAGCAATTTAAAAGTACATTTGAAATCTCTAGGGGCACAAAAAAGAAGCAAACACACCCAAGAGGAGTAGAAGGCAGGAAATCAAAATCAGGTCTGAAATTAATCAGTTAGAAACAAAGAAAAAAATACAAAGAATCAGTGAAACCAAGAGCTGGTTCTTTGAGAAAATCAACAAGAATAGACAAACCCTTAGCCAAACAACTAAAAAGACAGAGAGACAGTATCCGATAAACAAGATCAGAACTGAAAAGGGAGACGAACAACAGAAACTGAGGAAGTTCAAAGAATCGTTAGGTCTTACTTTAAAAGCCTGTACTCCTCAAAATTGGAAAATCTTAATGAAATGGATGATTTTCTAGACATATACCACTTACCAAAATTAAATCAAGCTCAGGTAAACTATTTAAACAGCCCTATAACCCCTAAGGAAATAGAAGCAGTCAATAAAATTCTCCCAACAACAACAACAAAAAAAAGCCCGAGCTAATACCAACACTTTTCAAACTATTCCACAAATAGAAAAAGAAGGAACACTGCCAAACTCATTCTATGAGGCCACAGTCAGATGATACCTAAACCACACAAAGACTCAACAAAAACAATTTTATACCAATTGATGCAAAAATACTCAACAAAAGACTCACAAACGGAATCCAGGAATATATCAAAAACATCATCCACCATGATCAAGTAGGCTTTATCCCAGAGATGCATGCAGGGATGGTTCAATGTACGAAAATCCATCAGTGTAATCCACCATATAAACACATTGAAAGAAAAAAAATCACAAGATCATCTCATTAGATGCTGGGAAAGCCTTTGACAAAAATTCAACAATCCTTCATATTAAAAGTCTTAGAGCAATCAGGGATTAAAGATACATACCTTAACATAACGAAGGCAACATACAGCAAGCCAATAGCCAACATCAAATTAGATAGAAACTGAAAGCATTTCCATTAAAAGCAGGGACAAGACAAGGTTGGCCAGTCTCTCCCTACCTGTTCAATATAGTGCTTAAAATTCTAGCTAGAGCAATAAGATAAGAAAAAAAGATCAGGGGGATACAAATTGGAAAGAAAGAAGTCAAAGCACTGATATTTGTGGATGATATGATAGTATACATAAGTGGCCCCAAAAATTAACTAGAGAACTCCTACTGCTGATAAACACTTTCAGCTAAGTGGCTGGATATAAAATTAACTCAAACAAATCAATAGCCCTCCTTTATACATCCCTGATACACAAGAAGAGAAAGAAATTAGAGAAACAACTTAGTCCTCACACAACTTGAAACAAACTAGTCTCATCTGTGAAGAAAGAATTCCATTGAGCAAACAGCTCCATCAGATTAGCCATGGGCAAATCTGTGGGGTATCTTCTTAATTAATGATTGGTGTGAGAGGGCCTAGTGCATTCTGAGTGGAACCACCCCTGGACAGGTTTTTCTGGGTTGTATCAGAAAGCAATTTGAGCAATCAAAGAAGGCAATACGAAGCATTCCTCCATGATCTCTGCTTGAGTTCCTGGTCTGACTTCCTTCAGAGACAGACTGTGATTGAATTGAGATACATAAGCTGTCTTACTCAGAGTTCTATTGTGACAAAACACCATGCCTGAAAAGCAAGCTGGGGAGAAAATAGTTTATTCAGCTTACATTTCCAGATCATAGTCCATCATTGGGGGAAGTCATGACAGGAACTCAAGCAGGCCTGGCCTGGAGGTAAGAGCTGATGCAGAGGCTGTGGAGGGGTGCTGCTTACTGGCTTGCTTCACATGGCTTGCTCAGCCTGACTTCTTATAGAACCCAGGACCACCAGCCCAGGGATGGCTCCACCCACAGTGGGCTGAGCCTCCCCTATTGATCATTAATGGAGAAAATGCCTGGCAACTGGATCTCATGAAGGCATTTTCTTACATGAGGCTCCTTCCTCTCTGATAACTCTAATTTGTGTCAAGTTGACACACAAAACTAGACAGTACATACGCCAAATAAATTCTTTCCTCCCTAACTTGCTTTCAGTCATGGTGTTTTTATCACAGCAACAGAAAAAACAGCAACAGAAACCAAAGACAGTATCTTTTTCTCCTACAACCTTGACAACAGATGAGTCATTTAGATAAGTCTCCTTCACCGTGATAATTGAAAAGTGCTATTTTGTTGCTTTTTAAATGCATTCCATTGCACACTGGGAAAGCTTAACCTCTTTTGGGGTATGTATTAGTCATGTGCACTTCTCTAATAGGTGGTGGTAAGGTTTCCCAGAGGTCAGAGGACCAAGGAATACTGCAGAGATCACACAACAGACCTCATGCAAAAGATTTACTGGTGGGGGCACCCCCCACTTTCTGAGTGGAGACAAGAGAGAAAAGAAGAGGGGAAGGAGGGTGAGATGGAGGGAGGGAGGGAGGGAAAAAGAGGAGGAGGAAGAAAGAGAGAAAAGGAAAGGAGAGGGAGAGGGAAAGAGAGTGGGCTGTGATGTATGGGACTTACAAAGGTTATGTAACTTGTGCTGTCAGTGGAAATGTGTTGCCTTTGGTGACTGGTGCTGAGCTGCCTTTCAGGCTGGGGGAGCACCTGGTTCTAGAATGTAGGTGGCTCTTGGTTTACCAATGGTGTGTTTATATCCCAAGAGCTAAGCTTTAAAAAGATGGCACAAAGCAAACACCCACGGCAGGTACCTTATTATTGCTCTTTACGTGGAGAGAAGACACCAAAAAGCAACACTGCATCGTATAGCTTCACTTTGTTTCTTAAATTTAGAAACTGTGGTAAAGTGAGGACTGCCTGTAATCTCCCCACAAGTTCACTCCAGGTTGTTTGAACCAGGAGGCTGGAAGCGAGCATACCCACAGTAAAAGGAGCTCACCAAGGTTGGGCAGAGGTCCTCCTTCATCAGGATGCTCCTTCCTCTGCTCCAAAGACTGGGAAGCAGGTGCCCTCGACATTCCCGAGTGAACACCTGGCAACCTTATATGCCTTCCACAGGTACAATGCATGCACTCGCCATTCACAGATTCCTTCTTACATTCACTCTATAGGCAACACCATTCTCACAGTGTGGCGGCTGGTCCATCAATGCACTGGCCCCAACACCACTCCCTGTGGAATGCTCTCGGGATACCACACCCATACTTCCTTTCCTCTTGTTGCTTTGTTTTCCTTTGTGACAGAATCTCACAATGTGACAGTGCACTCTAATGTGACAGCATCCCAGCTGGCCTTGAACTTCTGACCCTCCCACTTCTATCTCTTGTCTTTCATCCATTGTCCCAACCCTTTGAGAGTTCTCTTTCTTGAATGAATCTGGTGCTGAGCAGAGGGTTAGAATTCATCAGAAATGGCATAGAAATGAAGTGGTGAGCTATAGGGGCCCATGTGTTATGAGAGAAACAGTGAAAGTCACCCAGGGCCATCCCTCTGTCTCAGTTCCTACAGTTGGCCTGAGGATACCAACTAACAAACATGCTATGAATTACAGCAAGACTAAACTAAAGTATTAAACTAAGCTGATATAATTTAAACTAAATATTAAATTAAATATTTAAATATTTTAATATTTAATAAATAAATTAAATATTTAATAAATAATTTAAATTGAATATTGATATTTAGTTTAAATTATTTAAAATATTTAAACTAAAGTATTAAACTAAGCTAACTCTAAATACAACTGCTTCCTTTGACTAAATAAGGCCTGATATTTAGAAAAAAACATTTAAGTATAATATTGCTTTTTGTTTTAGAATAAAAAGGAAAAACAAATAGACTTTGGAGATGGTGGTAGTTGTGAGGCTGAGGCTAGCCCATCACTTGAAACTAAGAGTTTTAGGTCAGCCTGGGGCAATATAGTGAAATTCTCTTAAAATAGTAAATTAAAGCCTGACCTAATGGCTCATACCCTTGATCTCCTTGTCTTACTGCTTTAGCTAGAATTTCAAGTACTGTATTGAATAGGTAGGGAGAAAATGGCCAGCCTTGTCTTGTCCTTACTTTTAGTGGAATTGCTTTCAAACCAAAGCAAACAGCGATAGAAAAACTAGCTGGCCAGTGAGTGCTGTACACCCAGGTTTGAGAATCAACAGTGGATCAGCCTGAAGGTTCCGTCTAGTGTGTTTCCTCCTTTGTTACAGTCAGGCTTTCTGTATTGCTCATTCTATAATAGACTTTATTATTAAAGATGGCTAATAATTCCTTCTTATCAAAGACTGAGTCTCATGTAGTCCAGGCTCTTCTTAAACTCCCTATATAGCTGAGTATGGTTTGAACTCCTGATCCTCCTGCCTCTGCCTGGGACTACTGGGTTTGTACTACTCTGTCCAATTCCTAAATTCAAATACGTTGGAGTGGTAGTCAAATTGAGACCGGCATGCAGTGCAGAAAGCACAGAGGTCACAGCCGTGGAAATCTTGCGTTAGCGTCTATCCTCTTCAAAGTTGTTCCTGGTATAACCCTGGATGGAGGAAAGATAGGGAAGAAGGAATGGGAGAAATGATCAATTCTAAAAAGAGGTGTTAGAGCCAGGGTTTCTTATGGGATTCCTATAGCCTAAGAATCTCTTATAGGAGTCAATAGAAGACAATCTAGAGTGATTAGCCATCCCAGTTTGACTAGGACTTTTCTTCTTTTTTTTTTTTTCCAGGACAGGATTTCTCTGTCTTGAAACTCACTCTGTAGACCAGGCTGGCCTCGAACTCAGAAATCTGCCTGCCTCTGCCTCCCAAGTGCTGGGATTAAAGATGTGTGCCACCACTGCCTGACTTGCCTGGGACTTTTCTAAGATGACACTGTGTAGCTGCCTGCAGCCACAATCACCAGGTTCTCCTGAGACGAAGCCTAGGAATTAACGGGAAGGAGGGTGAGAGAAACGTGGGGCCAAGACAAAGTATTCTGATCAAGGTCCGAAGTTTAATAATTTGCTTTCACATATAAAGGGGAAGCCCCACCCCCAGAGTCTCTTCTTGGTTCAGCCCAGGGGCTGGGTAAGGAGATAGCAGTCCACAAGGTGTCAAGGCTAGCTCAGCAGGCAGTCCATTCTTAGCTTGGTAGCAGACCTCAGGGGGCGACCTGCCTGTCTTAGGTTGGCGTTTATATTTCTCCTATATTACCCGTCATCGAGTAAAACATACATAGCATATTGATGCATGCCTCTGTCTTAGGTTTATAGGAGCTGAAAATTACTCCTATATTACCCGTCATTGACTAACCGGCCATCATTGGCACACTCTTTAGACCCAGACCACATTCAGACCAAACAACCTGTAGGCATGTACTAGATGCAATTCTTCACAGCAACGTGTAACTGCCAGATGAATAGCTGAGCTTGCTGAGAGTGATCCTAAGGTTCAAAGGTTAAAAGCAACATGATTATCCAAGCAATGTAGAAAATAAGGTTGGAAGTGGATATGTTCCAGTATCCAATCCAACTGCTAATTAGCAGGGATCAGACACAAAGTCTGACCACCAGGTATATAGTGGGTGGCTTTAAGTAATGATAAAAAAACACTCTCTAGTAAGAGTGGAGATTATATCTCAAGTTAAATCAGCTGGTTGATAAAGATTTTGAGCCATCATCATTAGAATCATAATTATTAGGCTCAAGATCTGTGTCCACTTGAGGACCAGTCTTTCAGGCAGCCATTCTCTTTTTCTGAAAAATGTAGACTGACCCACGACCCCAAATTAGAACAGGATTGGGACCACACCAAGTATTAGTTAAGGGGTCTCTCCACAAGACCCTGGCAAATGAGTTGAAAGTAACTGGATGCCAGTGGCAATCCACTGCAGACTAACCTTTAGCATCAGTTTGCAGAAAATTTAAAACAAGACAAAAGCAAGGTGTGCTTTTGGTGACCTTGTGGGGTATAACACTGGAAGTCCTAGATCAGGAAAACCTCTTAATCCTGAGCAGAGGACAATTTGCTCAGGTCCTATGAAGTATGGTAGGATGATTGGTGTGTAAGGTGCTGTGTGTGTGTGTGTGTGTGTGTGTGTGTGTACATGTGCACATGTGTGTTGCACACTCTTGGAAGGCAAAAAAGGGAAGAGGATTCAAGTAGGGATATTTGGAGATGTTTGATGTACTTTTGGAGGTCACTATTCCTGGGGTATGTTAGTGACAGTCTGCAATATTTAGGTCACACTTAGATCAGAAGGGAATACTAGGCCCCAAATGCCACTAGCTGTCCCACTAAGAAACTTCTGTAGCAAAATGAAGGCATGGCTGTCATCACCCTGTGTCTAGTAGCAATGACTTAAGAGCATGACATAGATTGGCACTCTAGACCTTGTCTTGAAGCCCCCCCCCCATCTGTGGCAATAGAGATGTATAACATATGTGTAAGGTACAATACGGAGTGATGTGAAAAGGGATCAGTCATGGAAGTTAGAGCCCTAGAGAGTGAAGTATTTGGGCATTGGGGGAAGAGGAAATTACGAAGTCTCAATCTGTAGAGAAATCTAGAAGACCAGGGGATGGGCAATGACTGGGTCAAAGGTCTTGATCCACAATGAGGAATCAGAGCTAGTATACCCTGAGTGCTGACCAGGCAGAGGGACAAGGAGTATGGGAGTCATCCGTGAACTTAAGAATCCACATCTCCCAGGAAGCAAGAGATTCCAGCAGCGTTCAAACAACGTGACTGTGACCATCTGAAGGCGAATGACTGAGGCTGGGTAGTCATGGCATTGGCTGGTTTCCTGCTCCCATTACTCATTAAATACTCTGTAATCTCAGCTAATTGAATTGCTGAATCAGGAGTATTTCAAGCGCAAGATTCTGTCTCAAAAAGAAAAGCAAAAACGAGCTGTCAGACTAAACTTATGGTTAGAAGTAGTGGGAGGGCTGGTGTCAGCGTTGTCAGATTTTAGGATGACATCTTTCCTAGAGAAACAGAAAGAGACACGCCCCATCTGGGCTCATCAGCAAAGCCCATTTTTTTACCAGCCTTGCTGATTAGGCAACAGTTTGATCCGTATCACACCCTGAAGCAAACTACGTGAAGTATCCATACATCGAATGTAACATGAATTATACAAATTAATCTTGAGAGGAGTTCGTAGCTCGGTGTTAAAGAATGCTTGCCTAACAGGCATGAGATCCTGGGCCAATCCCTAAGTACCACAAAAATAAACAATGTATCTTGTTGAGGAAAATCTGCTTCTACCTTTTCTCTGTGTCAAGCTTCTAAAGAGAAGGAGCTCAATGGGAGACTGAAGACTTTGAGGGACGAAAGAGAAGGAGGAAGGGTGCAGACCTTGAACTTTGCATGTTTTTTTTTCTCTTCTATTTCCCCTGGATTCTCTATAGTTGTTTGTTCATTCCTGTTTCCTTAAAATGAATTCCATTTTGTTCATAGTCAAAAACAAACCAGTCTACCCAGTGTTTCTCCATTCGCCACTTCGGAGCTATACCTCATCAAGGCTGTCTCTGACTGGCTGAAGGCTGGGCTTTGTGCTCTCAGTATCTTGTAGACATTCATAATTCTTATTTACCATCCCCCACTCTGGCTCCTTCATCAGCTTCAATTTGCTCTGCAAGGGAAATTCCAGGAAAAGCTGTTGACTAGGGGTGCTTCTGAGCTGGAAAGCCAAAGGCAGATGTTGTCCTCAGTTTATGAGCCTCAACCAAGGGTTGAACTGAGGGGAGAAACTGCTGTGTGTACAGTATCTCCAGTTGTGTAAGCTGCAGGAATTTAGGCTAAAGCATGTGCCCCGAGGGCTGATTAACTAGATGCTGGGCCAGGAGAAGCTGAAGCTTTATAGTGGCTCCTCCTCCTCCTCCTCTTCCTCTTCTTCTTCCTCCTCCTGTTTTTTTGAGACAGAGTTTCTCTGTGTAGCCCTGACTGTCCTGGAACTCTGTAGACCAGGCTGCGATTAAAGGTATACATCACCACTTTTTTTAAAAAAGAGGATTTCTTTTTCTTTTTTTTTATGTGTGAATGTTTTGCCTGCACATGAACTTCTGTTATGGGAAGCCCACCAAAATGACCACTTAGATATAATTTATGGTCAACTGAAGTCTTTATTCTGCTTGGCATCATGGCACATGCCTTTAATCCCAGCACTTGGGAGGCAGAGGTAGGCGGATTTCTGAGTTCGAGGCCAGCCTGGTCTACAGAGTGAGTTCCAGGACAGCCAGGGCTACACAGAGAAACCCTGTCTCAAAAAAAAAAAAAAAAAAAAAAAGAATACAAGCTGGAGGAACCTCTGCAGTCTTGTCATGTAATGTGTGCACATGTGTGCATGGTGCCTTTAGAGGTCAGGAGGTGTTCAGATCTTCTGGCAATAGAGTTACCAGTAGTCCTGAGCAATCATGGATTTTGGTTACTCTGCAAGAGCAGCAAGAACTGCTGAGCCATCTCTTCAGTCCTAATGAAATCATGAAATCTGTAGATAAATCACTGGAACTAGAAATACTATATTGAGTGAGATAATCCGGACCAGAAGGGCAAACACCCAAACTCCAAATTTTCAGGTGTGAATATACAACATGGAATAACCACAAAAAAGGAAAATAAAAAAGATATTACTGAGGGTGGGCCTAGAGAGGGGACTAGCAGAATACAGATGATATGAAAAGGAGAATGGGAAAAATGGCAGAGGGCTTGAATCAGGGGAGGGAGTGGGAGGTCAAAACAGAAGGAGAGAAAGGGAGGATGAAAAATAACACTCAGGATATTTTTTATTTAACTAAAATTATATATATATATTATATATATGTATAATATATATAATATAATATAATATAATATAATAAATGAAGTTACATCACTTGGTCTAACAGTGCTCCCCCTGAGCATTAGACTATCTAACAAAACCCCAGTAGTAGGAGTTGTTGGTCGGAGGAGTCCAAGAGACTTCCCAAACAGCGTAGGCTATTGCTGTTGCCCTTGGTTGCCTCTCAGGGGTTGAATGTAAATCGCTATCACTGAATACACCATGCACTTAGGACACAGGACTCAAGAGGATTTGACCCATAAGCCTTCTCCCTGAGGACTAGCTTTTGTGGTACTGGAAGGTTCGGTGAAAGCCTCCAAAGGAGGGAAGCAACCAATAGTCTGATACAGCTTTGATGCGTATAATGTACAGTAATGTTCAATAAGCCACAATAACCATAAGGGTGCAATAGTGGCACTCATATTTTGGTGGTAACCAACAGCTGTCTAATTAGACTTTAGGCCTGCTAAACAGGAAGGGAATCATGCCTATTCATGGAAACAGAAACTTGGTCAACCACCCAGGGCTAATGAGGTCATGGATTCAGAGGAGAACTTGCTACTGCCACCATCTACTTAGTAACTTTTTCATTGCCATAATATGGCACTGTGGCAAGCCAGCTTATAAAAGAAAATGTTTATTGGGGTTCATGGTTCTAGATGGTTAGAGTCCATGATGATCATAGCGGGAAGCATGGCATCCGGCAGGCCTGGTACTAGAGCAGCAGCTGAGAGCTTTTGTCCTGATCCAAAAGCAGGAGGCAGAGAGAGCTGAGTATGGCATGGACTTTCAAAACATCAAAGCCCTTCCCTTACCCAGTGACATGTCTCCTCCTACAAGGTCACACCTTCTACTCTCTCTCAAGAAGTTCTAACAACTGAGGACCAAGTGTTCAAACATATGAGCCCCTGGGAGTCATTCTCCTTCAAACCAGCACAGCTTCTTTCCTAAATGAGCAATCTCTAACTATATTCTACATACTCATCCTTATGCCCACAGTAAGTTAGCTCTCATTCCTCATCAAAGAAACGTCTCTACACAACAGGCAGCAGCCATTACAGAAAAGCACACAATTGGTCAAAATGCAGAGAACAATGGATTATGGGTTCTCAGTCCCAAAGGATACATCTGCACCTGTACCTTGGGCTCAGAGAACATCACAGAAGAGGAAGCAGAAAGACTGTGAGAGCCAAAGGACCAGGAAATCAGCTGTGAGATTTTATCTCCTAGAAATAGCAGGGAAGCTTCACCTAGGACACCTCAACAATATGACTGCATAAGTCTGAGCAAGGATGACACCAATAGATGTGCTAACATGGCTGGGGAAAGCTCACAGCACCCCACCCCTAGAGAAAGAACTACAAACAACTAAGAAATACTGAGAGCAGCAGAAATTCTCTTCCCAGGGAAGTGCCATCTAATTGGATATCTAATAGTAATTTATCAGCCCTGAAATCACATACATATAAGAAGTAAATGGAACGAGCAACTTGTACTTATAAATTTATTCATATATATGTATATACACATATGCACACACGTGTGTGCATAATATATGTGATGTATATATATACATATATGTGTATGTATATGTATACATACACACACACGCGCACGCACACACATGCACATATATGTATATATATATATCACATATATTATGAGACCATGAATTTCAGAGGGAGCCAGGAAGATTCCATTTTACAGGCAGCATCAGCTCCAGTTTGAGTACAAATCAAAAGCAGAATTGCCCTGCATCTCACTGAACACATAGGAACCTGCCCAGCACCAAGCTTATTGGAATACACAGGAACATATGGGCTTATTAAAACCATACCAAGACTAGGGAAATAGCTTATTTGGTAAAGTGCTTGCCATGTTTCTTAGTCAGTGTTGTACTGCTGTGTGAGACATCATGACCGCAGCAACCCTTATAAAAGAAAACATTTGGGTCCTGCTTATAGTTTCAGAGGTTTAGTCCATTGTGATCATGGCAGGAAGCATGGTAGCATGCAGGCAGACATGGTGCTGGAGAAGTAACCGAGTGTTGCCATATTTGTTTGAGCTGTTTTATTAGGTTTTTATATCTACTACCTTTCCAACCCTATTCCACACTGATGATCCCTTCCAATCCTCCAATACTAGGTAGGAGAGAAAGGACAGAGGGGAAAGGGGGCATAGACCTCAATAAGCTGCTTCCTGTTGATTAGGGGCATTGGGTTCCTTGGGGCAAGCCCAATCTTCATTGTCAGAATATCCAGCAACAGCAAATGCAGCAGCAGGGGCAGCAATGGAGGAGACGAAGAAGGGGGATGCTGCAGGTCCTCTCAGGGTTCTTGCATTTACACCCTCTGCAGAGTCCCCAGAATTAAACTCTCTGCAGCTGGCAAAGATCACGCTCCTGTTAGTGCACAAGGCAGATCATAATCACCTGCTGTGAAGCAGCCTCTTATTCCATGCCTGGGATTAAAACAAAAACATATTCATATAACACATTATACCATAATATAATATAACATAACTGAGTTTTTAAAGAAACCAAAATCACTACAACTGAGAGTTCCACATTTGGATCCACAGGCAACAGGAACAGAGAGCCACTGAACCTGGCTTGGCTTTCTGAAACCTCAAAGCCCACCCCTAGTTTTTAGTATTGATGAATTACAGTGAACTTTTTCTTTTTTGACTGGTTTTAGTAGCATAGCTAAGAAGCCATTACCTGATATAAAGTCCACTGTATACCTGTTTTCATCCAAGAATATTAGAGTATTAATTTTTTTGTTTGTCTTTGTTTTTGCTTGTTGTTTTTTTTTGTTTTGTTTTGTGGTTTTATTTTTGTTGTTGTTTTTTTGTTTTGAGACAGTGTTTCTCTGTGTAGCCTTGGCTGTCCTTGAAGTCACTCTAGACCAGGCTGATCTCATTAGTGAACTAAGATCTGCCTGCCTCTGCTTCCCAAGTGCTGGGATTATACATATGATCCATCGTGAACTGCCTTAAATTCTCATCTTTTAAAACGAGGTTTTAGGAGCTGGAGAGTTGACACACTTGCTGATCTTGCAGAGGACCCACATTCAATTCCCAGCACCCATATGGCAGCTCATACTGTTAACTCCTCCAGTATCAGGCATTCACCATGCTGTACATGCATACATATGTAGGCAAAACACTCATACACATAAAAATAAATCTTTAAAACTATTTAATAAAAAAGGATTTATCTTGGAAGGTTGTTCAATCTGTAACTATAATGCTTCACACACTGCCAGCCTTCATCAGATAGTAAGTTATTTTTAGTGAAGCAGCAATATTGAGAAACTGTTAGTGTGTGAACTGAGGATTGCTAGACTATTGATTTGATTTTTGTTTGTTTGGCATTTATTTATTTATTTATTTATTTATTTATTATTTTCTAAAACAGGGTCTCTTTGTGTATTCCTGGCTGTCCAGGAACTTGCTCTGTAGACCAGGCTGGCCCAAACTCAGAGATAGGCTTGCCTCTGTCTCCCGAGTGCTGGGATTAAATCTGTCTGCCATCAACGTCTGGCTGTTTGTTTTTTTAAAGACAGAGCTTCATGTAGTAGAGGCTGGTCTTGAATTCCTCCTGATGGTTTTGTGGCTAAGCTCCCTTGAACTGATGATTTTTTTTTAAAGATTTATTTATTTATATTAATACACTGTAGCTGTCTTCAGACACACCAAAAGAGGTCATCAGATGGTTGTGAGCTACCATGTGGTTGCTGGGAATTGAACTCAGGACCTCTGGAAGAGCAGTCCGCCGTGCTCTTAACCACTGAGCCAGCTCTCCAGCACCGATGATGTTTTTTAAACACTCCTTGGAGACGGGTGAAGAAGTAGGAACCGGGAGGAAAGATTCATTGCTAAGAAGATAAGATTTGCAAGATTTGGTCAGGAAATTAAGACTAGCTGGGTCTTCCAAAACTCAAGTAGGACTTAGGAACCTAGTAGACTACCTTGTACCTATTTCCCCTTGGCCCTCCTAGTCCGGCTAGGGTCACTTCCGGGAGGAGGCGGGGGGAAACAAGAGGAGGCGTGTCGGGAAGGAGGCAGTTTGTGGTGCACCAGACGGAAGTGTGCCAAAGTATACGGACGACCGCTTCCGGTCTGGTGAAGCTCTGCTTAGGTTCGCTGCGTGGTTTGTGTCATGCGGAGGTAGGCCTCTGAGAGCAAGGCGGGAGGTGTGGAAGCAAGAACCCGCGTCCGGACTCTAGAGTCTGTGATTCTGGCGGGAAGACAAGACAAAAAGGAGCCAGGAACTTGAAAACGATCTATCCGCTGTTTCCGAGGGGGCAACTTCCACGAGGAACTCCCCCCCCTTCCCTGGTAACGGCCAGAAAGGAGGAGATGGCGCCAGTCAGGGAGCGGCTGTGGCCGAGACAGTGAGGACCCTTGAAGGCAGAGCAAGCGGAAGCCTTGGGAGAAGTATCGGACTCTTCGCTGTCATTGCCGCCGCTTCCACCACCATGGAAGGAGCCAAGCCAACCTTGCAGCTCGTGTACCAGGCGGTGCAGGCGCTTTACCACGACCCAGATCCCAGCGGAAAGGAGCGCGCCTCGTTTTGGCTTGGGGAGCTGCAACGTTCGGTGAGGTTCGGGGAGAGGCCGTTCTGAGCCGCGGGGACGGGCGGAGTAGGATCTAGCCTTGAGCTGAGAGCCTGAGCCGGACGGTTGGCCTTGGGAGATCCTCTTTCCGAAGGAGCTGGTGTCGTGGGGTGGGGCTGAGCAGCCACATCTGTGCCGCCTTTCGGAAATCAGTGGCAACTGATTGGCCACGAACTGGTCCTTTCCCTATCCTGTACAATCCGTTTTGTAGTTCTGTTCCCCTTGCTTGTGGCATGGATCTAGCCCTCCTTTAAGTTCCGCCACTGCTTTTGCTTTTTAGGCAATGCTTCTCTGTTTTATCCTCTTAAACCAAAGCCAGCCCCAAATGCTTCTCCACTTCTCGTGTAAGGATGCTTCTGATACACCTTTAATATCCAAGTGTTGCATCAGGCAATACCTTCCCCGTGGTAGCCTTACCCACCCGTCACTGTCTCTTGCCGATTTTCACTCGTGTTATTCTTGAAATTTCTCACGCTTCTAGATTCGTATTCGTATAAATTTCCTCCTCGCATTGGAATGCAGCATAATATAAAGAAAAATTAATTATGGTTTCAGGAAATCTTTGGAGTTCTTTTGCATTATATCAGATTGTTTTTTTGTTTCGTTTTGTTTTTCGAGACAGGGTTTCTCTGTGTAGCCCTGGCTGTCCTGGAACTCACTCAGTAGACCAGGCTGGCCTCGAACTCAGAAATCTGCCTGCCTCTGCCTCCCAAGTGCTGGGATTAAAGGTGTGCGCCACCACCGCCAGGCTGTATCAGATTTTTTATTTCTTCTACCTGTGCGTTTTTATTTGTAAGCTGGTTATCATAACTATTTTAATTAACTCATATAATTATGTGAGCATGTGGTAGAGTGTGTGTTATATCGATTGTAATTCCACGTGTTTAATTTTAGGGTTCATATTTCATTTTTTGAGTCACACTTTGCATTTTCTTTGATCTTCACACTCACCTTTGCCATGTTTTTATTTTTATGAGTTTTAATAGCTGGTGATTTTGCTGACAGGTTTTAGTCTATGAACTCTGAAATTCTTTGAAAACTAAGGAGGCTCACACAGACTGACTAAACACCCGCTTTCTTTTTCTTTTCCTGTGTCCGGTGCTGGGGATCCAGTCTAGCTTACATCTCTATCCCTCTCTCACTTCGCCCGTCATTTTTGCATTTCATTTTCACAAGCGTATTTTTGTTTGCTCTCCCTTTTGTCTGTTTAACTCATAACTGATGTTTAATGGTGCTGTATCCTCTTAAATAAGCCCCTAGGTTGCAAGTACATATTTAAAAAAATATTTGCCACTTTAACTTGGATAGTTACATGTAAAGTTCTTGTTTATATTGTGGGAAGACCAAAAAAAAAAAAAAAAAAAAAAAAAGATTTTGCTGGGTGTAGTGGCGCTCGACTTTAATCTCAGCAGAGATTAAATCTCAGCAGAGGCAGGCTAATCTCTGAGTTCCAGAACAGTCTGATCTACAGAGTTCCAGGACAATCAGGGTTATATGGTGGAGAAAAAAAAGGTTCATCGTAGGCTCCCCATCTAGACCTCGGGCAGTTTTTAGTTCTTCAGTCAAGGGAGTTGTAGTTCCTCGATCTTAATACGATTTTCTAAAATATAAATAATCTATCAGGTGAGCTCTTCCCTGCTGTATCTACTAAATTTGTTTTAAATCAGTACTAGAGTACTTATCATGGACAAATGACTTCTAGATTTTGGAAACCAAACAAATCTGTGCTAACCACATAGTATACTCATGATGATTAAATGTAATGCGTATAAGAGCTTAAAGATATTCTTCAACATAGAACTTGAAGTATGTTAGCATTTACTTGAGTTACCTTCCTCCTGAGTTCCCATTATTCTGTTGCACCTGTTCATTGTAGAATCTCAACAGGAAGACGTGACCAACTAGACAGTAATTAGCATGGAGAATTTTTCTTTTTCTGGTTTTTTTTTTTTTTTTTTTTTTAATTAGAGATACTGGGGATTTACCTAGGGCCTCACACATGTTGGGCAGATTGTTAGTCTCTGAGCTATATTCCCATCCTTTTTACTTTTCATTTTGATACAAAGACTTGTTAAGTTCTCTAGGCTGGCCTTTAACTCACAAGGTAGCCTCTAAGTAATTGGGATTACAGGCCTTGCTTTCCTTTACATGCCCAGGGAGAATTTGTTGTAGAGATACTATTTATAAAGTTGCAAGTATAGTGGTACCAGAAGAAATAATATCATAACCTGTAGCCAAACTGTTATTTTTCTGGAAGGAATAGAGAGAGGAGCAGTTACTTGGCTTCTTTGGGGGAGAATGGTGAGCTTCTGGTGACAGAACTTGAGTTCCTTTGCAGTGAGGGAGGTGGAATGGAAGAATGAATTTGCTGACTCTGTTCTTGTGGGGTTCTTTATATATCAAGCCAACCAGCAGCAGGGGACATTAGGAGGTGGAGGCGCAGGCAGGTAGATCTCTGTGAGTTCCAGGCTAGTGTGGTCTACATAGTGAAACCAGCGACAGCCAGAGCTATGGAGAAACCCTGAATCAAGGTTGGGGGGGTGGGGGGGAGACAGCATGCTGTAGCAGAAAAGAGTGGGAAAAGGGTGAGGAACACCTAGCATACTTACGCATCAGCGTTGGGGCAGCTTCAGTGTTTATATTCATTTACTGTGTGTTATGTGTGTGGACACACTTGCGAACACACAGACACCTGTGGAAGTCAATTCTCTCTGACATGTGGATTCTAGATAACTAAGGTGGTCAGGCTTGGCAGCGAGTGTCTACAGGCTAAGTCATCTTATGTGCCTAACTCGAGCACTTAAATGAGCAATTTGGTTAACACTTGGGCCTTTTCATTCCTTTTCTTCAGGTCACCTAGTTGTACCCTGGATCTTGTCATTGCCAAAATCACTTATTCAAATATCCTTCTCACAGTCCATTATTTACTGTTTTTTGGCTCAAGAATGTTCAACTACTCTGTGTTTGAGTTTTTATTATTTTGCAGTCTTATATAATTTCAATTCTTATCAAAATTTAAAAGTTTTACTTTAAAATTTAAAAATCTTTTGTGTTTGGTGGTATCTTTAAAAAAAAAAAAACGTTTGTTTTGCTTTCATGTATATATAAGTTATTTGTTTCCAAATGTCCACAGTATAAAATGTCCACCATATATGTTCAATTGATAACCTATTTCTCCTGTTGCCTGAAATAAGTTTGTAGCCCTAAGATTTATCAACACCCAAAATAGCCCTCACCCCCAACGACAGAGTTTATTCTTGAGCCAAGTATGAACGATTGTGGTCTACAAACATGAATGCAGGGTACCTTTATTTTGTTGTGCTATGGGATTGGTTACATGAGATGATGGTATTAGTTATGGAACAGGGAAGAGGGTCTGGAGATAACAGCTCAGTGCCTCAGAGTTCTCGTGTTGAAAGAGTCATCGTTCACATCCCAGCACCTGTCTGGCAACTCACAACTGCCTGTACTCAAACTACAGGGCATCTGATGCTCCCTCCCTTCTGTGTACATACTTACACATGCACACACAAAACACACACACATAAAAACAAGGAAAGTCAAATCCAAGAATTTATGGATTCCATTCGTGGGCATTTGGATGAGCAGGTTATAGGAAAAAAACAGGGCAACTGCTATAGGCCTTTTCTTTTCTAGAGGTTTTTTTGTTTTGTTTTGAGACAGTCTTCCTATGTATGTGGCCTTGGCTAGCCTGGAACTTGGTATGTATACCAGTTGGCCTTGAACTCAATGGAAATCTGCCTTCCTCTGCCTCCCAAATGCTAGGATTAAAGGCATGTGTCACCACAGTTGGCTCTAAGTAGGTTTTAGGTACTATCTGATAACAAATTTAGCCTTTGGACTGGTAGTAGAAGTTAGTGGTTTGCTAGGAATGTACCTTAAAGTTTGAAGGACAATGAATGGCTATTGAGGGGGTTAAAAATAGTCCAAGATAATTTGACACTGTATCATTCTAACTTTCTATCATCACAAGTTCTAATCAGCCATTGGACCTTATAGAGTCTTTAACACAGGTATGGGTTTTTTGAGACAGGGTTTCTCTCTGTAGTCATTCTTATTCTGGCCTTATTCTTATTCTAAGTCATTCTTAGGCTGGCCTCAAACTCAGAGATCCACCTGCCTCTGCTTCTGCTTCTCCAGTGCCAGGATTAAAGGCTGGGCCACCACTGTGCTACCCAGGTGTGGGTTTCTTTTTTGATTCTTTTCTTTTTGAGAACTTTAGTGTGTAGAATCTTTCATCTATCTGTCTTGGCTCTGTTGCCTAATGACTGTCCTGGGAATCCCTCTTTAACACTTTCCTAGGGAATTTTCTTTACCTCTTTCTTGTGTTGGGTCTACTGATAACTAGATTTCATAATATTTCCTTAAATTATTTCATTTGATGGATAATTGAGGTTACGTTAAACCTTTTATTGTCTTTCCATTTGTCTTACATGTGCATGTTTATGTGTGAGGAGGAGCATGTGTGCAGATGCTGTCATTTCAGGAACTCCTTTGAGAGAAAGTCTTAATAATCTAGAGCTCACCAACTGGCTAGTCTGGTTAGCCAGCTGGTTCCTGTCTCCGCCATGCTGGAATAACAAACTGGTACCTGGTCTTTTTAAAAATAATAATAATAATAATAATAATAATAATAATAATAATAATAATTACTATTACTATTATTATTATTGTGGGTTCTAGGGTTCAAACTCAGAACCTTATTCTTTTAAGGTAAGTCCTTCCTTGAATGAGAAGTTCTCTCCAGCTTTTTTGGGGAGTGGTGGGGGAGATGGGTCAGAGTATCATTATGTAGCCCAGGCTGTCTTTAAATTCTGGATCCTCCTGTCTCAGCTTCCTATTAGACTTATAGTATGCTACGATGTTTAACTCTTTTTTTGTTGTTTGTTTGTTTTGGGTTTTTTGTTTGTTTGTTTTTTTGTTGTTTTGTTTTTCAAGACAGGGTTTCTCTGTGTAATCCTGGCTGTCCTGGAACTCACTCTCTAGACCAGGCTGGCCTCCAACTCAGAAATCTGCCTGCCTCTGCCTCCCAAGTGCTGGGATTACAGGTGTGCCAACACCGCTTGGCTGATGTTTAACTCTTGTCTTAACTTTTTCCCCTGTTTGTATGGAAAATGGAAAGGGGGGTGTGATAGTTGGAACAGGATTTTGCTACGTAAGTTCAGATTGGCCTAGATCTTATTTTGTAGCTTAGGCTAGCCCTGAACTTGATTTTCCTCTGCTTCAGCTTCAGGATGGGCTACCGCCCATGTTGTCCCTTAATATCTTCCTGTTGCTCATTCTTTTCTGGGTCACTTTTACTGTGAGCAGAGTCCTCAGTCTTGTGCCTGGAGATTATAAGCAAGGCTGCCTGTGTCTTAGTTGCTACATGGGGGAATGAGGACAGGTGATGGAACTCAAGTGTGTGTGTTTTCATTTAATCTTGTGTTTTTAGATGATATTCCTGTTCTTACCCGAATCTTTTCCTGGGTATCTAGAGACCCTATTTGAGTCTTGCCAGTGTAAACCACAGAGTAAAACTTCTCTTAGGATGGGAGGATAATAACTGCATTGTGCTGAGTCAAGGAGAAATTCTAGGGGTCTAACTACTGCTTATTCAGAGTTGGGTGTTTGCCTTTAGTTGTACCTGATGCTTATAATTTTGAGCTGTAGGAGTCAGTATGTTTTTGACTTTCCCCATCTAAGTTCATCTTATCCCCAGGCAGATTTCAGCCTTTATAGGTTTGTCCTGAAAGATAGTTTATGTATTGTATGATGGTGGCCCTTGTCTTTAATCAGTGCACTTGGGAAGTTAGCCTAGTTTACAGAGTGAGTTCCAGGACAGCCAGGGATACACAAAACCCTGTCTTAAAAAACCAAACAACAATAACAACAACAAAAAGATAGTTTATGTATCTCTCTAGTTTCTAAAATTTTGGTGTTATCCGTTTCCTTTTTCTTTGTCATGTGGAGTTTGCCTTCCTTTTTAGACAGTGTCTTTTTAGTGTCTTTTTAGACAGTAGCTCAGGATGACTCTGAAACCCCTGCAACTCCTGATCTGCCTGCCTCTGTCAAACAAGTGCTGGGATTACAGGTGTATTCTCGAAAGTCCAGCTAAAACGGGTGTTTTCTGATAAACTTTTATTTATTACTCTACAGACTTTTTTCACCAAAATTCTTGGAACTTCGCAGCCATTGTTGCCTTCTCTGTGGTAAGGGGTTGTCACTGACAACTCCAAAATGTTTTAAAAGAACTAAGTTATTTTAAATTAGATCTTAAAGAAATCCTTATGTAACAGCAGCTTGTGTGTTCTGAATACTTGGTAGTTTCCTTTGGCCACGTCCAGTGTACATACAAAATAAGACAGTTTAGAAAGCTGTGTGAACAAAGACTGCCCTTTCTAGGGCTAGTAGGTGCGCTGCTTAGTTGTTTTAAGTTGCTTCTGTTACAGAGATAGTCTGTGGGCTGGAAGTTATCTTAAGTTCAGACCTGAGGGTGTGGCCCATTGGTAGGCTGCTTGTCTAGCATGTGTAAAGCGATGGATTTGATTCCCAGTTGTGCATAAGCCAGGTGTGATGGGTCATGCCTACAATGCTGACCACTTGGGAGGTGGAGACAGGAAAACTGCTACACACGGAGTTTGAGGCCAGCCTGCAGGAGACCCTATCTTAAAAATGTCAGTAAGTAGGTTCTGTAGTCCTATCTGGAAACTGAAAAGGAATGATGAAAAGTATTTAAAAAAATAAGATGAGGGGTTGGGGATTTAGTTCAGTGGTAGAGCGCTTGCCTAGCAAGCACAAGGCCCTGGGTTCGGTCCTCAGCTCTGAAAAAAAAAAAAGAAGATGAAGAAGATGAAGTCAATTCATGCTTTAGTGGTCTCAGTTGATATTTTTGATATATAATTTGTTCCATGTCCATGAACATTTTGTTAAAGTAGTATGTCAGAAAGGTTATGAACCATGGCTATCAGTTTCTGATTTCTTTTCTATTTCTTTTCCCTTCTGGAATTTTTTTTGGTTTTTCGAGACAGGGTTTCTCTGTGTAGCCCTGTCTGTCCTGGAACTCACTCTGTAGACCAGGCTGGCCTTGAACTCAGAAATCTGCCTGCCTCTGCCTCCCAAGTTCTGGGATTAAAGGCATGCGCCACCACTGCCCGGCACCCTTCTGGAATTTTAAGACATTTATTTAGTAGGTAAAATAGTAAGAAGCAAGCCTTTCTGTTTACATGGTGTAGCACCTGTGTTTATCAGCTGCACATTCATTCACACACAGACACATTTTCCTTTGGTGGCCCACTGTGTCTCTTCCAGGATTCTTCTAATCATACAAGATAGATAATGCAGATTGATGTCTCAGTCTCATCACTTACTGACAAGTTACCTAGGCTTCTTCTGCCTGCATTTCCTTGTAGAGTATAGATGACCCCCAAAGCAACTGCCCTGGAAAGTCTTCACCTAGCTTGGATGATAGCTTCTCTATAGCCACAGAGGAACCTACCTGAGATTTCTTGATTCTTCTGCTTAGTTCTTTTTATTCATTTATTTATTTTAATATTTTATGTGAGTATACTGTCACTCTCTTCAAACACACCAGAAGAGGGCATCAGATCGAGTTGCTGATGGTTGTGAGCCACCATGTGGGTGCTGGGAATTGAACTTATGACCTCTGGTAGATCCATCAGTGCTCTTAACCACTGAGCTGTCTCTCCAGCCCTCTTCTGCTTAGTTCTAATAACTAGACCTTTGGTTTGTCTCTAGCAGTTGTATTTACCACATTTTCTAATCTACTTTATCTTTTATTGATTTATTTTTATCCTCTAATTAAGGGACCTTTAAAAACATAACTTAATTTTGGAAGGAAGCCTTTTTAGAAAATAAAGTGTTTCTATACAACTTCTGATGGTTCGTTAGCTTAATGAGTGTAGGAATGAACGTTGTTTGTTTCACATTGGAAGAGACAGAGTATGTAAGCAATAAAGAGAAAAGACCATCTTAAGATTTGACTAATCTACTTGTAACATTCCATATGGAAGTGGTTAGCCAGGCATGGTTTTAACTAAAGCGAAGTAAGTTTAAATGAACCCATTGCATTAATTGGAAGGGAAGACATGGCTTTGGAGTATTGGAGGCTTTGGGATGGTGTTTTTGTTGGTATGGTTGTGTGTTTTCTGGTGTTATACATTCTTGCCTGGATTCATTTATTTCTGGTCCATCTGGTCTTGGACCAGTTGATAGTTTGATCTAGGACATAAAGTCATCAAAGCACTGCTAGGTACATTTTCTAACTACAATACCGATTTTCCAAGACTTTTCCAAATATTTATTGAGCTTTTATTGCATTGATATTTATGGGGAAAATGAAAAATATATTTTATGAATTTAAAAAAATATTTATTACTGTGCATGTATGGACACTCAAAAATAGGTCTGAGCACATCTTCTGGGAGTCTATTTTTTGCCTTAAATGGGATTGGAAGACAGAGCTCAGCTGGTCAGGCTTGTGCAGCAAGTACTTTTACCCAATCAGCCATCTTGCTGGTCAGATTTTATGGATGTTTAAATATTTATGCCAGATGTTGTGGTGTAGGCCTTTTATACCAGTACTCGGTTAGTCTGTTCTACACAGTGAGTTCTAGGATAGCTAAGGCCACATAGACCTTGTCTCAAAGATGCATGTTTATTTTATTTTTATTATTTATGTGTGTGTTTCTGTGTGTGAGTTGTGCATGTGAATGTGGGTGCCTACAGATGCCCGAGGATGGTATTAGCTGAAGTTGGAGTTACAGGTGATTGTGAGTATCAGATGTGTGGTTGCTAGGAAGTGAATCCTGGACTTCTGTAAGAGCAGTATTTGAGCTGAACCACTGAGCCATTGATCCACCTCCCTTCTTTTGGAGACATAGTCTAACTATGTAGACCTGGTTGTCCTGGAAGTTACAATGTAGACCAGACTGACCCAAATTTACGGAGATTCTCCCCTGCCTCCCAAGTGCTGAAATTAAAGGCGTGTGCCACTCTGCCCAGAGATTGTGTATATTTTTTACTCTGAGAAAAAAATTTCAGAACAAAATTTACCATTTTAGCCATTCTTCTTGTTTTGATTTGAGATAAAGTCCCACTGTGGATCCAAGACTGCCTTTGAATTCATGATCTTTCTTCCTCAACCTGATGGTTGAAGATTATAGGCTCAGGCCTAGCTTTTAAAAAAATAATTATACGTATTTGTGTGTGGTTATGTTACATGTGTGTGGGCACCTGCAGAGGCCAGAGAGGACATCAGCTCCCTGGAGCTGGAATTAAAGGCAGTTGTGAGCTAATGCCCAATGTGAGTGCTAGGAATTCAACTTAGGTCCTCTGAAGAGTAGCAAACACTCCTAACTGCTAAGCCATCTCTCCAGCCCACCTTGTGACCATTTTAAGTGACATTAATACCTAATGTTGTGTTTCTGTTACTACCATACATCTCTAGTACTTTTCCTATAAAAGCTACATTCATACTTTCTAAAACACAACCAGTCCCTTTTCTCCTTTCCCACAGCATTCTGTTGTCTTTGAAATAGATTGCTCTCTGAAATCAATACTTTTGTGGCGTTACAGACTTTTCTCACTTAGCGCAGTGTTCTTAGGGCTTATACATGAAGTCCTTGCTTTCAATTCTTTTGGGATATATGTTCAGAAGTAGAATTGCAAAGTCACATGGTTTTTGATTTTTTTTTTTGAGTCTAAATAACTGTTTCTTAGATTTTTTAGAATTTTAAGCTTAAAATGTGATAAAAATTTGAAATCTCATTTAGTATTTGAATTGTTAGGAATTTACTTAGGTTGGCAGGAATGAAAGTAAGTTTTCTGTATTTTTGGCTTTCAAGAAGCTACCTTACCCTAGACTATTTGTTTACTCTCTAAACAAATGTTTTCTTCTACCTGACATTCTCTGAAGAGCAGCAAGTGCTTTTAACTGGAGCCATCTCTTCAGCCCCAGGTCTGTTAAACTTACTACAGGAAGCTGAGATTTGACTGTTTTGCCTCTATTCCTAGCAACTTTCATTAAATAAATCTGTCATTTGTTAGTTTTCCTTAAAAATGCAGCAATCAGACATTTTTATGTTATTTTTCATGTCTCATTGAATATCTTATTTCCAGAAACTCATTTTCTGTTTGTCAGAGCTCTTGGGTTTTGTGAAGGATTTCAAGTAATTCAGTTTAAGTTGTTTTTGTGCAGGATTAATTAGCAGCCATGATTTGTGTCTAAATCTTGGCAGCTAACAAATGACTCCTTTGGTTTCTATATGGGTGTGTGCTTGTGGTGTTGAGGCCCAATCAATGATTTTGGTTGATTTGGCCCTTTTAGAGCTGTTGATATAGCTACAGTGCATCATTAAAGAAGAAAAGAGACAGGTACTTTGCAGAGATGCTGTGAAGTACAATGAAGGACTTGGAGCTAGTGAAAGATTGCTGGGCCATAGCCCATCCCATATTCATCAGAGTCATGGAAATACCCTGTGAGAGAAACGACTGATATAAAGATCTGTTCTGCAGCTGCTGCTGTGAGAAGAAGGTGATTGGAATTAGACCTTAAATGGAACATGTTCTCTTGTTGCAGTCTCTTTGAAATGTGCTGCTAGTGGGAGCTGCAGCTTCCTCCTGCTGACTCTGAGCCCCAGGCTTCAGTTGAGATGGCCCTTTGAGAATGTGGAGCTTAGTCCAAGCCTGGATTTCAGTGGGTAGCACCTGGCATCTGTGGCTAGAAAGTCCTTGAAGTGTAAGTGCTTTATTCTCTCCTTGTAAAGAGTCCTCTCTGTTCTCCTTTACTCCCTTTCTTCCTACAGCTTAGAAGGAGGGATGATGAGCAATGTACTCTAGGGTCAAAATTTGGTTGGCTTGGTAACCAAAACAAGATAACTTGTTACTGTTTTAAAGCAACAGGTCTTTCCCTTTCCCAGACTCTAGAATGCAGAATTTAAACATTGAAATGATAAATTATTACCTTAAATGTTTAGTATTAGCTAGATTATTGTGAATAGAGGGGCTTTTGGCGGGAGCAGAATTAGATGCTGGGTTCAAACTCAGTATCTTACACATACATGCTAAGCAAATGCTCTATAACTGAAGTATATCTCCAACATCTATCTACCCACTCCTCAGTAGTGGGGATTGAACCTAGGACCTCATGCATGATTGGTATCCTTTACCACTGAGCTGTATTTCCAGATCTTTTTTTCTATTTTGTAGTTTGAGACAGAGCCTCTCAGAGTTGTCCACACTAGCTTCAAACCCTCTGTATAGTCCAGGAACGCTTATTTTTTTAAACTAACAATTTACTTAATAGGTTTTTTTTGCTTTTCGAAACAGGGTTTTATAGAGTCTAGGCTGGCCTAGAACTCATATGTTGCTCAGGATGACCTTAAGATCCCTCCACTTCCGCCTACCCAGTGCTGAAAGTATAGACATGTACCACCACTCTTGGCATTTAGTAGCTTTTGATTATCATTTTGCCTGGTTGTTTGACAAGTCATTCTCATAGTCTTATTCCAAAGACAAATATTAGAAAGGAGTAGCACATTGAGTAGTGTACAAGGCAACGTTAAGACTTTCAAGGTTTAGCTGGGCATGGTTGCTCACACCTGAAATCCCAGTACTTAGCAGGCTAAGGTAGGGAGATGGTCATGAGTCTAATGCTAGCCTGGGGTACACAGTGAGGCACTCTCTCTGGCTTAAAATTACATAAATAGGCATTTGGAGTTAGAAAATATTCTTCTTCCCTTTTGGTTCTGTTCTACATATTTTTATAGTAATTTGAGGAGTTTTCTAAGGCAAGTTTCCCACAAAATTGTCCTAGGAAATGCATATAACTGCCCTCTATAGTTCAATTAAAAAGCAAATGCCTGTTTTCATAGTCAGTTTTATACCATCACTGTGACAAAATTTCTGAGATAAACAAAAAGAGGAAAGATTTATTTGGGTTTATGACTTTAGAGTTTTCAGTCCATGTCCATATAGCTCCGTGGTCCTCAGATTGTGATGAGGCCAAGTGTCGTGATAAGGAGTGCATGTGGAACAGAGCTGCTCATGTCATGGTCACTGGGAGAAAGGAAAAGGCAAGCTCAGGGCCTTAGAACTAAGTATCTTTAAGGACGCACGCCTCGCCTTCCTACTCCTTTACCTAGGCACCTCCTCCTAACATTTCTGTCACTTCTCAGTAGTCCATTATGGTTGGGTTTTCTATTTTTAATTAAATTTTATTTATTTTGTGTAGGGTAGGGACACATGTATGCCATGGCAAATGTGTAGAGGTCAGAGGAGTCATTTTTTTGTTTTCATGTTGATCTCAGGGATCAAGTTCAGGTTGTCAAGCTTGAGGTGAGAACCTTTATATGCTGAGTCATCCCAATTGCCCTCATTTATGGATTAACCCATTGATGAAATTTAAAATCTTCATGATCCAATTACTTACCAATATGCCACTCTAAACATTGATGGATTGGTAATTTCAAGTCAGTGAGCTTTGGTGACATTTAATTTTTAAATTATAACTTCCTTCTAGATCACACAATCATTGGAATATGCAAATTTCCTTTTTTTTTTTTCCAGACAGTATTTTAGTTATTTGTCATGTTGCTATAACAAAATACTTGAGAAGGCAGTTTTAGGAAGGGTTTGTTTTGGCTTACAGTTTCAGGGAACATAGTCTATCATGGCAGAAGCAGTAAGCTAGCAGAAAGAAACAAGAGGTGGCTAATGATGTTGTACCCCCAGTCAGGAAGCAGGGAGCTATGAAAACTTCCATTTAACTTGTTTTCTATATTTTATTTAGTCCAGGATCCGAGCCTGTGCCATGATAGATACCATTCACATGTAGGTTAGTTTTCTACCCCATTTAACCTACTTTAGATAATTCCTCACAGGTATTCCCAGAGGTTTGTTTCCAAATCTCACTAGTCTAAATCTCATCAAGTTGAAAATGAAAAATAAGCATCTCAGAAGGTCTCATTTAGCCTGGGTTGGTGTCAAACTTACTATATAGCCAAGCATGTACTTGAACTTCTGAAGTTTCTCTGTCAGTGTTGTGAGTGCTCAGACTATCCTAGGATAGTGCTGTTACCTCAGGGTCTCATCCATGCTTGTCAAGCACTGCCAGCTGAGTGGCCTCACCACAGGGCCACACTGAGCCTCTGTTTGCTTTAGCTGCCTCGAACTGCTCGAATATGCTGCTGCTTTTAGTGTATTTCAGAAAAGATTTTGAGGTATACTCCTTCTAGAAGACTTTTTTTCTAGAATTTCCTGTTTTCTTTCAAGTTTTTGTCTCTGAAAAATTTCTGAAACCCTGTGTTATGGGAACTGGTGATTGTCCTGCCCCTATCTTTCAGGAATTGAGATTACAGGTGTACTTCTCAGTACACGGAACAAAACGTTTCAGTTTTTAGATTTTAGCTAGAAAAAGCATCACGCTTCTCATCGCTAAAAATAAAAATTCAAGATCTATCCAGGAAAGACCTATGCAATTCTACAGATGAGAACGCAGGTATTTCTAGGCTGGGAGATAGCTCAGTGGATACAGTGCTTGCTGTGCAGGAGTGAGGGCCTAAGTGTGGATTCCTCAGAGCCCACGTGAGTCTGGAAGCAGGAGTGTGCTTTTTTAACCTGAACTCTTATAGATCGTGTGAAGTGAAGATGAGACTCCCAGAAGCCTGTGGGTCAGCTAGCCTGACCTGCATAGTGGGGAGCAACAAGAACTCCGGCACAGCATGGAGGTGAAGGCCTCCACCTGAAGCTGTCCTCTGACTTCCAGTAGACACCATTAGCACTGCTATGCTCTCTTAGAAAAATAGACTACAAAGGCTGAAGTGATCACAGCAGAGTTTTACAGTAGAGTGTTGAGAGTTAAGGGTACAAATAAAAACTTACTATCCTGGAGATATCTCTTCTGTTATTTTGTTATAGAATAAGTCAAACTAAAATTTATTATTATTATTGGGTTTTTTTTTTGTTTTGTTTTGGTTTTTTTTATTTTGTTTTTGTTTTTTTTGGGACAGGGTTTCTCTGTGTAGCCTCATTTGTCCTGAAACTAATTTACTTTGTAGACATTATGGTGCTGGGATGTAGCTCAGTTGGTGTTTTTCTAGTGTACATGAATGAGCCTCTGTGTACATTCCCAGTACCACAGACCAGGTGTGTAGATTTATTATGCTTACACACTCAGGAGGTGGAGTCATTACTGGCCACATAGCAAGTAAGAGATCAGCTCGAGCTACTTGGGACTTTGTCTTTTAAAAAAGAAAAGAAGTGGCTGGGCGGTGGTGGCGCACGCCTTTAATCCCAGCACTTGGGAGGCAGAGGCAGGCGGATATCTGAGTTCGAGCCCAGCCTGGTCTACAGAGTGAGTTCCAGGACAGCCAGGGCTACACAGAGAAACCCTGTCTCGAAAAACCAAAAAAAAAAGAAAAGAAAAAAGAAAAGAAGTCAGTAATTATAATTTTGTTTGCTATTCTCATTTTCTTTTTTGAGACAGGGCCTTTGTAGTTTAGGGTAGCCTTAAACTGATCTAAATCCTTAGCTAGGTCTACTTTGTGTGTGCACATTGAAGGACTTGAAGAATTTTCTAATCTAAGATCATCTTATCCGTGAGCAATGATCATTTCACTCTTCCTTTCCAATTTGGATGACTTTATTTCTTTTTTCTTTTTTTTTTTTTTTAATTTTTTTTTTTAACAAATTTAAAACACTTTATTATCAATATTTGTATAAACATATATGCTTAGATACTGCCCGGGTTAGAGCTCCTGGTAGCCCCGTTTCATCTAGGTTTTGTGAGGTTGGATGCAGAGCTGCCACTGGTGATCCCGCTCAGTTCTCGGGCCCAGACTATTTCTTTTTTCTTGCTGCTTAGGATTTATAGTACCATACTGAATAGAGTTTTGCTCCTGATCTTAAGGTCTTTTGTTTGTTTGTTTGTCTTGTTTGTTTGTTTTTTTAAACTAACAGATCAAGGCTCTTTGCAAGGTATCAGTGTCTGGAATTGACCTAGTTCTTTGTCTCAACCTCCTACTGTTAGGGTTGCAAACATGAGCCACCAACTCTTCTGTGATTTCAGTCTTTTTAAATTTACCAAGACTTGTTAGAAAAATTACTTTTTAAAAAAAAGATTGTGCCAGGCAGTGGTGGCGCACGTCTTTAATCCCAGTACTTGGGAGGCGGAAACAGGCGAATTTCTGAGTTCCAGGCCAGCCTGGTCTACAGTGAGTTCCAGGACAGCCAGGGCTACACAGAGAAACCCTGTCTCAAAAAACAAACAAATAAACAAACAAACAAAAAAACCAAAACAACAAAAAAAAAAACCTAAACCAAAACAAAAAAAAATGCATTTGTTTTTATTTTAGTTTGTTTTTCTTGCATGTATATATGTGTATTCTGTGTATGCCTGATACTTCAGAGCCAGAAGGTGTCAGGTACCCTGGAACAGAAATTCTCTTAACTGCTGGGCCATCTATTTAGCCATTATTACTTTAGCGTGTGTGTGTGTGTGTGTGTGTGTGTGTGTGTGTGTGTGTGTGTGTGTGTGTTTGTTACTTTATTGTGTGTGTGTGTGTGTGTGTGTGTGTGTGTGTGTGTGTGTGTGTGTATTGGCCATAGGACTATCTCTAGGAGTCAGTTCTGCTCCACCTTGGGTTGGGTTCTGGGGACTGAACTGAAGTTATTAGGTTTGTGTTGCAAGCTCACAAAAGTACAGACAGTTGTGAGCATCAGTGTTGATTCTGGGAATCGATCCTAGGTCTTCTGAAAGAGTATTCAGCACTTTTAACTGCTGAGCCATCTCCAGCACCTTTATAGTTAAGTCAGAAATATAGATAACTAAAGCAAAATGTAAATGCTTGTGCACCTAACCCCAGTATTTGGGAGACTAAGATCTAAGGCAGATGGGTTTCTGTGAGTTCAAGACCAGTTTGGGTTATAGAGTGAGACTTAGCCTTAAAAAAGCAAAATACAGCCTGCCGTCCTTCCTACCTCCAGATGCCGTTGGCAGCAGTCTCTGGAGCCCAGGACTTGATTGTCTCCCCTCAGCAATTGTCTCCCCTCAGCACCATGCTGCTGGAAAAGGGAAGAGGTGAAATTAAACCATCCCCAGTCATTAGAAGACTTGGAACCTCACTGAAAATGGTATTGGATTGCCAATGTTGGTTGGGAAGTCTACCTTTTTTGGTATGTTAACCAATAGTGAGGCTTCAGTTTTTTTGTACCATTTATCCCAAAGAGATTAGAGTTTCTGTGCTAGATGAAAGTTTCCATTTTGCCTGCACCACAAACTAGCAAACAAGATTTCTGCTTTCTTAAATGGAGTGGATATTGCTGGCCTTGTGAAATGAGCTCACAGTGGGTAGGGGTACTTGGAATGCCTTTTTATCTTACGTTAGTGCCTGGGCTGGGATTTTAATCTGATGTGCACATTTGAAGATGTTATGCATGCTGTTGGAGGAAGTGTAGATCCCACTCCAAGATGGGGAAGTGATTGGGTCCACTATGGATAAACTTAGGAAAGCTGAGAGGAGATGAGAAACAGAAGCCAGAGAGGGGAAGGAAAAGTGGGGAGAAGTTATGATTGGAACGACAGAGAGGCTAAGTATTGGCTTTTCTTACTCAAACAAATGTCTACTTGGTTAATCTTTGTGAAAAAGATTGTGAAGAGGGATTCATTACAACTTAAGTAGTGATATATAAAGACTTAAGAAGGAGTTTCTGAATGTTCCTCAGGAGTTCGTCCCGAGAAGCCTCTTCCAGGTCTCTCTCAATGGCTCTGGAGCCTTATCTCGTTATGAGTAGGACAGGCCAATGAGTAAGCACCATTTGCAGACTGGCTGCTCATCGTCTTCAATCTCCTTACACCGCTGTTAGCCGAGGGCATAACCTAGGTCCTGGTTTACAGGATAGACAGTACAAGGGATTGAAGGCAGAAGTGGAAAAGCAAACTAAAAAATTAGAAAAGAAGGAAACTATAACAGAGTCAGCTGGCCAAAACCATAAAGAGAGAGAAGAGGCTCTAAAGAACAATAGAGGTGTATCAGTGATGTGAATGAAAGACATGTTTTTATTGGCTTTTGTTTTGTTTTCTTTTTCTTTTCTTTTTTTTTTTTTTTTTTTTTTTTTTTTTTTTTTTTTTTTTTTTTTTTGACACTGGGTTTCTCTGTGTAGTCCTGGCTGTCCTGGAGGCTTTTGTTTTACTGCCTTAATGGGAATGCTTAATTCCTTGATGTCAGAGTGGTAGGAAAGTTCCCCTTCACCCTACTTTCTTGCATGCAAGGATCAATCGTCTCATCAAAACCTGCTGGCATCTGGACCTTTCACAAGCTACCACCAACCAGGCTGGTGGATTTCTTGCCCCTCCATCTCCTAGGAAATTCTCTTGAAGGAAAACAATTCTTTCTTTTCGCTCATACTTTTTAGGTATTCACATCAGACTGGCAAGGCACCTGACCACATTCTAGTTTTGAATTGTTTCTCAGCTTTTTGGATATGATCAGAAGGAAAATGGTGCCTAACTGATGGGATCCTGGTTTTAGTCATGGATGACTTTATGTAACCGTAAATCGTGTTTCACTTAAGTGTATCTATGGGACTGATGATCAAGCCTTTTGTGTGCCATGTACCATAGAAACAGACTATGTCCGTGAATATTAGGCAACTAAGAGAAAAACTAAACTTAATTGGAGTTACTTGTTGTGATTTTTTTTTAAACCCAAATATGTCACTTATTTTGAATAAAGAGCCAGCTTTTTAGCTGTTTTATTTAGAGAAATGTTTGGTTTTTATTGTTGTTGTTGTTTTTTTTTTTTTTAATATTAGAAAACATTTTCTGTAAGTATTGATCCAGAAGAGCTAAAATAAAATTTTGTCATATGGTTTTTTACCACCCCCCCCCCACACACACACGTGTTCTAAAAGTACAGTCAAGGTTGCTGGAAAATACAAACAAGGCAGAAATTATATTGTTGGAAATATTAACTTCTTCAGATTGAATGCATCTCAGCAAACAAAAAAAAAGAAATACATTTTAGTTATTGCTCAAATAAACTTAACACTTCCAAAATGCATATATTGGATTTTTTTTTTAATTAAGGTTTCTGAAAGTGGAATGGACAAAATTGGGAATGGGAATCTTATACAAATTATTTTTGTTTTAAAGTTATAAAATACTGTGTACCTTGAATGAAATTGAGTTACTAAACATGAGTGGTTTTGTTTTTTACATAATTAAGATAAATTTTAGAAGCTTTTTAAGAACCATATTAGTCTCATGATACTTCATTAATCTCGGTCATATACACCAAGTCTGACATTTCTTGTTGAATCTACAGATAATGCTTGTTGTACTGTACTCCAGGTGTCTCCAGTCAGGAAACATTTGACAAAAACAGGGGAAAGGAAAGCAATAAACAAGCAAACATAATAAAAAGAAACATAACAATGTTACAGTTGGGTTTTCTGACATATTAAACATCACATGACATTGCAGGGTTTTTTTTTGTTTTTTGTTGTTGTTTGTTTTGGGTACTGGTGACCAGACTTGGCCATGTACATGCTAGGCAGGTACTCTACATCAAACTACACTCCCATCACCCTTGTACAGAACTTTCTTCTTGTTTTTGTTTCCTTAATTCCTTATATACTTTTAACAGGACAACAACTTATGTTGAGTAATTCAGCCACAATTTAAAGTATATGGGAAGCATTCAAGAGGCTAAGTTAGGAGTGTTAGAAAATCCTGGCCAGCCTGGGCAACATGGCAAAATTCACTCTAAAAAAAGCAAAAAAAAAAAGATTAAGGGTTGGAGAGATGGCTCTTCCAGAGGTCATGAGGTCAATTCTCAGCAACCATGTGGTGGCTTACAACTGTCTGTGATGGGATCTGATGCCCTCTTCTGGTGTGTCTGAAGACAGTGACAGTGTACTCACATGCATAACGTAAATACATACATTTTAAAAATTAAGATTAAATGGAAAATACTGTATTGGGATATTCGTGCAGTTATATGTAAATACTGTGCGATTTTATAAGAGACACTTGAGCATCTGTAGATCTTGGTTTCTGGGGGTCCTGGAGCCAATCCAGAAATACAGGAGGACGATTGTTACCTCTTGCAAATTGGTAGCTGGAACCCCCAGGCTTGATTAGGTAAAGATTTGGTCTTGTCATTTCAGTCTTTCAGTTATTCATCAGGAGGCACATAATATCTGGTTACCTATCATTGTGAAACACATTACTCTAAAACGAAGTAACTTAAAATAAAACTAGTTTACTGTGTCTTACAACTTTGTAGGTTGGGAGGTCTTGCAGGGCTCTTTGGCACTTATGACTGTACTCACTGAGGTGATGGCTTAGTTTGGAAGTTTTCATGTACATGCTAGACACTAGTAGGGAAGCTTAGAGAGTTAGTCTCAGGCCCCTTTGCAGTCTCCTTACTAGGAGAGTAATCTCGAATTCCTACATGGTAATTGGTTCTTAGAGTAATGCTGAGAAATTTGGCAAAAGTCCTAAAGCTGCCCCTCTCCTGACTGATTTTTGAAGTCCCACATCAGTACTACCATGTTCTATCTCTTCCACAAATCACCTAAGGCCAGGCTGTATTAGAGGAGAAGAAAGATAGATTTGATCTTTAATCTAAAAATAGTATCAAATTATAGTTCTCTCTTCCACATTCATTTTTGGTGATGTGCTTTGTTGTCAGTGTTAAATCTATTGTTTTTGGTATGATGATCTATACTGAATATGTGTTTAAATATTATATTTGCTAAAATATGTTTATGAAGGGATTCTTTACATTTCTGCTTCCCCATGAACCAGCATGCCCCACTTTGAACTTGGTGTTGGGTATAGAACTCAGGTCTTCATGCTTGGACTTTGCTGACAGTGCCATCTCCCTAGTTCTCTATTTTCCCCCATTAATTATTTGGTGGTGGAAGGGCACTGGAGATTAAACACTCACCACTGAGCTACATTCCAAGTAGTTTTTGTTTTTGTTTTTTTAAATCAAATTAAGTGCCATAAGTTTTTATCTGAAGTCCCTCTGTGCTATATCTGTATTTTATTCTATTTTAAATTCTGGATTGACAAGACGTAGTAGAATTAGAACAGCCTATTCTTAGTTATCCCATGCTAACTTAATAGCTTTAGACTAATAGAACCAATACTACCACTATCAATACACATATGAGAATAGTTATGATTATTAACTTATTTACAGAGTTGGAGAGCAAATCCAGGCATTTACACAGGAAATAGAAGGGCACTATCTCTGATACATACTCTCGACCATGTTCCCCCAGTTAAGTTTAGTTTTGTATGCTTTCTTCCTCATTCTTTGTAAACTGTCAGACAATGTGAACACTTCTTTGAATCTTCTTGCTCTTTACTAACCATCAATATGGAAGCCTCACCATCTAATCATTTGGTTATCTGAAGCTTGGCTTTTAAAAATTAATTAATTAACTTGTATGTATGTGCATAGGTGTGAGTGTGAGCCATACCACCTTTGGAAGTCAGAGGATAGCCTATGGGAGTGGCTCTCTCATTGGGTGGATCCTAGGAATTGAATGCTTGACAGCAGGAACCTTCTAACAGTAAACTCTTGCCTGCTAGAAGCCATTTTAAAACAAAATGTTTCTCTGTGTGTGTGTGTATGAGAGAGAGAGAGAGAGAGAGAGAGAGAGAGAGAGAGAGAGAGAGAGAAAGAGAGAGAGAGAGAGAGAGATTAATTTTGCCTGCCATGGTATGGCACTCATGACGAAGGGAGAGGATGGCCTCTGGTGTCAGTCCTCACCTTTTGCTTTGAAGCAGGGCCTCTCTAGCTATTTGCCACTGTGCTGTGCACTGTAGTCTTTCTGGCCTTGGGACTTCCAGGTAATTCTCCTGGTTTGTCTCCCAGGAGTACCCACATTATAGACATATGCCATGACTGGCTGGGGTTTATGTGGGTTTTGGAGACCCAAATTTGGGTCATCAGACTTGTGGTATAAGTGCATTTACCAGTTAAGCCTTCTTGTTCCTGAAGTTTGTTGTTGGCTCTTTTTTTTTTTTTTTTTTTTTTTTTTTTTTTTTTAAATTAAATACTGTTTAGAATGGGCTCAGAGGAATAATCTCTGATTTTTTTTTTAAATCTGAATTCATTTTGTTGTTGTTGTTGTTGTTGTTGTTTTTGTTTTTGTTTTGTTTTGAGACAGGGTTTCTCTGTGTAGTTCTGGCTGTCTTGATACTCACTGTGTAGACCAGGCTGGCCTCGAACTCAGAAATCCACCTGCCTCTGCCTCCCAAGTGCTGGGATTAAAGGCGTGAGCCACCACCATCTGGCTTTAAGTCTGAATTCTTACATGTAGCAGTTTGTGGCTTTTATAATGGAATTTAGTTTGACTGAATAGAAAATGTTTGTAATATTTTCAGCATATCATATTTCATTTTCTTCTGAAGTGTTTTAGTTGCTCTTTTTACTGTGTAAAAGATTAACAAGGATAGTATTTACCACTATATTAGAGAAGAAACCACTACTTAATGCACTAATGGAAGACATGGATGTCTTAGCAGCATTAATCAGACAATCTCTTCAAAGTTCTGCTTATTAAGTTTTCACTGATAGAGTGTACTGTTCTCCTGTTTACAGTATGGGAAAGAAAAATCCTTACCTGTAACATGTAATGTTAAATGTCATAGGCAGTGATTTTCTGTCAAGCCATTTCATATAGAAGGAAGCTATGTGTGTGTTTGTGTGTGTGAGTGCCTACAGATACAAATAGATACAATAAGTCTTAGCTGCATATCTCATACCGCAAAACATAGAACACCTTCAGCGACTTTCAGCGACTTTCTTTTTTTTAATTTTCTTTTTGTTTCATTTATTTACATTCCAAATGTTGCCCCCCTTCTTAGGTCCTCCTCCAAGAGTTCTTCACCCCCTCCCCTTTGCCTCTGAGAGGGTACTTCCCCACTTACCCTACCATCATCCTCACCCCACCCCCCCTTCCCTGGAGTATCACATCTCTACAGGATTAGGTGCATCCTCTCCCACTGAGAACAGACAAAGCAGTTCTCTGCTACATATGTGTCAGGGGTCACAGACCAGCCCGTGTATGCTCTTTGGTTGGTGGCTTAGTCTCTGGGAGCTCCCAGGGATCCAGTTTAGTTGATATTGTTGTTCTTCCTATGGGGTTGTCATCCCCTTCAGCTCCTTCAATCTTTCCTCAAACTCTCAAAACTGATTAGCATTTTGATTTTAATTTCCATTCTGAAATCAAATCAGTTAAGCATATAATACAAGTGTTAGGTCTATTCCAAAAGCTATTAGAAATTCTGTCTTAATCCCAGACTAAAGTTAATTTAATGTCTTTTAAAATAGAACTCCTCAACAATTAAAAAAATGATTTTTCAAAATGATTTATTTTTTTTAAAATGATTTATTTATTCTTATTTTATGTGCATTGGTGTTTTGCCTACATGTGTGTCTGTATGAAGGTGTTAGGTCCCTTGAAACCTGTGAAAATTTCATTTGAACCAAGATATGTTTCCTGTTCTGTGAGGTGCTAATGTTGGAAAAATATGTCCAATAATACTAATAAGTTACAGACAGTTATGAGCTGCCTTGTGGGTGCTGGGAATTGTACCAGGGTCCTCTGGAAGAGCAGCCAGTGCTCTTAACCTGAGCCATCTTTCCAGCCCCTCAAAGAACAGTTTTTTAAAATTAGACATTCTGTCATAGTACTTACTGTCCAAAGTTAAACTGATTATTCTTAGAATACATAATGGGGAATCATGTTAAAAATATTAACTTTGTTTCCTGTAATTAAGCTAGAATGTTTCTGTAAGAGCAGAAAACTGTGTGTATAGTTAAAACATAATTTCATACCAGAATAATCTGAAGTCTTGAGATGAGGTGTTTTAGGTAGCATTCATTGGCATTGGATGGTGGGAGGGTGTGCTTGGTGGTTTGTATATGCTGTGTGTTCAGCACAAATGCTGCAATGAAGTTGTCCTTTTCAACACACCTGAATACTTCCTAAAATATCTTGGATTCACCAAGTATTTAGTTTTGAATTAATTTTCATCATCATGAGTTCAGAAACCTTGTAATGTTGCCAATGTTGTCTTCTTGGGACCCTTGTGGTCACTTAAATGGTACAGTTTAAGAAGCCATGGATTTGAGGGTTGCTTCTGTGGTGCATACTGTAATCTCAGCACTGAAAGAGAAAGATAATAGGTTCCAGGCTATGTAGGAGACCCTCTCAGGAAGTAGGGTCAGTTAAGAGGAGAAAGAAGGGGAAAAAAAGAAAAGAAATTGACTAGAAAAATGTATGTGGGGCTAGAGATGTAGTTCCCTTTGTTGAGTGCCTAGCATACACAGACCCTGGTTCAATCTCCAGCATTACATAAACTGAGCATGGTGTTACACAGCTGTTAATCCAACTCTGAGGATGTAGGGACAGGAGGATAAGATTAGCCTCTGCTATATAGCAAATCTGAAGCCAGTCTGGGATATAATATATCTGTTTCAAAAACAAAACAGAAAAAAAAAAAAAACCTTCACAATGGGCACTGTTTAAAAATTAAGGTTGATTCTTTTTTCCCCATTGTATTATTATTGCTGGTCTGTTTTAGACTTGTTTTATGAAGAGGTGGTTTGGTGTACACTTGAATTAGAATTTGTCAATCATTAATTGTGTGTTGTGCATGCTTTTCTTCAAGTTCTCTTTAAGATAGGACTCCCTTTTATAATTGTGGCTAGCTATTAGTCATCAGATTTGTTGTGGGTTTTTTTTTTTTATTATTTTTCCTCTTCTTGTTCCTCTTCCCCTTCTTCCTCCTCTTCTTCGTCTTCCTTTTTTTTTTTTTGCCCCTCTTGGTTTTTTGAGTCAGAGTTTTTCTGTGTAGCCCTGACTGTCCTGGAACTTTCTCTGTAGAACAGGCTGACCCGAACTCACAAGATCTGCCTGCCTTTGCCTCCTAAATGGTGGCATTAAAGGCATGTGCCACCAGCTCTGGCATTTTTTATTATTTCTATAGACAAGTTTACTTATATTTTGAAAATGATTTTAGTAGCATTGCCAAAGTTTGTCATATATAATCATATGGAAAACAAATGAAGTACGTGAAGATTTCACTTGGACCAGGCTATGTCTCCTGTTCTGTGAGATGCTAACGTTGGAACAGTATGTCCAATGAGGCCAATGGAATAGATTTGTCTATTTATAGATATATTAAAAAGTTTCAAGAGTCTCAGAGTGAACAAAACATTTAAAGGGAAAAAGAGAAGAAACATTCAACTTAAAAATAGGGTTAGAAGCTTTTAGTAATGTTTTAGTTTTAGTAGAAATTTCTAGGACATTTTTCTTTATCACCTTCCAATATGGTTAATTAATTCTAATTTTCTAGATTCTGTCTTTCGATGCATTTAATATGTCTTAGGCCATTAGGACATACTAGAATAAATCACAAAGTTTTAGGGAATACTGTTGTTGAACAGGCCCTACAAACTTAATTTGTCAAATTTTTCTTTTATTTAGTCTAGCTATATGTTAAGGTTATATGACTTTAAAATTATTTATAAAAATAATGTACTTTGAGATATCTTTTATTTACTTACAGGTTCATGCCTGGGAGATTTCTGATCAATTGTTACAGATCCGACAGGATGTGGAATCATGCTATTTCGCTGCCCAGACCATGAAAATGAAGATTCAGACCTCATTTTATGAGCTCCCCACAGACTCTCATGCTTCTTTAAGGGACTCATTGCTAACTCATATCCAGAACTTGAAAGACTTGTCACCTGTCATTGTAACTCAGGTAAATCCTGTACTCACTACGGAAATTTGTAAGATCATTTGGACACATTACATTCATTTTGGTTAGCATTGATAGGCCATGTAAGGTAATGTAATTTTATTACTATATTTTCACAACTATAGCAGAATGAAAATTTTAATCTTTCTATTAGTCTTTGGTTTATTAGGCTTCAAACATTAAATATTGGAAATGGGTGAGTGTATGTTTTCTCTAGCATGTGCTACCCACTGTTAAAATTTCAGATGATTAAAGAAAAATCTGTACTATTCTGGATCAGAGTCTTGTGATCACCTTTTTTATAAAAAATCTTTTCTGGGACTATTGGTTAGTAAAAGTCTTATAAATGAAACATTGAATGTTTTGGCTTTCCCCTTTAGCCAGGGAAATACATTAGAAAGTAAAGTATATCCATGTGTTCTTTGCTTGACATAGAACTGCTCTTGGGTGATGCTTTAAGATGAGAAATGGAAAGAGAAGGGAGATGGCAGGCAATCCATTGAGGAGTGAGTCACAGCTCTAGCTTTGTCAGTAGCCTTGGCTTTTTGTCAAAGTGTACTTTGTCCATGAAGTTCTATGTATTGCCAAATAAAGGTAAAGAGTGGCATATTCTGAGGACATCTATATTTTTAAACACATTTTATTGTTTTTAAGCTGAGCATAGTGGTTTAAACCTATAATCCCAGCACTTGGGATATGGAGAAAGGAGAATCAGGACTTCAAGTACATAGTGGGTTTGCTGCTAGCCTGAGCTACATGAAACTGTCTCAGAAACATCAATGGAAACATTCTAGTGACCAAGTATATTTTGTTGATTTTTTTTGTTTTGTTTTGTTTTGTCTTTAATTTTTAAGGTTAATCTTTAAATCCAAGTAATTTGTAGCTAACTAGCTATATGGGTAGATAGACTTTCATGGGGAAGGAGGAGAAAGGATGCTTGTCTTAACTGCCACATTGTTGGGAAGAAATGTATCTGCTCTCTGTTAGCCTTGTGGTGTCTGTTTCTCTGGTCTGTTGATTGATTTAATCTCTCTTCCTGTTCAGCTGGCTTTAGCAATAGCAGACCTCGCCCTACAGATGCCTTCTTGGAAGGGATGCGTACAAACATTGGTAGAAAAGTAAGTAATTTGTAATTTGTGTCTTATTTTTTTGATTACCATAAATCCACACAGAGAAATCTGCTCCATTAACTAGATATTTGATTATTTTCTAAATTTTGAACATAAAATTACATATTTAAAAAATATTTTTAAAAAGTTAGTTATGTGTCGGTATGTGTATCTGCATGTGGGTATATGTACATGAGTGCAGATGTCCACAGAGGGCAGGAGCATCCTGTTCGCTGGAGTTGGAGCTACAGACAGTTGGGAGCTACCTGATGTGGGTGCTGGCAACTGGATTTGCATCCTCTGGAAGAGCGGCAAGTCCTCTTAACCACTGAGCTGTTTATTTCTCCATTCCCAATTGATACACTTTTTATTTCTCTTCAAAAAATTGTTTGTTTGTTTGTTGGTTGTGGGTATGCATGCCACATTATTTATGTCAAATTCAGAAGGACAGCTTGAAGGAGGAGTTGGTTCTTTCTACCACGTGGGTTCTATATATAGAGGTCGAGTCATCAGGCTTGGTGACAAGAACATTTACCGACTTCAGTTTCTCCAGCCCCTGAGAGTTATATATTATTAACTTTGCTTAAAGAAAGTAAATTTTGGGGCTGGGCATGGTGGTTACATGTCTTTAATCCCAGAATTCAGGAGGCAGAGATAGGCAGATCTGTATGAGTTCAGGGTTCATCTGTGCTGCATATTGAGTTCCTGGCCTACTAAGGCTACATTGTCTGCCAATAAGTGAATAAATGAATGAATGAATGTAAACAAACAAGGCTACCTTGTCTGCCAATAAGCAAATAAATAAATAAGTAAATTCAAGGCTATGTTATCAATCAATAAATCCACTTTTTTTTTTTTTTTTTGGGGGGGTATAAACTCATAAGTCCACATATGACATAGATCTCATGAAATTGGTGGCTATCTTTTAAATTGAGTCATTCTGATTGGTCAGACCTGCAGAGTCAGAAAGATATTGTTGTTGAATACTGGAGACTTCTGATAATACAGAACCAAGCCAAGTTAGCCAAATATTTGGCTGTTGCACGTGTGTGCACACATGCAATATTTTAAAATTAACAGAGACAGAGAGCTGGAGAGGTGGCTCATACTGCTCTTCTTGATAACCTAAGTTCACTTCCCAGCACCCACAATGGGCATCTTACAGCTGTAAGCTGTAACTCCAGCTCCAGGGGATCTGGCACTTCTGACCTCTGTGGGTATTTACAGTTATGTTCACATAGCACAGCCTCCATACATATAATTAAAATAAAAATAAATCTTTTTTAAAAACTAACTAAAACTGACTTATCTTTCTTTCTACCTCCATATCTATTCTCCTTCCCTCCCTTATTCCCTCCCTGCTTTTCCTCAACCATTTAATACGTTAGAAGACAGCATGGAATGTTTGAAAATTTGTCTCAATAAAACAAACATTTGCTGGGCATTGGTGGCACATGCCTTTAATCCCAGCACTGGGGAGTCAGAGGCAGATGGATCTCTGTGAGTTTAAGGCTAGCCTGGTCTACAGAGTGAATTCCAGGATGACCAGACCATGCAGAGAATCCCTGTCTTGAAAAAAACCAAAAATGAAATAAAACAAAGATTATATTTTCATTTCTTCTTAGTATTTGGAATGCTGCTTTTGTTGTTTGGAATGCTGGGCTGTTCTGATGGGTTGTATTGTGATTGTGTATTTTCTGGCTCTCACTGACTCATGATATATCCTTCCTCTTTGTTTTCCAGATATAGCAATGATGTAACTTCTTTGCCTTTTTTGCTGGAAATTCTTACAGTGTTACCTGAAGAAGTACATAGTCGTTCTTTGCGGATTGGAGCCAACAGACGCACAGAAATTATAGAGGACTTAGCCTTCTACTCCAGTACAGTGGTATCTTTATTGGTAAGTTCGAAATTGTCATTTGTTGGTAAAGGACAGAAACCACAGTGTTATTATTCTGTGACCTGACTGTAACAGTATGAAGCAGCTTTCTTTGCAAATGTGGACATGATACTATTTTGGCATTTATATAACATCTTTTTTTTTTCTATTTCTTTTTTTGGTGGGAGTTGGGAGTTTTCAGACAGGGTTTCTCTATATATATCCCTGACTGTCCTGGAACTTTCTAAGTAAACTAGGCTGACCTTGAACTCCTAGAGATTCGACTGCCTCTGTCTCCTGAGTGCTGGGATTAAAGGCATGCACTACCATCACCTGGTTTATACCACAACACTTTTATACTACAAAATACTTTAAAACCTATACTTCTTGGGCATCTTTGTAATCCTGTGAGGGTGATGTCTCATTTTGGGAATGGGCTTAATATTATTCAACTATTAACTTAGAACTTGAACTCAATTCTTATGATATATAAAAGCTATTGGTTCTTGATAAAGGATCACGCTAAAGGAAGTGCATATAAACTTATTTTACTAGGAAAAAGATAAAGAAAATTGACATTTTGATAAAGAGATAATAGAAGACTAATACATTAGCTAATATCAGAGTTGGATTTTTTAAGTAGTTTAGACTGGAAGTGGGTAGATTTGCTGTTTATGAGCTGGTAGCAGATATAGGAATTTTATTGAACACAGCTGGACTCTTTGGGTTAAATGTTATCTATGTGAAGACTATGTGTTAGACTGTCTTAGTAGAACTGAATAGTTTTCACAGAGGCAATATGGCCTACAAAGCTTGAAATGTTTTATTATTGTCTGGTCCTTAAGATTCTACTATCAAGCTTTATTTTCTCAATAATGTGGCATTTTTCAAGGATTTCTTCTAGTACTAACTACAATATCATATATCAAACAAAATTTACTTTAAAATTATATTCAGTTTGATGTTAAAACCTGCTTAGAACGTAAGTATCTTTAAATTTTTAATTGGCCATTTATCTTAAAGAAAATAGTATTGTAGAAAATTAGAAAAAAATTAACACAATTATATTTAGAAAACTTGGAAAACATATCCTATGTTTGTTTTATTTTGTGGTGTTGGGGCTTGAACTCAGCCTCTCGTATACCAGAAGTGCTCCACCACTGAACTACAGCTGAGATTCTTGTTTGTTTGTTTGTTTGTTTGTTTGAGACAGAATAGACTAGGTTGGCCTGGAGCTCAGAGATCTGCCTACCCCTGCCTTCTGAGTAAGTGTTGAAATTAAGGATGTATACCACCGCATATAATTTCTTAAAATTTCATGTATTTATTGTGGGAGGGGAACATACAAACCTGTGTGTCATAGAGTATGTGTAGAGGTCAGAGAATAGTTTGCATAAGCTGATTTTCTCCTATCATTTGGGTCCTAGGGATCAGACCATCTGTCTTAGTAGCAGCATTTTTAAGTCACCCAGCAAACCATTTTTTAAAGAGTCTCATGTATCCTAAGCCAGCCTCAAACTTGCTTTGTATTAAGTTTCATAGCTTCATAGCTAAGGATGACCCTGAACTTCTGATTCTCCCTTTCCCCTCCCTCTTCCACTTGATTTTGCCTTTCAGATGTATTATTATAGGTATGTGCTAACAAACCTGTCCCTCAGTTTTTCTTGCTGTTTTTATTTTTCTGTATGTTTCTGTGTCAGTGGAAGTCAGAAGATAACATATGTTCCCCTGGAGCTAGAGTTCATAGGCAGTTTGAACTACTCAGTGTAAGCTCTGATATCTGAACTCTGTTCTCTAAAAGAGCAGCAATGCTCTTAACCTCAGTCTTGAGCAGTCTCCTTAGCCTCCAGCCATTTTGTTTGTGAGATATGGTTTCATAAAGTCAGTGGGCTCAAGTGGTCTCCTGCTTTAGCTTCCTGAGAGTAGTTGAGACTATGGGGATACCAGTGCACTGACTACTATTAACCTGTAACATACTCAGCCCCACTGAGTAAGGATTCCTCAAAAGAAATTAAGCCTAATACCTTAGGGCATCCATTGCATGTAATGAGTTCTCTACTATGTTAATAGTGTTACTACCTATTCCTTCAGCATCCTGATAGAGGCCTGATGGATTTAAAAAAAAATTTTTTTTAAGATAACATGTCTTACAGTTATTTCATGCTGCATCTTACCCAAATATCAAGTCTGATTGATACTTCATTAGTAATGTTGGGATTGCCCCCTGGTTTTGAGTAATGACAGTCTGATGTTTTCATATCTAGTGTGTGTTCTCTTTTTTACAGTGTAGTTTGTATGAAAAAAAAGTATTTTATGAAAATCCAATATTTTAAAAAATATCTATTTTGGATCTCACTGTATATCTCTGACTGGCTGTAGATCCCCTGAACCTGGAGTTACAGTTGTGAGCTGCCTTGTGGGTGCTGGGAATAGAACCAGGGTCCTCTGGAAGAACAGCCAGGGCTCTTATCTACTGAGCCATCTCTCCAGCCTGGTTATTAGGCCCTAAAGCATGACTTGTGAGGTTTGAGTCTTTGCTATGTCTATTAAGCAAGATAATTAACTCTTCTGCCTCATTTTCATTATCTGCATAATGGAAGTAATAGTATCTATTTCATGTTGAAGAGACTGAGTTCGTGTATATAAAGTTACTAAAATCATGTCTCGCACATAACAGGGTTCAGGAAGCCATGTGACTAGTCACTTACTTGTTGGTGACATGCTCCTTCTTTGGCCAAATGTAATGCCCACGAAGAAACAGAAAAACATAAGCAAGCCCATATTTATACTTACATAGTCTTTCTGTCTCTTGTTTGTTATCCTAAAGGAAAAAAATTATTTTAAAATGAATGTTTTTGCTAAGTGTGACAGCACACACCTGTCATCCTAACACTTGGGAGGCTACAACAGAAAATTGTGAGTTTGGGGCAGCCTGAGCCACAAAATGTTGTCTCAAGAAAATAAAAATAAATCTAAATCTCTCAATATTATTCTACAGGGATGAAATTGTGTGTAGTAACATTAAAGTTTGATTTCTCATCTTCCAAGCAGTCTAGTGCTGCTTGGAGAACGCTAATACAAACAATCACCAGGGCTGGGGATGAATACATGGTTGCAGGATCACACGTACAGGTCCCTGGACCCAGTCCTCAGCATCAGAGGAAAACAAACCGCTGTGTAAGGGGCATGGTGCTGCACTCCAGAGGCAGATGCAGAGACAGGCAGATTGCTCAGTCAGTTACCTAGTGAAGAAACTGTCTCAGAAAAAGAAGAAAGGAAGGGAAGGAAGAAAAACAGACAGAAAAAAAGCATCAATGCAGATTACAGTTTAGAAATGAGTCTTTGAGTCTGGAGGATTTTCCTATATAGTTTATATTTCTGATATAAACAAATGTCAGAATTTTATCCCTTAGACCATAGTTGCCACCATGTTGAAATTATTTTTTAAACTGATACCAGTTGATTATTGGCAATAAATTTAGAGGCATTGTTCTGTGATAATAGAGATGGTTCTGGAAGTCCAACTGCCAGACTTCAGATCTGGTGAACAATACATTATAGGACATAGCCCTTTCCTCTCTGCCTCTTAAACCTCATGCCAGTTATTATGTTTTAAGCCCACTACCCATAGTTGTCTTAAAACGTTCTCATCTAGAAGAAGTTGTATTATGCTTAATTTAATTTGACTAAATATAGCACAAAGTCTCAGATAAAGGCAGTGGTGACTTTTGGTCTGACTTATTTTATGTCTTTTATAAAAACTTTCCTTTCATAGTACTGGGAATTGAACCTAAGGTCTCTGTGTATACTAAGCTAGTGTTTTACAATCAACTTTATTTTCTATATTTACAGATCCCCCTTTTAAAAAACAACTCGCTTTAAAAGGCTTTTTTTTTTTTTAATTTAAATTTATAAATAAGTCTTCCAGGTGTTTTGCCTGCATTTTTTATCTGCACCACGTGCATTCCTGGTGCCCTTTGAGCCTAGAAGAGATGTTGGAGACTGTGGAACTGGAGTTACAGATGATTGTGAGCCACTCTGTAGGTACTGGAAATTGACCCAGGGTCCTCTGTAAGGACAGCAAATGCTCTTAACTCCCGAACCATCTTTCCAGAATCCCTCCCCTAACATTTATTTATCTAGTGTCTGTGTTTGTATGTATCTATCTCTCTACCCCAGTACACATGTGGAGACAAAGGGCGACTGGAAGGACTTGGGTTTTCTCCTTCGTTATGTGGGTTAGAGGGATTAAACTCAAGTCATCATGTTAGGTGGCAAAAGCAACTTTACCTGTTAAGCCATCCTACCCCCTGCTCCCTTTTTCTTTTTTTGAGACAGTATGTCTCATTGATTCAGTTAGACTGGCTGTAGGCCAGCAAGCCCCAGGGATCCTCCTTTCTCCCCTTTCCCAGCACCGTGATTACGGATGTGTGCCACTGCACCACCATGCCTGGCTAGAGTAGTGCTGGGATCCAAGTCAGAGCCTCATGCTTGGGCAGCAAGCACTTCACTGACCAAGCAGTCTATACTTCAGAAATAGTTGTAATGATGAGAATACATTACATTCGTGCATAAGCAAGAACACAGAACCTTAGTTATTTTTAATGTCTGTTTTGGGATCTTTAGCCTCTGTACCTCAGCTTCCCCATTAAAAAAGAGGAGATAGTGCATACTGTAGCATTTTACTGGGATCATGATGGTGGTAATAGGACTTAGAACAGTGACAAGCAGTGATACTTACAAAGAACTGGTGACTGCCTGTTTCTACTGCATTATAGGCACGGTGATTATAATGGCAACTTAAGGATAAAGATTTTTTTTAACTATATTTTTCTTCTGTTTAGATGACATGTGTAGAAAAAGCAGGAACTGATGAGAAGATGCTTATGAAGGTCTTCCGGTGTCTGGGAAGTTGGTTTAACTTGGGAGTTTTGGACAGTAACTTCATGGCTAATAATAAGTTATTAGCACTCCTTTTTGAGGTTTTGGTAAGTAATGCTGTACCCGCCATTGCCACTTTTAATAACCAGCCTTCTAGGATATCTCAATATTTTGTTTGAGAAAAACACTTTGTTTGTGTCTTAAGACTAACATAAGGAGAAGTTGTGCTTGATGGCACATGCAGAGATAGCTGCAGGAGGATTATAAGTTCAAGGTCATCCTTAGCTAAATAGCAAATTTGAAGCAAACCAGAGCTAAATAACACACCTCTTAGAGGGGAATAAAGCCCACTGAAGCTGACATGTATGTAATAGAGCATGTGCAGAAGAAAGCATGTGCTTCTATTCAAATGACCCCTAAAGGTAAGGCTTTCAATTTGCTGGGCATGGGCACCATTGAGCTTCTAACGCTTCTTTTTGAAATCATTAAAAATGTTTTTTTATTATTTACTTTGTGTGTATATGTGTTTTCTATATGAAGGCGTCTACATGCCTTGGTACCTGTCTGGATGTTAGAGGGCTCTCTATAGATCCTCACTTTCCATCTGGTTTCTGAAGCACCATCTCTCCCATTTACTGCAGTGCTGCATACTTCAGGATAGCTGGCCAGATAGCCTGCCTAGTCTCCTGTGTTTTTGTCTCCCATCTTACCATAGGAGTACTCTTATGCAGTTCTGGGGAATCAGGCTTGTGTGGAAGACACTTTTATTCCTCCAGCCACCCACCTGCCCTCACCCTTCTTTTCCTAATAAAATGTTTCTACTATTGCTACTTTAAAAAGCAGGGGTGGGGTAGTGGAGAGATATAACGGTTAAGAGTACTGATTGCTCCCAGAGGACACGGGTTTGATTCCGAGCACCTGCAGCTCACAACTGTCTACAACCCCATTTCTGGGGATCTGACATCTGGCTTCTGCTGGCACCAGGCACACACACTCAGGTAAAACACCCATACACATAAAAATAAATCTTTAAAAAAATATTTAAAATTGGATGATATACATGTTAGCATTGCACCTTAAGAGTCTGTTATTGTTTTTTTTTGAGAAAGTGGTGGCTTCACCAAATTTACAGAAGCACTCAATTCTATTGGTAAATAAGAGCCCTGCACTTCTCTTGTGCTTTTCTATCATTGTTTTGAGAGAGTCTCAACTATGTAGCAGACTGGCCTACAGCTCTCCGTTGGTCCAGGTTATCTTCAAATTCAAGATCCTTCTGCTCTCACCTGTTGAGTACTGATACTGGAGCCTGTGCTACCGTGTTGGCTCCTCCTTGGACCCTCTGATATATTCTTATAAGTTGTCTTTTAGATTTGTTCCCTGGTTATGATGGTTAGATTTTCCTTTAGTATGTTTTTAGGGTTGATTACTTAGTTTTTGAACTTAAGTAATTTCCAAAGAAAATGTACACAGAATAAACAGGTTTTTGCATATCCAAGACATTTTTTTTATTATTATTGTCTTTGTACTTATTTGAACTTGAACGCCTGATCTGCCCCACCTTCCAAGTGCTGGAATTAAAGCCACTACAATTTATAAAATTGCATCTAAAAAAATCAGTTATTCTATGTGGGTGCATGTTAGAAGACAAGTTATGTTGGGGTTGTTCTCTCTATTATGTGGGTTCCAGGAATCAAACTCAAGTTGTTAGGCTTGCCAAGTGCCTTTACCTATAGAACCGTTTACCAGCTCTGAGACTTATTTAAAGTCAAAGTTAGCCTGGAACTTACTCTGTCCCAGGATGATCTTGAATTTGTAGTAATCCTCTTGCCTCATCCTCCCAAAGTGCTTGAATTATATTAGTGTACTCTATGATACCCATCAAGAAGTAGTCATTTTTCATTTTGATTAATTCATTAGGTAGGAGTGGTTTTAGGTCCATTGCTATTTTCTTCAAAATTTCAAACATTTGTGTTCGTATGCTGCCATGTGTCGCTGTGAATGGGATATTGGGAGACTTTGCCATTTCTGTGTTATGCTTCTTCTCCACCGGATTTATTTATTTATTTAGTGACAGGTTTTCTCTGTGTAACCCTGGCTGTCCTAGAATTTGCTATGTAGACCAAGCTGGTCTCAAACTCAGAGAGATCTGTCTACCTCTTCCTCTGGAGTGCTGGGATTAAAGGTGTATGCACTACTACCCAGCTGTGCCCTAGAAGATTTAAGAACCTCTGCTTAACTTTGGTATTCTGAGATCTCACTTTGGTATGTAATGAGCCTTTTGGAGTTGTTGAGCCTCTAAGTAGTACTTTAAAAGAGAATGGATTTCAAGGTAAGACTAGGGCAGAAACATGCCATTCCCTATGGAAGAAATTGTATAAACAGAAACGTGGGAATAGCAGGTTGGTGGTGGCGCACGCCTTTAATCCCAGCACTTGGGAGGCAGAGGCAGGTGAATTTCTGAGTTTGAGGCCAGCCTGGTCTACAGAGTGAGTTCCAGAACAGCCAGGGCTATACAGAGAAACCCTGTCTCGAAAAAGAAAAAAGAAAAAAAAGAAAGAAAGAAAGAAAGAAAGAAAGAAAGAAAGAAAGAAAGAAAGAAACATGGGAATAATCTGGTAACTGCCAGGCATGGTGACTCACACGTATGATCCCAGTACTCTGGAGACTGAGATAGTACTGTGTTTCCAAGAAAGATTAGGCTACAAAATTACTGTTGTCAGTTTTTTAAAAACAAGAAATCTGGTGTGATGGTACAATATCTTTTATCCCAGTGCTTTGGTTCTTTGTGAGTTCCAGGCCAGTTTGGTCTATACAGTGAGTTCCAGGCCAGTTAGGTCTATATAGTGAGTTCCAAGCTAGACAAAGCTACACAGTGAGACTTCAACCCCCCTCCCCCCTCAAAAAAAGGCAAAATAAATAAAAAAGAAAAGTTTATATGAGTCTGATTGAGGGATAAAATCTTTACATTTTCTTGGCATGTCTGGAAGATGTCTTGGCGAGCTCTGCCATTATGGGACTGTTCATAGTGTACTCTCAGTCAGCCAGACATAGGAGTATACTGGCATGCATTTCTGTAATCCTAGGAAGGCAGAGGCAGGAAGAACAGGAGGCTAGCTGCTACTACATAGTAATTTTAAGACCACTCTACATACGTCAGGACACTTTGTCTTATTAGACAACAAAAACCAGTTTTCAGAAGAAGGTTGTAATTGTTTTCCTTGGACTGCAATGATTCTGATTTCTACTTCTGTATTCCTTCTATTTTCCAGCAACAAGATAAGACCTCATCTAACCTACATGAAGCTGCTTCAGACTGTGTGTGCTCAGCTCTCTATGCTATTGAAAATGTAGAGACTAACTTGCCCTTGGCCATGCAACTTTTTCAGGGAGTCTTGACGTTGGAGACTGCCTATCATATGGCTGTGGCACGGGAAGATTTGGACAAGTGAGTAACTGTTGGAGTCGGGGGCTCTGGGTTACCTGCAGTCTGTGGTTTTTCAGATCGTTGCTATAGTTCATCATTTTTGTTTCCCTGCGACTTTGTAAATGTAAAGCGCATGCTATCTGAAGCGCCATCCTGGATCCGGGAGAGGATTACTGCCAGTTCTTGACTGTATTTTCTTTACTCTTAAAATGAGAAGACTATAAGAACTAGGCTTAAGCTTTAAAGTATCTAGTTTAGGGGCTGGGAGATGGCTGAGTGGTTAAGAATGGGTTATTCTCCTGCAGAGAACTTGGCTTTGGTTTGTTGCATCCATGTCTGGACCTTCAAAACTCCCTGTAATGCTATCACCAGGGAATCCAGTGCTTTCTGTACCATGAGCATTTGCATTCACACATGCGTATACCCACAGAGAGATATATAATTTAACAACAACCAAGATAAGAATAATTTTTGAAATGTCTGATTTGGAATTTTAAATTTTTTAAGAAGATTTGGTTTATTCTTTTAATTTTGTGTGTGTATGCATGCACACGCATATAAATGCAGGTGTTTATAAAGACCAGAGGCATTGGATTCTGAGCTGGAGCTTTAGAAGGTTGTGAGCCACCTGCTGAGGGTGCTGGAAATCAGACTCGAGCCCTCTAGCAAGCAAGTGCTCTTAGCCACTGAGCCATCTCTCCAGAACCCTAACTTGGAATTTTTATTCAAAAGTTTGTTTTAGAGAATATGAATCAGCTTACCATTATATATTTACTGTATAGATGTGAACAACCTAAGCACAAGAATTTGCCCCAGAGATTATGATACCCAGAGTGAGCTATTCACTGCATGGCCTTCAGCCAGCAGCCTTACGTTCCTTTGACTGTGAGTGTGTAAAGCCCAGATTCTTGACCTGGTACTCTTTCCACCTCCACAGAGTTCTGAATTATTGCCGCATCTTCACCGAACTATGTGAAACTTTCCTGGAAAAGATTGTCTGTACTCCAGGCCAAGGTCTGGGAGATCTTCGAACTTTGGAATTGCTTCTTATCTGTGCAGGCCACCCTCAGTATGAGGTAGTATCTATACTGTATTAAGGTTGTTATTCTCCGGTTGCATATTGCATATTCCATTTCCTTGTTGAGAAACTACAGTCTTGTTTTTAATTAATGTGATCTGAGAGTAGCATCTGGATTTACTTTATTTTTTTCAACTTCATTATTTGTATGTGGGTTGGGAGCAGCACATGTGCTCCAGTGTGAGTGTGAAGCAAGGCAGTGCCAACAGTAAGTTCCCCCCTACTTTCATGTTGGTTACTCAGCAAGTGCCTTTACCTAGTGAGCCATCTTGTTGACCTTATAATTGGGATACCTTAAAGAACTGTGTTTGGGTTTCTGTTTTGTTTTTATATCTGGTTGTCAAGGTTGACTGTTGTAGGCAACTCAAAGAATCTATCAGAAAGAAAACTTATTACCTTTTCACTGTTAACCCCACCCCCACCCCCACCCCCACCAGTTCCAGGATAGCCAGGGCTATACAGAGAAGCCTTGTCTAGATAAACAGGAAAAAAAGGAAAGAAAAAAGTTTCCTTTTTTTACCCAGCACATGCCTTTAATTGCAGCATTCAGGAAGCAAATGCAGAAGGCTCTCCATGTGTTTGAGGCTAGCTAGTGTACAGAGTGAGTTTTAATATTTTTAAAAAAATATACTTCTTAAAGGTTTTTATGAGTTGGATATGAGGGCACATGCCTATAATAACTATAATTGCAGCACTTGGAGGCCAAGACGGAGGATCAAGAGTTGAGGCCAACAGGGGCTGTATTGTGAGCACCGGGCTAGTCTGGGCTACATGGATGCTATATTTATTAAAAATCATAATTTTCTTTAAGACACCTCCTTTGTGGTACTGAGGTCAGGCAAATTAATACCACCAAGCTAGCCCTGGGGATTGATATCCCCAGCCAGCCCTTCGATTTGTTTGTTTTTAGAGCAAATGTATATCCTTGGCTGGCGGACTGGCCTGGTAAGGATCCTGTCTCCATCTCCTAGGTGCTCAGATAACAGGCATATACTGCTATACCACTTATAAATTTCCTAGATTTTAGGGGCTGGGGATATGGCTTAGTGGTTAAAAGAGCTTCCTGAGGACCCAGGTTACTATAATATAGCTCCTATATGTCCCTAGGTATCCGAGACCCTTTTTGACCTTTATGAGCATTGCATTCACATGGTGCATACCACACATATCAACAGACATACATAAACCCAAGTAAGAAAGTTCATTTTTTTCCTGGATGTTTAGTTTTTTTATTTGAGAAATTATACTTCCTTTTTATTAAGAAATGATAAAGGGCTCCAAAGGGGTCTCAGTAGTTAGGAGCACTGCTCTTTCAGAGAACCTGAGGTCAGTTTCCACCAGCTTAAGCACCTGCCACTCCAGCACCAGTAGGATGTGATATGTCTGATATCCTTGAGCACCTGCACTCACCTATACTTATTTCTCCCCACATGGTACACAATTAAAATAATAAAAATTAACCGTTAGATTGTGTTTATTTTTAAAGAAATAAAATAGCTGGGCAGTGGTGGCCACACCTTCAATCCCAGCACCTGGGAAGCAGAGTCAGGTGGCTCTCTGAGTTTCATACTAGTCACAGAGTGAGTTCCAGGACACCCAAGGCTACATAAAAGAATCTTGCCTCAAAAAAAAAAAAGGTGTGTGTGTGTAGGGGTTGGGGTTGGGAGTCTTGGGTTGCTTTTCACTTTGAACAGCTTTTCTTTGAATCCTTAATGGAAAGGAGCAACAGCAGCTCCCTCTTCTGTGCATGTTCTTTTTTATCCCCGTGGTTCTCAGCACAAGCAGGTGCTTTTTGCTTGTCTTCAGAATCTCCTGAAGTAGTCGATGGTAAAATTTAACACTGTAGCCCTGTGTGCTAGCAGTCGCTTCTGAAGTAGCCCCGTTTCTAAGCTAGGTGTGATTGAAATTCCATCCATTTCTACCATCCTTCATGTTCATGAAAACAGCCAAATGAGGGCTGGACATGGTTATGTTTGCCTAGAATCCCTGAGAGGAGGAGAACAGGGAGTTCAGAAGCCATTCTTAGCTACTCAGTGACGTTGAAGTTAACCGTCACTACAAGACCTTGTCTCAAAAGACAGGAGGAGTGTGAGTGTAGGATCATAAAAGAATTACAGTTGGCTAGCCTGGGAAGAAATCTTCTGATGGAAGCATAAGTAAACATTCCAGAAGTTTGCAGAAACTATGTCTTAGATGACATATGTTTTTGTTTTCTATAGAATTTAATATACTTCGGGAAAGGTTTTCCCCAATATAAAGAGAGAATCTAAAGCTAGTCATCGAACTGAACGTTGAGGCCTACTGGGAAGATATTTAGGAAGTAACATAACAAATCTGTAATCGTGTAGAAGAGGTGGCTCCTAACTAATTGCATACATGTTATGGATAGTGTATGTCCTTCCTGTATGGTAAATAGTAATGAAACTATTTTTCTCTGTTCTTTTCCTTCACAAATAAACCATCTTCTTTCTTACCTAACAGGTAGTAGAAATTTCCTTTAACTTTTGGTACCGTCTAGGAGAACATTTATACAAAACCAATGATGAAGTTATTCACAGTATCTTCAAAGCATACATTCAGAGGTTGCTTCATGCCTTGGCTCGACACTGCCAGTTGGAACCAGACCATGTAAGCACCCTTGTCTACTTTAAATTTCTACTTTTTGGTTTTAATTTGAAAAACTGAAAAAAAAAATAGGTAATAGATCTGATGATCTTCAGGTTTTTCTACTTTAGCTTCCAGTGCAGAAGTCACTAGTAGTATAATAGAAGGAAGAGTACCTCGTCTGGTGTAATGTGGTGTGCTGTCTGTGTAGGAGAGTGTTCCTCCTGAGCTGGCCGCGTCTACTTAGAACTTGCTGTAAATGATGTTATAGAAAATGACTGTTTAGGAACTTGATGAGCCACTCTACAGCAATTAATAGTGATAACTTCTGCAACAGGGATGGTTAGGGTAAGTGGTAAAAGTCACTGTCAAATTCTGTACTGTTTGCTCGGGCCTTTTTGTTTTCATGCAGTGCCAGGGATAAATGTAGCCCTTGACCGTGCTAAACACTGAGCTGTATCCCATGTCCTTGGTGTTTGCTTGGCGTTTGTTTGTTTCTTTCTTTCATTTTGTGTTGAGACAGGGTCCACTGTGTATTGCTGGCTGGCCTAGAATTTTCTTTTTAGTCAGGCTGGCTTCCAGTTCAAGAGATCCACCTTCTCTGCCTGCCAAGCACTGGGATTAAAGGCATGCACCCTCACACTGGCTTTATCCTTGGTTTTTTTTTGAGACAGTGCTTTGATATGTAGTTGAGACCAGTTTTGAGCTCCCAGTTCTCTATTAGCCTCTTGACTGCTGAGATTACAGGTGTGCACCACTACACTGGTTTCTACTTTGTTTTTAGTAGTGTAGGATACATAGTTAGGTTAAAAACTACGATTTAAAAAAATGTGTAAAGATGTTGGGAATTATCATTTCTCTCCATGTGTGTCTACAGTTTCTTTATATTATAATCATTTGATAATTTAAAAGAAAGTATATAGACATTTGCTTAGAAGGAAACATATTAGATACACAACATGGCCCATGGGAAAATTCTTGCACCCTCTTTGTGTGAGACCCCTGTACATTATATCTCTGTTATCTGACCTTTCTGCTTGGTTGTTGAGTGCCTGTGGTCTGGGCCCTGAAGTAAACTTAATTGCTTATCACATTAAATCTGCTTTTCTAGTCTCTGAACTTTTCTAAACTGAGGCTCCCTAGTTGTAACCAGCCTTTGTTGGATGCCCCACGTGGGCTGCTCTAGTCCAGGACTTACACTAAGTGGATTCCTGGTCTTGGCCAGTTCTATGACATCATTTCCCTTGCAAATATTTTTTACACTTGAAAATTTATAGTACTTTTGAATTTTATTTATTGTTTCATCTGGAAAGGCATTCTTTTTCTTCATTATTTCTCCATTTTAGTTTCTTCTTCCTAAAGCAAGGAGGCTGAATTGGATGGATGAGCAGTTCTCAGTGGGACTAAGGGATGGATACTAGGTGTCTATGGCCTCAGGTTTTCACAGCTGCTTCCACTGTCTCAAATGGAATTGGTAACACTTTTTTCTAGAGAAGTGCATTGGGATAGGATTTGAAGTCTAAACTTTTCTTTGTGAAGTTATTGTGGTAATGATTGGTTTTTGTTGTTTTGGTCTAAGGTTTTGAAGAAGAAAGCCTCAGATTTGTTTGTTCAGTATTAAGGAGCTGACCTTCTAGATAGGGTTGTAACCCTTACTGCTTCTTTACAATCACTTTTCACCTCTGTGGTTTTCTTAAAACCAAACAAGGTGTGCAAAATAGACATATACATAGTCACACACACAAACTGAAGGATTTTTCATAGGAAATTACAGTATAGACTCTGTTGACTCAGTATACTTGGGGAGCACTTGAGGAGACCTTCTATTATGATGGACATAGACTTGTGGTTTCAGAGTTTGTTTCATTGGCATTTAGTTCCTTAATGGCTTTTTCTTCTCTATGGATTCTATCATGGGAATTGACAGCTTTAGTGAGGTTTGAACAGGTGTTACATGCTTTTGAATTTCAGGAGGGAGTTCCTGAAGAGACCGATGACTTTGGGGAGTTTCGAATGAGAGTGTCAGACCTGGTAAAGGACTTGATTTTCTTGATTGGATCTATGGAGTGTTTTGCTCAGGTAAGTTCATTTGGAGATTCTTGGGCCAGTTTTAGTGATCACGTTGATTGTGTTTATCTGCTTCTATAGCTTCTGTAAATGTTCTATCTTTTTTCCCCCAAGCTTGGTGGCCAAATGAGATAGTAGATATGTAGGTGCCTAGCACATTGCCTGGCATATAGTAGCAGTGTTTGTCTAGGGTCTGATAAACCAGCTGTAGCGGACAGATAAATTCAGTTATGCTTTATTCGTTTATTGAGGAGAGCTGTGCTTTGTGTGCAGCTGATATATGGAACTCTCCAGGAAACTTACAGGGATTTGGACCCACTGGGAAAAATGGGCAGGTTTTCCTGCTTTGATCCGGGCAACTCTTTAGTTATATGATATTTCCTTGATCCATAGTTACAGTTAGATTCTTGTGCCGCTTCATTCCAGAGGTGGATATTACTAGAGTCAAAGAGTCACAGTCCTGTGGTTTCCTGGTGATGAATAAGTGACATTTGACCTCATAAGGTTGCCGTCATTATCATCATTCCACATCACTTAATGTTAGAATAACCTCAGGTGTTTTGTATTGCTGGATCATACTTTAATTAGCTCTGATGTGATAGCGTTGTAGTGACACCAAACTAACATAAGAAAAATTGGGAAGATGAGGGCTTGACACCCATTTTGTATGTAAAACTTGTGCATAATCTTACCCAGGAAACATTCATGAAATTACAACTTTTCATTACAAAGCGTGTCCTTGAAAACCACTATGGAGATTCTTAGGAATCAGACTTAGTGGGCAGATGACCTATACTCAGATTTTAGCTCTTTTCTCACTGGCTCTGTGTCTTTGACTTCAGTTTTGACTTTTTATGAATTTAATTATCTAAGCTGTCAATGTTGCCAAGTGTGTTTTGTGGAACTCCAGGTTAAGAAGATGTTCTTTAGCAAAAATGAAAGCAAACAAGCTAGCTAAATCATTACGTGAGATATAAATATCTGCATACTACGTTAGAAGTTCTGTGATACCATGTGAGAGTTTATTTTGCTTTCCTTTTGTAGTGTCTCTTTTTTTACTGCAGAAATTTGCTTTGTTTTTATGGTTATTTATTTTTGATTATAGACATTATATACTTGACCTAATACCTAGTCATGTTCCACACGTGGATATAATTAGGAAATTAAGAACCAGAACATCACTGGGTATTCTGTTAGGTCAGCCCTTGTCGAGAGCTTTCTGAGCAGTTGCTGTTAGCACTTTAACGTGCACTACTATTTGGTGCAGACAGTAATTAAAGTACATATACATATACAGCAGATGCACATGCAGAGTTTGTGCTCAAGAAAACTTGTTGATCTGCTGTTAAGACCAGAAGAAACTCATTAATGTTTCATTTTTTTCATAATATTTATTTTCTGGAGACATATGATAATTTTGGTAAACTTAAAATCAATTACTTGTAGTTAGTGAGGACAAAGAAACATGAAAGTGCTGCCCTATGCTGGCTGTGTGTGTGATAACTGGGCTTACATAAAGATCCATATTTTTTTGAACTAACATTTTTTGGTTTGTGTTTGGAATTCTGTTTTTCTTTAATGGATCCATAATCCACCTCTTCTTCTCTAGTTGTATTCTACTCTGAAAGAAGGCAACCCACCCTGGGAGGTGACAGAAGCGGTTCTCTTTATCATGGCTGCTATAGCAAAGAGTGTTGATCCGTGAGTGTCTAATAAGTCTTTTGTTGGGAACTCTTAAATATTAAGAGAAAGGAGATTCACACCACATTTCTCTATGATATATTATTGGAAAGTCTCACAACTTCTATGCTGCTGTCCAGCCTTCCAACTTTAGTGCAGGGTGGTCTGCATTGATGATGCTGTATTTTAATGTATTTCCTAGAGTTACACTTATTTTACTCTTGATCAAGGAATAGAAAACTATTTTTCCTTTAGTGGTTTTTTTTTTGCGACAGGGGGTGTGATCAAGGAATTAGAGTATTAAATTGTTGGTATTTGCTTAAAAACAGTGAGATAGACATTAAGGTAATGACCTTGGGAAAGTTATTTTTAGTTTTGTAACTATATTGTTCTCTTTCTGTATTAGGGAATCTATGGGTTGTGGAGACAGAGCAGTGGTACCATTTCACCTAAAAGAATAGGGATTCTAAATGACAGTTGTTACTTTTGTTATTACTGTTGAGAAATTGTAAATTATTTAAATTTGAGTTATAATTGCTTAGAATGGAAAATTATGGCAGTGTTCTTAAATCGTTTGCTTGTGTCCTAAGTCTTTAAAGTGATGTAATAACTTTAAAGTTACATTGGATTTGATCAGTTACTTACACTCCAGGTCTGTTTAGGACCTTGATTGGAAAGATGATTAAGGCAGACAGTAGGTACCTGTTAAAAGCACGGTGTTTCTTTCTTAGCTACCTTTCAGGGCCTAGTCTGTGAACTCTTAGACATGTTTCCAATCCAAGAAATACTTAAAGAGATGACTTAGGTCTATTTTTTTTTTAATAGACATTCTGCTTCTTAATTACTTACTACAGTATTTGCTCTTAAGAGCAGTACTGTACTAGTGTCTTTTGGAACCTTCTTGGATGGTCTGAGGGTTACCAAAATCATTATTATTGTACCCAGTAGATACTGATTTGAAAACGGATAGGTAGACTCCTGTAACTGGCTGAGTGCTCATAGGAAGTTTAAGGCATCAATGAGAGAATAACTACTTGTTTTTCTTCACTTCAAACCAATGTGTGATTATGGAGTTTTGTTTTGGTTTTGGTTTTTGTCCATTTAAAGGATGTAATAAACCTAGTAATTGATAGGTGTACTCATGCTGTAATCCTGGATCTCTTCATTTTAAACATCTTCATTTCTGGATTAAATTCTGACTGGAACATCTCCCATGCTGTTTTTAACCCAGTTTAGTAGAAGGATGAGTGTGATAAATTCACAATACTGTAGAAAGTGTTGGTTTAATTTGAAATTTCCCCTCTTGTTCCAAATCAGGGCACCTTAATGGCTCTTGCAGCTTGTTTTCTTGGTTCCTTCAGTTTGTGAGCCGGCACACCTCAACTTTTCAAAGTTTTTATTACCCAGCTGTAGGAAATCTTTTGGAGGATAACAGCTAATAGAAGTGGTCTGTGAGAGTTGTTCGGTTCGTTCGTTCATTCACTAAAGCATTAGCAGTATTTCTTGAGTGCCCACTATGTGCCAGGTACTGTTCTAGGTGCTGCAGATAGGGGAATAAATGAAATAAAGTCATCTTTAAAGGTCGTCTTTAAAGGATGACTTTTACCTTCAGCTAATAGCTGCCTTTCCAATTGCAAGTGTCTGTTGACAGCATATGTCTATAGATACTTCCATTTTGTTCAGAAGAAGGAGTGATCTTCTTCTGGTATATTGATATTTTTCTTTTTTACCTTTTGTCCTTCTTTGAAGATTTGTAAAATATGCAGGGCTGAGGAATGTGTTCCTCAATGGTAGAGCACATTCTTAGCACCTCAACAAGAAACTATACTCCTAAAAAATATTCAGCACTTTCATTTGAAGAGTTATTTATTTACTTAGAAGCCCTTTAGGCAATGCGAAGTTTCACTGCAGCCTGTTACTTGGCCAGAATATTGCCCCTATAGACAGTAACTGTAAGTACTTGCTTTCTTTCCTCAGGGAGAACAATCCCACACTGGTGGAGGTACTAGAGGGAGTTGTCCGTCTTCCAGAGACTGTGCACACAGCTGTGCGGTACACCAGCATTGAGCTGGTTGGTGAGATGAGTGAGGTGGTGGACCGAAACCCTCAGTTCCTGGGTGAGTGTGAACTCTCTCTTCAGTGCTACTGAGCTGCTTCTGCTGCCTCCTTTCTTCTGGACTTGTTTTCCTGCTTTCTTCTTGTAGAATAAGTGTATTGTGAGCTGCTTAGCTGCTGACAGTTGTGGGGTTGGACTACTTAATACTTTTCTTAAAAGCACAAACACTGTTTTAAAAGCTTAAAAAAAAAGTTTAAAAGTTTTAAAAGACTTGTTTCTGCTAGTCTTTGATACATGTATGAGTTAATCATACTCCCTCTAAAAACTAATAGAATAAAAAGAAAGGAAAGTATATGTTTATGTTAAAGCTAAGAAAGTTAAGTATGTGTTTTATGTAAAAGCTAAGACTTACTCAAAATAAATATAAATTAAAATGAAACTTGAGAGTTGGAGTTAGAATTTGAATCATTTATTTGAATACCCCCATTTTGCAGATAAAGACACTGAAATCCAAAGAAAATAAAAAAATTATCCAGAGAAATATTTAACCAAATTTCTGATATTTAAGAAATTCATTCTGAGAATTTTATGTGTTCCAAAATATGTGAATGTTTGCAAATAATCTGCCACAAAGAGGAAACTGCTTTCTTTTTCTCAATATGTGCATGAAGCCTATGATAGGCGTGCTCAGTTCATAACCACTTTGCAAGGTGTGTGTGTGTGTGTGTGTGTGTGTGTGTGTGTGTGTGTACGTGTACGTGTACGTGTACGTGATGTCTAGGAGCTGGAATTCAGAATTTTGTATGCATTTTTCTATCCCTCTGATCTTCTTTGTGAAGTACATCTCCCTCTGGGTTGGGCTTGATGTTAGGTAGTGAGATAGTGAGTGATAATGAGCTCCAGGTCCTTCTCCTTGTCCACCCAGCCCTGGGTCACAGGTGCGCAGTGTCTGGCTTTCCTGCAGGTTCTGAGGATCTGAACTCTGATCTCTGGGCTGGACAGCAAGCACTGAGTCTCTCAGCCCCCAAACTGCTGTTTTCTAATTCTTACATTTCTACAATTTTTGTATCTGTTCCAACATTAGATTTTCTTTCTGAATCATTTTTCCACCAAGACACAAATGTGAGGTCATTGTTTGTCATATCGAATAAGCAGCAAAGTTCAGTACCTACCTGCAGATCTCATTGAGATTTGTAAATCAGCAGTAAATCAATGCTGTGTTAATATTTATTAAAACATAATCAAAACTGCTGATGTTCCATTTAAGAGCCAAAGCCTATAATACTGGAGTTTTGGGGGGCTATTGTTTCAGATTCTTGGTCTTCTGAGTATCTTTTAACTAAACAGGATTGGGGCTTTTCTAAGCATTCTACCACTAAGCTATAGTTCATAGTCCAAGATAACCAATTTAATTGAGTTTTGACACACTGTCCTTTTGATTCCTTCAGGGGGTTTTGTTTGTTTGGTTGGTTGGTTTTTCATGTTTAGCATGAATATGATCTTATACTCTTATAACATGTTTAATATTTCTTTTCTTCCTTCCTTCCTTCCTTCCTTCCTTTTTTTTTTTTCCTTCAGTTTTTTGAGACAGGGTTTTTCTGAGTAGCCCTGGCTATCCTGGAACTCACTCTTTAGACTAGGTTGGCTTTGAACTCAGAGATTTCTTTGCTTGTGCCACTGGAGTGCTAGGATTAAAGGCATATATATATATATATATATATATATATATCACTACCACCTAGTACCTTCTGCTTTGATTTGTTTTAATATTTTCTTAAAATAAGATTTTATAAAGAAAAGTAATAAAAAGAATAGAATTAACTCTAGAAGTAAACCTTTGCAGTCAACTTGTTGAAAGTTACTTTTGGTAAAATAAATAGTTGTAAATTCTTTCATTTAGAAGTAATAGATAGGGTTTGAGAAATGGTGTAGTGGGTAATGCACTTGCCCTGCAAACTTGAAGGTGCGACAGAAATTCCAGTATTAGAGAGGCAGAGACAATGTCTCCAGGACAGGCTGGCTAGTAGACCAATCAGTAAGCTCTGTGTTCAACTAAGAGAATCTGCCTCAGTAAATAAAATGGAGCATGATAGAGGAAGACACCCAGTCTCAACTGTGGGACTACACGCACATGTGCACACACCTAAACATGCATATACGTACGTGTACATACATATAAGTAACAAAAAATGGTGTGTGAAAGATGTATTTACGTGTTGTTTTAAATTATGTGTAACAATGTGGATATGTACAACATCGGAGTGCAGGTACCTGCAGAACCCAGAAACAGCAGATCTGGAGCGGCGTTATAGGCAGTTATGAACCACTTAATGTGGGTGCTGGAAACTGAGGTCAGGTTTTCCAGAAGAGCAGCGCACACTCTTTAATGCCAAGCCATCCGTTGGGCTCATAGTCAATGGTTTTCAAATTGTTAATTGTAGGGTTAGAAGGAACAGATGATTACAGTGAAGAAAAAAATTGAAAGGTGAAGTGAATGGAACTTAGGGCCACCTTATACTACATCAGTAAGATCAGCTCCAAGTTTGTGACCTGTTTTTTGGGGTTTTTTGTTGTTTTAAATTTTATCTCATGTGCATTGGTGTTTGCCTGTATGTGTGTCTGTGTGAGGGTGTCTGATCCCTTGAAACTGGAGCTACAGACAGCAGTGAATTGCCATGTAGATGCTGGGAATTGAACCTGAGTCCTCTGGAAGAACAGTTCTCTTAACCACTGAGCCATCTCTTGTTGGTTCTTTTGAGACAAAGTCCCACTATGTATCCCTGGTTGGTATGGACTTCATTACATAGACCAGTCTGGCTTCACATTCAGAGATCAACCTGCTTCTGCCTTGCAAGAGCTTAGATTAAAGGCATGTGTCACCTACCACAATTGATGAATTTTGTATTTTTTTTATACTAAGGGTGCTTTATATATTTCATTTTATGAGTTACTTTTGAAAAATAAGTAAGCCTTTATTTTATTGCAACAAAGTATATACTTTTCTGGAGTATATATATTCAAGATATGTAATTTTCAGATATACACACACACATATATATATATAATTTGTAATTTGTTTTGTTTCTTAGACCCTGTATTGGGCTATTTGATGAAAGGCCTGTGTGAAAAGCCTCTGGCTTCTGCTGCAGCCAAAGCCATTCATAACATTTGTTCTGTTTGTCGGGATCATATGGCTCAGCACTTTAATGGACTCTTAGAAATTGCCCACTCCCTTGATTCTTTCATGTTGTCTCCCGAAGCCGCTGTGGGTTTACTAAAAGGTTAGTAACAGTCTCCTCTATACCGTTACTTGGGGTTATCAGCTATAATGTACTTAGTGATGGTGAAGGTGAATTGTCCATTCAGTGGGGAGGGTTAAGTATTTGTTCATACATTCTTTTCTTAGCAAAACTTAAGCCTATCAAGTTATTTTATATTGCTTGCATGTTATATGCTTGTATGGCATAGTTAAAGATTTGGGGTAGAGGCAGCACAGTCATATTAAACATACTCATGTTTGCTGCTAGGAAATGAATTTTGAATTATATCAATGTGAAAATCAGTATGAATTCTTCTGTATATATACAAGAAACATAGTTTTTGAAACAGTGCTGATCTTTTTAAAAGGATTGTTAATCTGTGTAATGTAGCTCAACAAATTTTATTACTTCAATCCAGCCTCCATGCTCTTCATTTGAATCATTTTTGTTTTTCAGGAACAGCTCTTGTCCTAGCAAGACTACCTTTGGATAAGATTACTGAATGTCTTAGTGAGTTATGTTCTGTTCAGGTTATGGCATTGAAAAAGGTGAGCCCAAATGAGTAAGAAGTGAGATATATACTTACATGTATAGAAAGTAAAAGTATAATTCTTATTTACAAGTTAGTTATATATGTTTAAAAGGCAAGAGATGAACTGAAATGTATTAAAATTAGTAATTCTGAGTATCTGTATAGTAGGAAATGGGCAGTTGAATGTTTGCTTGCAGCAAGGAAATGGTATGGAAAAAGCATGATTAGGCACTTTTGTAGGAATTCGAACATTAAACTGTGTTGTACCAGGCCAGAAGCTATAGGTCAGTCTCTTGATATGACCTCTTGATGATAGTGAAGTGGCATAGCAAGCACTGGGTTTGCAAAGGCTGCTGTTAGCATAGCGATTTCTTTTTCCTGAGTATGCATACGGTTTAAAATAATAAGTAAGGGTAGACATTACCCCCTGTCCTTGAGAGGCTGATTCAGTAAGATCAGCAGTTAGAGACCAGCTAGGCTTTATACTGAATTCTAGGCAGCCTGGAGTAAATAGTGACACACTCTTAAAACAAACAAAGAAATGAGAGCAGTGTAACAGTAATAGCAGTACAGTAAACATATCAGCCAGGTACTTCACAAATATAGGAGTAAATGTTGCATAGTAATTTTTGAGTGGCTATGAAGTTGCTATGTGTTAAAGTTTTTCAGATTCGTTATAGTACTATAAAATGACTTTTTTACATGTAGTCTCTCATTGACCAAAGCATTGTTCATGTGGCAGGTGACTATTTGAAAATCAGCAGATATTCTCCGTTGCTGATAACCATTTAGAAGGTCCAATGTGAAAAGACCATGTAGGTTAGCAAGTAAAACCATATCCTAGAAGCCAAGAGTGTTGACACACACCTGGAATCCCAACTCTGGATGGGGAAAGGTTAGGCAAGAGGATCATGAGTTCAAGGCCAGCCTCAGCTACACAGTAAGACTTTGTCTCAAGAAAAAATTTGTAGCCGGGCGGTGGTGGCGCACGCCTTTAATCCCAGCACTTGGGAGGCAGAGGCAGGCGGATTTCTGAGTTCGAGACCAGCCTGGTCTACAGAGTGAGTTCCAGGACAGCCAGGGCTACACAGAGAAACCCTGTCTCGAAAAAAAACCAAAACAAAACAACAAAAAAAAAAAAGAAAAGAAAAAATTGGTAGTCTTCCCATCTTGTTGAAGAACACTTTTAAGCTTTCAGCTCTTCTCCAGTTGCATTTCTAGTGCAGCAACTGTAGATACACATAGAAGTTTGAGAATTTGCCACAATGGTAAATACTGCTAGCAATATCTGAGGAATTTTAGGAAAGAGAGTGCGGAACAGTTTGCTTAAAATATACTTTAAAGTAGTAATAATCTTAGCACTTTATATTATGTAAAAGCTAAATAAAAGTTGGGTATAGTGACACATGCCTGTACTTTTAGTAGTTGAGCACTGTGGAAGGAAGATCTCTAGTAGAGAGAAGCTAGCCTGGGCTACCTTAGCTACAAATCAAAAGGGGGGGGGGGAGTGGGAGAAGGAGAAAACTGATTCTCATAAACTGTTCTATGACTGTCACATGCATTCTGTGGCACTTACATGCCTCCCCAACCTCTAAGTAAATAAATGTTTTGGGATTTTTGGTTGTTGTTTTTAAAGCTACATATAGGGACTGAAAAGATAGGTCAGAGATTAAGAACACTGGCTGTTCTTGTAGAAGGCCTGAGTTCAGGTCTCCGTACCCTCTTCTGGCCCTGTTGGGCACTAGACTCACACATGGTATACTTAAATATACATAGGCTAAACACTTTAAAAAATACTTTTAATATTTAAAACATATATTAGTATAAAGTGACAATGTACAATTTCTATTATAGACATACCTACCCCACTCCCCCACCCCCCCTTTTTGTATGTGACATGGTTTTTGTGTATAGCCCTTGCTGTACCAGAACTCAGTCTGTAGACCAGGCTGGTCTTGAACTCACAGAGATCTTTCTGCCTCCGCCTTCTGACTAAAAGAGTGTGCCACCACTGCTATAGGCACTATCTTAATTATAATTAAATGAAGAAAAAAATCAAATAACATTATTTTATCTTCCAGAGTGATCAGATGGTAAATACACTGATATGTAGTCTAATCCAGTGTGCAACAAGGAGGAAAGTAGTTTTTTCAAATAAAAAAATTGTATGTCATTTGTATAAGTTTTTGGATTCTCTTAAATAAGCAGTTGAGGCAAGTGTTGTTCTATAAGGATGTCTGTTATATGTTCGCTAAAGATCTGTATGTGTTAATGTCTGTGTCTCTTCAGCTCTTGTCTCAGGAGCCCAGCAATGGCATTTCATCAGATCCCACTGTCTTCTTAGATCGCCTGGCAGTAATATTTAGGTAAGAAGGGAATGTCTAGACTCCTTTTTAGAGTTAAAATAAAAGCACAAATGAAACACCAAAACAGCAAGCCAACAGTGGTGATACATGCCTGTCATCCCTAGGATGGATGACATCTTGGAAAGTGGAAGCTCTTAGGTGATTCTGCCATTTCTCTTTGCTGGTACAGAGACAGTACTTTCGGAATCATTAGTCTGTATGATATGGGTCCAGAAATTAATGAAGTCTCTTCAATTTTGGATGAAATAAATCCTTTGCATTTAAGAGGAGCCGTGATTAAAAAGCATTTGAGTAATGGTTACCAAAACTTGGCTGAATTCCATAGTTTATAAATTTGTGAGACTCATAGACAATTGGAATATCAGAGTAATGGTTGCCTAGAAGCCAGCGTCGGCCATTGGTTTTGCTTATTAGCTATTACCATCAGGTATCTTTCTGGGACTTGATGCAACACTTTCCTTCCATAACTAGGAGACTGGCTAACTAGGAGACATAGTGAGGGTCTGCTAACACTAGCTTTTGTTGTTCATTGTTTGCGTTTATGTTTTTCAAGTCAGGGTTTTGCTGTGTGGCCCTAACTGTCCTGGAACAAGCTGTAGGCCAGGCTGGCCTTGAGTTCACAGAGATCCACTTGTCCTTGCCTCCTGAGTGCCTGGCATAACAATAGCTTTTGTATTTGTGATAAATGAAAGAACATCCACAGTGATATAGACAAAGAAAATTACGATGTAACTATTGAACTTCTTAAAATTTTAAAGAGTAGTCTGGAGTTGTTAATCATGCCGTTTCCCCTGGCTTTTCCTCAAATTAGTGGGCTGTAGAACTAGTCAGAGAAGTTGCAATCTTGTTCTGTGGATTCATAGTTTGTATCATAGGTTCAGACTAGAACAATGGCAAACCTCTTGGTAAGCTGTAGTGCCTGCCCTACTGCCCACATAGCCAAAGTTGGTTGCATGGAATTTTCTTGTTCTAGTGGAAGTAAACAAGTGGCAGTCTAATATTTGTGTGTTTATGGGTTAGCGTAAATCATGTTAGTAACTGCTTGACTGGGCTAGAAGAAATGGTTGATGTAAGTAAATGACTCTACCACCTGATTTTATGAGCAGAGAGCGTGGTCTGGGTTCTCAGTTAAATTTTTCTTTCACTGTTTGGGGCTTTTGTCTTTTCCCAGACACACCAATCCTATTGTAGAAAATGGACAGACACATCCATGCCAAAAAGTCATCCAGGAAGTAAGTACTGATGAATATTCTTTTCTTTTCCTTTTAAGGCCTCGAGGAACTCGATTGAAGAAACACCGTGTTCATAAGGAGATTTAAGCTATTGTTACAGCTTGATTTTAGATTTAGACTTAATAGTAAAAATGGTTGGGAAATGCACTGAAAGGCCAAAAAGGTAGAAATTCTAGAAATATCTAATTGCTAGGGAACTTAATTGGCCTTAGCACAATCTTTTTATCAAAGCTAATGGCATTAGCTTCCCCTCTATGTAATAGTTCCCTTAGACTTTATTCACTCAAGATAATATGAGGATCAAGAGACAGGAGATTTTTGTTTTTTAGATTGCTTGCTTGTTTTATAAATTTTGTGTATGTACAGAGGTCAGAGGACAACCTGTAGGAGTTGATTCTTTCCTTGCGCTGTGTGTGTCCTAGGGATTTAACCTAGGTTGTAAGTTTTGGTGACAAATGCCTTTACTATTGTGTCATCTCTATAGCCATAGTGATGGTTTTTAGAAGTGCATTGCAGACTTCAGAAGTTACATAAATACTAGATAGCCCTAATTGGTCACTATAGCAGATAATGCTATTTATAACCCTGTCCTTTTGTCTTCTTTTTCCCTGGAGCTACCTTTAAATATTATTTGATATTATTATATTATATTATATTATATTATATTATATTATATTATTTTCCTCTGTAATTCATTTATTCTCACTAAGGAAGCCTGAAAATTAGGAAAATGTGTATTTTATTTTTATAAAGTTAAGAGTTGGATGTCTTGTAGTCAGTGTGTTTCTCTCAAGAAGCAATTACATGTTAGTAATGTATAATATATGAATCTGTGAATATATTTACATTCTGGCTGAATCAGGCCATGTGTACTACTGTAAAGAAAATCTTATCCACAGCAGACTGGTACAATAATGTATGCTGTAATCCCAGTAACTCAGGAGGCTGCTGTAGGAGGATCATAGGTTTGAGGTCAGCCTTGGCCAAATAGTGAGCTGAAGAACAGTCTGGGCTATGGTGTAAGACTATCTCTAACAACAGTTAACAACAACAACAACAACAATAATAATAATAAATTGTTTTAGCCAAATCAGATGTTACCAATTTAGGATTATTTTCTCAGCTATTAGTTGATGTGCTTTCTTTCTCATATGCTTAACTTTTGATTTAGATATGGCCAGTTTTGTCTGAGACTCTAAATAAGCACCGAGCTGACAATCGGATTGTAGAGCGTTGCTGTAGATGCCTGCGCTTTGCAGTTCGCTGTGTAGGCAAAGGATCTGCAGCCCTGCTACAGCCACTAGTCACACAGGTAAGTCTCCATGAGGGGACGTGCTGTGTACAGAACTATATCTTCAGGCTAAAAATTGATGAAATTTGTTTGCTGATGAAATGAAGTCTTTTTGATTGACTAGAAAGGAAATTATATTTTAAGTAAATATAAATTTAATATAAATATAAATAATAAATATATACATACATAAAGTAGGTTATGTTATCTATAGAGAAACAGCCTATATAGAATTAGTCTGAATAGACTAGCTAAAATCATGTGAAGTGAACAATGCATGCTCAGTCTTATGTGCCAGTGGTAAATGTTTTTATATTAATGTCTTTGAGGAAAATGAAACAAGTCAAATTTTGTTGTTTCTAGGCCTAAAGATATTTTATTCTTGACCATATTTTGCTGTTCACACTAGTCTCTTTTATTTGTCAAAAATAATTTTGATTCTCTTTTTTTCCCCAAGTATTTAGTATATATGCATGTGTGTAGTGGGAGTGCTGTCCAGAGTTAACAAAGAATGTCTTCCTCAATTGATCTCTACTTGTGTTATTGAGTTGGGGTTTCTCCCTGAACCTGGGGTATCCTAGCTAGTATCCAGGGGTGCCCTGTCTCTGCTTTCCAAGTGATGGAAATACAGGTGCCTGCCACACCTGCCCAATTTTTACATAAGTTCTGGGGATCTGAGCTCTGGTCCTAAACATTGTGCTTTATCCACGAGTCATCTCCCCAGTCCCTCTTGATTCTTTTGAGATTGGCAAGTAATTGTGATGGTATGATTTGCTGAACAGTAACATTTAGACCGGTATGAGACACTTAGCCTTAGATCATTAAGTAGTTTGTGCTGATGTTAACCTGTCACTGTCAGAATAGCACATTTAAACTTTATGATTGTTGAGTGGGCATTTTGTGCTATTCTTCTGTCAAATTAGGGTTAGAAGATTGGCTAAGCTAGTGAGACCTACACTTTTACTGTGTGTCCCTTAATGATAAAAAGAAAAGAAAACAGGTCTGGGCATGGTGGTACAAACCTTTAATCCTAGACAGAAGACTCTGTCTTGGAAATACTACCCTATGTCCTAAATTGCTTGTAGTTTGAAGTATTTGACACTTCTTTCAGCATTGTCTTTGGAAGGAAACCAGTCAAAGGCATGAAAGAAGCCTTTAAAGAAAAACTTAAAAGTTAAGAAATAGATCCTTGTGTTTCACAGTGTGTTGCCAACAAAATGTACTACTTGGCCTTTAAGAGAAAAGCCCCATCTGAATTTCTTCCTGGAGATAGATTCTTGTAGTAAAGATACGTTGTGAAGGGTGGTGCGGAATCAGTTGGATGATCTCTTGCTGCAGATGGTGAATGTGTACCATGTACACCAGCACTCCTGTTTCCTGTACCTTGGCAGTATCCTGGTGGATGAGTACGGCATGGAAGAAGGCTGCCGGCAGGGCTTGTTAGACATGCTCCAGGTGTGTTGTCCTTGGAGAGAGCAGGCCAGGCCTTGAGGACATGGAAGCCTTTGTTGTGTTTTATTCCTGTCCCAACCACAGCATGTTGATTTTCTAATATCAGGGATAGAGATAGGCACTTGGTAATTGTTTCTCTTTTTTCTGTTCATTTATGTGAGACAGGGCCTCACTGTATGCCCTGGAACTTACTCTATAGACGAGACTGGTCTCAAATTCAGAGATCTGCTTGCCTCTACCTTCTAAGTACTAGGGTTACAAACTTACACCACTGTGCCTGGCCTTTTAATTTCTTACTACATTTGTTGGCTTGTGGGGCACACATACCACCTCAGAGTGTGGAAGTCAGAGCACAGCTTGTGGGAGTTGGCTCTCTACCTGCATCACGTAGGTCGGAGGATCAAACTCGGATATCAGACTACATCTAGTGCATATATAAAGTGTATTTACTAATGCTGGGGCTAAAGAGATGGCTCAGAGGGTAAGAGCACTTGTAGTTGATTCAGAGGACCTGAGTTTGGTTACCAACATCCACATGGCTTATAGCCATCTGTAGATCTGACCTCCAAAGACACCAGGCAAGTAGAAGGTGTACATACGTAACATACAGACAAAATACTCAATACACATAAAAATTCTAATTTCTGTGCCAAGTATGGTGTCTCATGACTGCAGACATTCTGTGAGTTGGAAGCTAGTCTGAGCTGCATAACAAAATCTTTTCTCAAAGGCATAGGGACTTGAATTCAAATTCTCAGGTCCCAAGTAATAAAAGCCGTAGCACACATCTATCTATATTTCCTGCCAGACACAGTAGTGCAGGCATCTGTGGTCTCCTTCAGTGGTCCTGTGGGAATTGAAGGTCTATGCAAGCAGAAAAAAGAGACCCGTTCTCAAACCAGGTGGAAGGTGAGAATCCACACTTAAGTTGCCATCTGACCACCACATTCATTAACACACAAACAAGCTTTTAAAACTTTCACGAACTATTCAAATATAATGGCTCATGGCTATAATCTCATTCAGGAAGCTGAATCAAGAGGGTTACTGTGATTTTTGAGACCAGCCTGGGTATACCGTGACTCCAGTTTCAGGAGCTCTGTGACACCATATTCTAAAATAAATAGATCTTAAAGGGGGAGACTAGATACAATCATTGTTCAATCAGTGACTAAGTCTGTTTGCTATACTCAGCTGAAATCTGTACTTTCATCTCTTTCTGAAGTGTGTTCTGTGTGTGTGATGTGCGATGTATGCGTGGTATACATATCAGTATGTGCACACGTGTTTGCGAGCATGGGTGTGGGTATGTGCATGTGTGAACATTTGGAGAGAACTCTGCCTGATACCTTGGGACAGGGCCTCTCACTGAAACAGAAGCTCCCCCTTTTCACAAGATCTGCTTGTCTGTGCCCACCAATGCAGGTACTGGAGACCAAACTCAGTTTCTCATGTCTGCATAGCAAGTGCTCTTCCCCAGAGTTACCTTCTTCTTCAGGCCCTGATTCCGGGAACTTTTTTTTGTTTTTGTTTTTGTTTTAAAAAACACAAGAACTTGTTTTATGAGCTGGGCAAGGGTTCTCTTTTTCTAATCTACTCATTGCAGTCTTGTCACTTCCTGAGTGCTGCTTCTGCTGTTTGTATTTGCTGTAATGTTTGGCAGGTCTGAATATTGTGACATCTGTGTATGAGCATTTGTTTTTAAATTACTGTTCTAGGCGCTCTGCATTCCCACCTTTCAGCTCCTAGAACAGCAGAATGGCCTCCAAAATCACCCCGACACTGTGGATGACCTATTCAGGTTAGCCACTCGGTAAGTCCTTCTGAAGAACAAGACTTTCTATGTTAACTGCTCATCCCTTGTTACTCCTTCTTTTTGACATCTGGCATTTTATTATTTTTTCCCTATAAAATGAGATCATTGAGAAAAGTAGATTAATGGTTCATAACCTCTTTGTGGGCTGGCCTATCAGCAGGGTATGGAGGTACTGGGTGGGAGCAGAGGGGAAGGAACACGCACACAATAAAATGTGTCTAAGTGTGTTAGAGATGTCTCGTTGGAGACTCTGGGCTCGAATCCCACCATCAAATGAAGTAAAAAGTAGTGCTTAACGGCTTAGGGATACTATTGCTGTGATGAAACACCGACCAAAAGCAGCTTGGAGAGGAAAGGACTTATTTCACTCATGGTCCCATATAACAGTTCATTATCAAAAGCAGTGCAAGGGCAGGAGCTAATGTAGAGGCATGCTTAATGGCTCGCCTCCTGTGGCTTGCTCAGCTTGCTTTCTTACAGAACCCAGGACTATTAGGCAAGGGATGGCCCCACCCTCCATAGGCTGGGCCCTCCAACATCAGTCACTAATTAAGAAAATGCTTTACAGGCTTACATACAGCCTGATCTTAGGAGGCATTTTCTTAGTTGAGACTCGCTCCTCTGATGCCTCTAACTTATGTCAAGTTGACTTAAACTAGCCAGCACACCCAGATAATTCCCAGTAAGTAGTGTTACTGTCTCATGATTTCACTTCATTCTAATTACTTCTTGGAGAAGCTGTTCATTCTTCATATAAAACCAGTAAGTGCTAGGTTAGGTGTTGCTGTTGTTGGTTGGTTTGTTGGTTTGTTTAAAGACAGGGTCTCCCTGTGTGTCCCTGACTGGCCTAAAAGTTCACTATTTTGACCAGGGTGGCCAAGATCTGCCTGCTGGAATTACAGATGTGCACCACCAAACCTACCTTGCTCTGACTGCCTTAATTACTTTCCCCCTGGCAAGCAGAATAAGGAAGAAAGGGTGTATTTTGCTTATGGTTTGATGTTATAGTCTGTCCTGGTGGGAAGTTAGAACAATAGGCGCTTAAAGCAGCTGATCTCATTGCATCTACATCAATAGCAGAGAGCAGTGAATGTGTGTGCTTAGATGACTTTCTCCTTTTTATGCAGCCCAAGATTCCAACCCAAAGAGTGGTGCCACCCACAGTGTGTGGGTCTCCCCACCTCAGTTAACCTAATCAAGATACCCCCCCACAGGAATGCCCAGAGTCCTGTCTCCCAGGTGATTGTAGATCTCATTGAATTGAAGTTGAGATAAACCATTTTACTGCCTCCACACACACCTTTTTATAAATAAAAGTTCACAGCACAATTCAGTGAAAAGTATAGTTTATCTGTTCGTTTTGTTGCCCTTGGCATGTGCACAACCCCCTACACACACACACACACACACACACACACACACACACACACACACCCCCCCCCCCCCCCCCCCCCCCCCCCCCCCCCCCCCCCCCCCTCCCCCCCCACCCCCTCCCCCTCCTCCTCCTCCTCCTCCTCCTCCTCCTCCTCCTCCTCCTCTTCCTCTTCCTCCTCCATAGTGGTCCATTTACTACAGTTCATTCTCCCACATTTATGTATTATTGAAATCAAAGTCTAGGGTGGACATTGGGATTCACTTTTGATGTTGTGCATTCTGGGTTTTCAGAAGAGTCCAATGACTAGTTAACATTATAATACTATTAAAATAGTCAGTGCTCTATTTTAACCCTCCCCTATAATTCCTAGCAGCCAATGGTTTTTGTCCTGCTTCTTGGCTGCTTTTGTAGCTAATCCTGTTGTTAATCCCTGATATCATCTCATATACTAGGTTTATTCAGCGGAGCCCCGTCACCTTGCTGAGGAGTCAGGTAGTCATCCCAATCCTACAGTGGGCCATTGCATCTACTACCTTGGACCACCGAGATGCCAATTCTAGTGTCATGAGGTTCCTACGAGACCTTATCCACACAGGAGTAGCAAATGATGTGAGTATAAACATACCTTTTCTACTTTGTGGCTTTTTCTCTCTTGTTTGTGTTCTTGATTTGTTTTAGTTAACCCACACCATCAAGTTACTAACTTCTAGATCTCATGTATCTGTACAAAAGAGTGTTAAGCCATCTTCGCTCCTAGTTATTTGTGTCTTCTTGCAGCATGAAGAAGATTTTGAATTGCGGAAGGAACTAATTGGCCAGGTGATGAACCAGCTTGGCCAGCAGCTTGTAAGCCAGTTGCTCCACACATGCTGCTTTTGTCTTCCCCCTTACACCCTACCAGATGTGGCTGAAGTGCTCTGGGAGATCATGCAGGTTGACCGACCGGTAAGGCTCTTTCATAAGGTATCTATTCTATAGGTACCAAGCCTAATAAGCTTTGCTTCCTTGAAATTGGCCCTGAGTTTGAACCAGCTGTACTGTGTATGTTCTTGGAACCAAATTTAGGTACATTGCTAAGCTCAATTTGAAAGTAAAGGGGCCCATTGAAGGCCAGTAATTCATCATGGGGTTCTTGAAAGTATGTTTTGTCACTGCCATGAGGTTTATAATGTATATCACCAGAACTAAGTACCAAGCTTTGGGCCCACTTGTGTCTAGAATATGGGAAATCTGTATATTTGTGAGAGATACCTACATATTAGTTATGTCCAGTTGCAGATTATTCAGTGTACAATCACTCTGGAATCTGTAGTGGACTATAAATTAGTGGATACAAATATTAAAAGTAAACCGTGGTATGTACACTGGGATTGATTTTCCCTTTGGGTCTATTTGACCAGGTCCCTTTTCTAGTTGAATATTTAAACAGTGGAGTAGCTGCTCATACATGCTTGTCTATACCCCGGCCTTGGAAATTTTATAATGTTGTTTAACAATACCCAGGTTATCTCAGCCTCATGCTCAATGGATGACAAATATTGCAGACAGACAACTTTCATTTCCTTCACATAATTTCAATACTAACCACATAGTCATAAATGTTATTATGTATATTACATAAAAGTTTTAAATGTGTTTTTATTTTATGGGTATATGTAAATTCCTGCATGTATGTCAACAACACATATGTGTAGCACCTGCAGGAGTGTGAAGAGGTCATCCTTTCCTTTGGCACTGGGCTGCCTGTGAGCCATGGGCACCAAACCATTGTCTTCTGCAGGAGGAGCAGTGTCAGAAAAAGGCATAGTTTCACAGTATAATAACCCATAAATTAAGTTTGAAAAAATATGATTTATATTTTTTAATGTTAATCTGTAAGCCATTTAGGAAACTATACGTAGAACCTAAAATGAACTGTCTTCTAGAACTAATAAATAAATAATAAAAATACACAATAATGAACTGTCTTCCAGAACTAATAAATAAATAATAAAAATACACAATGGAAACTATACTTGCCATTCTTATTTTCTCAGTGCATATGTTCAGAAGCATATATTAAAAAGAAATTGGAGTCTAAAGTCTTATATATATTAATTCATATTACATGTATGCTTTCTGTATTAACTGATCCAGAAATCACACATCTATGACTCTTTTCCCAAGAAATAGCAGTACAGATATAAAGGGTGTGTGTGTGTGTGTGTGTGTGTGTGTGTGTGTGTGTGTGTGTGTTTATGAAAAATGTTTCTGTGTGATCACTACCAATATAATCACAGTTTAAAGGGATTTTTAAAATGCATGGTTTAAGCAAGTCAGATTTAGTTAATTATGTAGTTTTAGTATGTTCCTAATTATCACAGTTTACACTAGTAACAAAAGTTATGTGTATAGATGCCCTGAAAGTAGGGGGTCCATTTAGGCCGTGGTATCATTATGAAGACTTGTAAAGGAAAAACTTACCTGCTGAATTCCAAATTCTTTATTTTTCTATGGTGACAAATGCCTTTAATCCCAGTACTCAGGAGGCAGAGGCAAGCATATTTCTGATTTTCAGGACAGCCAAGGCTACACAGTAAAACCCTGTCTTTAAAAAAATCCAAAAAGTAAATAATACAATACATAATTGCACATACCTGTAATCCCAGCCAATCTCAGCATTTAGGAGCCAGAGACAGGAGGATCACTACAGGTTTGAGGCAAGCCTAGTTACATAGTGCGTTTCAGGGCAGCAAAGGGTTTATGTTTAGGCTGTGTCACAGAGACAGTGTGGATAAGTGTAGGGAGAGAAGAGAGTGTGTGTATGTGTGTCAGCTTGTATGTTTGGTTGATGTTTAATTTGTTTATTTTTCTTAAGACAGGATCTGATTGTATAGTCTAGGCTAGTCTGGAATTCCCCATGTAGCCCAAGCTTGCCAGTATATTCTCAGCTCTCCTGCATCTATCTTCCAAGTGCTGGGATTAACAACATGGATTTCTATGCCTGGCTTGGCTTCATTATTTATAATGTGGGCTGGAGAGATGACTCAGCAGTTAAGAACCCTGGCTGTTTTTCCAGAGGGCCTGGGTTTGATTCCCAGCACCCACATGGTGGCTCATCTGTAAATCTAGTTCCAGGGGATCTGAAGCCCTTTTCTGGCCTCCAAGAGCACTACATTCATGTGTTATACAGACATGTATGTAGGCAAACTACCCACCCACACATACAATAAAGTAAAATAAAAGCCATACACTCTGGACACTTATCAATATTTCCAGTTATACCTTGCCTGTCTGTAACATCCACAAGTGTTCTTTCAGTTCTTTATCCTTTGATTTGATTTTTTGGGGGGAGGGGGTGCGGTTTTCGAGACAGGGTTTCTCTGTGTAGCCCTGGCTGTCCTGGAACTCACTCATAGACCAGGCTGGCCTCGAACTCAGAAATCCACCTGCCTCTGCCTCCCAAGTGCTGGGATTAAAGGCGTGCGCCACCACCGTCCGGCCCTGATTTGATCTTTTCTTAGCTTCTTCCAGTCTTCTCAAAAGTTAGAGCAGGAACGTGCTAGCAGCACCTTTCTTACCATATCTTTTGTCTGTGGTTTCTCTGGTGTCCAGATGTTTACTCTGTATTGCTTTAAGCTCAAAAGTTTTCTGGCACACAGCAATTTTTTTAGGAATAGACCAAGAATCTCATCCAGAAGAGACTTCATTTGCAAGGTATGGCTGACCTCTGTCTCTCTGGAGCCAGACCTGCATTTACAGAGTTCACCGACCCATAGTCTTTGAAGGCCTAAGATAGTATTTTGTTAGTCTCATTTAGTCCAACTAAAGGGAACTCCTGGGAGTTGGTTGGTATTTTTAGGGTGCCAGGTAAGTAATCTTAAAAGTCCCATTCATTTCTCTATGCAGACTTTCTGTCGGTGGCTAGAGAATTCCTTGAAAGGTTTGCCAAAAGAGACAACTGTGGGAGCTGTCACAGTGACACATAAACAACTTACAGATTTCCACAAGCAAGTCACTAGGTGAGTGATATTTGGGCCTTGTGAATGGAAGATCGAGGCTGCCTTATGTAGAAAATGCATCTGCTTAGATGTAAATTCTATCAGTTGGCATGGGATGTCAATGGATGGCAGCATCACCATGCTTAGTGTGTGCACACGCACTCATGCATGTGAATGCACATGCATACTTTGTGGTTTCTACATAGTATTTATGGCAATAACTTTTTTTTTTTTTTTTTAGTATAAAATGAAGTTTATTTGGGGCTTGAGAAGTGAGTAGAGGCAAAGAAAGAGAGGAGACAGAGAAAGACAGAGAGAGAACATTATGGTAGTAACTTCCTTTATACTTTATAACTGTTAACTTTTCTCTGGTAGTTAGAACCTTTAGAATTTGGGCTAAATGTTAAGCACACAGGCTTCTATTCTAAACACTTGTGCAATGATATGTAAGCCAAAGAGTGAGTGTTGTGTCAAAGTTGATAATGTCAGGGGGAAAAACCTGGAAGTACAATAATTATCCACCAATAGAGAATGGTTAAGTAATTCATCATATGTCTACACTAGTAAATAGTCACTAAAAAAGAAATACATGTGCTAGATGAGAAATTGTGCAAACCAGGCAAGGTGACACATGCCTTTATTTTACTTTACTTTTATCCATGGTGTGGAAGGAACATCATGTTGGAAGAACATAGAAGAGCAAAGGTGCTTACCTCGTGGTGGCCAGGAAGCAGAGACAGACAGGAGGGGCCAAGAAAAGAGTACACCGTGTACTTCAAAAGGCTGGGAGTCTGCCCAGTATCCAGAAGAGCATTCATTTGCTGCTCCTCTAGAGCAAGTTAAAACCCCAGCTCCATTGTGGCCATGAAGATCTGGAAGGAAACTTATGGTGCAGGAGCCTGAGGAGACTGGGTATATTTTACTTGCAGTCAGAAAGTAGAAAGAGTTGAGTGCTGGTATTTAGCTGGTTTTCTTTTGTATTCCGACACATTCAGGGTGGGTTTTCCCACTTCAGTTAGCCCAGCTTAAAAACTTTACACACATGCCCAGAGTTGTCTCAGGTGATTCTAGAGCCTGTCAAGTTGACAATTAACATCAGCCATTATGAATATATATGCCTGTTTTACTTATTTTTCTGTTAGTGCACATTTAAGGTTGCTTCTCTTCTTGTCCACTGGGAACCATACTGGTATAAAAAGCATTGCTATAAACATGGATGCTGTTGTTACACATACCTCCTAAAACATGGAAGTGTGAGCCCAGTGCTGACACACACCTTTAATACCAACACTCATAAGTCAGAAACAGGAGGATCTCTGTGAGTTTGAGACCAGCCTATTCTACAAGGTAAGTTCAGGCCAGCCAGGGCTACATAGTGAGAGCCTCTCCCAAATTAAAACAAACACAAATGGCTTGCTTTGTGGCCTCACAACCTGACTTCAATACCCAGGACTTAGAACATAGAAAAGGAGAATAACTCCAAGTAAGTTCCTCTGCTCACCACATATCTACTGTGGTACACACAGCACACACCTATAAATGAACAAATAAACACACAACATATACCGATCAATAGATAGCTGAATGAATAGATACATGATAGATGGGTTGATTGGTTGATTGATTGATTGATTTAAAATGCGTTTAGTGACTAGAGCGAATGCTCCTCAGTTGAGAGTGCTTGCTGCTCTTACAGAGGTCCCAAGTTCAGTTTTCTAGCATTCATGTGGGCAGCTTACAACTGCCTGTAGACATAGCCCAAAGGGATTCAGCACCCTCTCTGGCCTCTGGACACACCACCACCACCACCACTACTACTACTAATGTTATTATTAAAAATAAATAGCTTTTATTCCCCACTGAGACAGGGTTTCTCTGTGTAGCTCTGGCAGTACTAGAACCTAGAACTAGAACAGAAACTAGAACTAGTTTTTGTTTGATTGTTTTGAGACAGGGTTTGAGCAGTTCAAACCTAGTATGCGCTAATATTTCTTTTGCTTATCGTTATCTGTATTAGAAACTGTCCAAGTCCCGTAACCTTTTTTGTGTTTATTTTTGACTTTTTTGAGACAAGATCCTACTGTGTAACACAGGCTGGCTACAAGTTACTGCCCATGGTGACCCTCCCACCATGGCCTTTCTAGTGCTGGGATTATTGGTGTAAAGCATCAGCCCAGTTGTTTGTTGTTGGGTTGGTGGAATTGTTTCTCTATTTGGCCTATTAACTCCCTACTAGATACGTGATGTGTAGATAGATCTTTCTCCTGTTCCTTTTATTTAACTCTGTTGATTGTGTTCTTTGATGGTCAGTGAAGACATGCATGTTCTGTTTTTAATTTCTGCATTGCTGGTGATAGAACCTAGGATATTACATGTGTCTTACAAGTATTCTGTCACCGACCTGTTTTGATATGTTCTTAAAGTTTTAATTTTAACAGAGTTTAATTTAAGCATTTTTATGTTTGTTTATCCTAACCAAGATAGTTGTTTTTTATCCTACCCAAGGATTGCCAGATCCAGAATCATAAAATGTCCCCCTAGGTTTTCTGTGAAGTTATATTTATCTTCCTCCCTTTCCTCCTTCCTTTCTTCAGCTTATTTATTTTATATAATGTTAGGGAATGTTTTTTGGTGTGTGTGTGTGTGTGTGTGTGTGTGTGTGTGTGTGTGTGTGTGTGGTTTTTTTTTCCAAGATAGAGTATCTTGGTGTAGCCTTGGCTGTTCCTGTAACTTGCTCTGCAGACCAGGCTAGCCTCAAACTCACAGAGATCTGCCTCCCAAGTGCTGGCATTAAGGCATGTACTACCACTGCCTGGCAACTTTAGTTTTCTTTGCAGTGTATTCAAATGACTGGTCTTTCCATTTTAATGGCCTTAGCACCTTTGGTAGGAAATACTTGTCCATGTACGTGAGGATTTGCTTCTAGGCTCTCTATTTCACTGATCCATATCCGGCTTTATGTCAATGTCATGCTATTTTGATTACTGTGGCAATGTCATAAATTTTGAAATCCAGAATTTTGAGACCTCCAGTTTTGTTGTCCTTTTTAAAGACTGTTTTGAGTACTTGGAGTATCTTGAGATTCCATATGAATTGTAGAAATCTTTCCTGTTTTTCTATAATAATGTTGCAGTTGTGATGGTTATTATACTTAATCAAGGCTTCTTTGGGCGTTATTGATAAGGTACTCTTAACAATATTAAGTCTTCTGAGCTGGGTGTGATGGCTTATGTCTGTAATTCTAGCTCTGGGAAGATGGAAATACAAAGGTGACAAATTTAAGCTATCTTCACCCACATAGAAAGTTCAGGGCCAACTTAAGCTACATGAGACTTGGGCTTAGGCAGGAGGATCATTTAAGTTCAAGACCAGCCTGGGAGATATAGGTAGTTTCAGCTCAGCCTGTTCTATAATGTGAGATTTTTGTCTTTATCTAAAAATTGAAAAAAAGGGAAAGAGTGCTATTATTTTGTAGCTTACTAAGTGGCTATAAGTCATGCCCTAGAGCTGATATTCTTTGTACCGACTGAAATGGATGGCTGAAAATTAGCATGGTAACTGGCTTTTGTGGTACATTTATCCAAGTGGGAGTTCCCCTGTCCCAGGTAAGAATCTGTGGACTGGGGTAACCTTATGAAATGATTTGATTTCCTTTCATGGTGTCTCTTTCCTGTGGGGGTGGTATGTTGCCTGCATGCAGTCTCAGTTGAAGAATGCTTCTCACTGCTTCTGTTTCCCTTTGCTAGATTTTGCTGGTCAACAGAAACCATAATCTGTTGACTGACTTCCTTGATGAAGCAAATGGAAGCCCAGGGGAACTCTTGCAGAGACTGTCAGTTTAAATCTTGCCCTTATGCTGTTACTTTTAATTTTGGTTAATTCATTTGTGTATAGGGTTATACACAGAGACTAATAACAGATGCCAAATAGTATCCCAAAGCTTCTACAATGATAGGTGATCCATGAAGTTTAACTCCTTTTTGTTTGGAAAAGAAGCTGCCAGAATGCCATTGCCTATTTGCAAAACTAGCTTGGGCATGTCTCTTGCCAACTTTACAGAAGCCACCCACACATTTTGGAATATGTCTCTACAGGCCCGAATGTTCTTGATGAGGCTTGTATATAATGACTAGAGTAGTGAATACATCTGAGATCAAGGTCACAAGCAAGACTTTTATTCAAGAAAAGGGCAAGGGAAAGGTCCTCAGTGAAGCAACATTGAGAATAACCGTCTTCTTAATCCTTGCCCAGTGAGAAGGGGATTGAACCAACTAGTAGTCCTGACCTTCATTGCCAAACAAGTTCTGCAGCTCCCAGAGCAGGCTGTGGCAGATTGTGTGTGTGTGTGTGTGTGTGTGTGTGTGTGTGTGTGTGTGTGTGTGTGTGTGTGTGTG
>JANHMN010000016.1:36521080-36535994 GCA_030674055.1 Rhabdomys pumilio | reverse complement strand
GTGTGTGTGTGTGTGTGTGTGTGTGTGTGTGTGTGTGTGTGTGTGTGAATATAAGAGGCAGTATAGAGCTAAAAAAGATTTGGGATTGCTCTAGTGTATGCACCTTGAACCTGTGCATGACTCAGTCTCCCTTTTGGTTTTAAGGTCCTCTAACTCTTGCCTCAACATGCTGTTTTGTTTGCCACCTTAGCAGGGAGGGTGAACTGGTTCAGCTTCATTGTAGCAAGTTCCAGCGTGCTTTCAGATGGTGTCAGTAATTAATTCTCCAGCTTTCTTAGTTGGTCAAGTTGAAGAAAGCTGAGCCTTATCAACCTAGAATATAGTTTCCCCTAAACACATACTGAGCCACCACTAGCTCAGATCAATCAAGACTAGAAGAAACCCTGCCATTATTCCTAACTTTTCCATCTTGGTGTGACTGCCTACCATGACATCTTAAAGCTAAAAAGAGGTGCTGAACATGGAGAGTGTTGATAGTGGAACGAGAGCAGATGGCGGGAGTATCTCGCTGCTCAGGGTGTCATTACCTACCAAGACATCAGATAAAAGGGTCAAATCTCAGCACGTGCCTAGGATTATAAGTCTTGCGGAAAGGTTACCATAAACTTATTTGGGAGAAGAATTTGAAGTGTGGGACTAGAATATAGAAAATGGAACCTAGAAAAGTAATAGCAAAATCAGAGACCAGAGACAAGTCAGTGCTGTGAGAACAGAGATAAGAAAATAGTGCTAACTTTTAAGAAACTTTTAAATTTTTTCTTTTCATTTTATTTGGGTGTTTTGTTTTGTTTTGTTTTGTTTTATCTGTTCATTTAGCTTTTTGGTCCTTTTTTGTGGGCTTACCCACCAAGGACATTTAAGTTCAAAATTAGTTGGAGTTCTTGCCACGTAGGTCAGTCACTGGTAGGATTGGGGACAAAAGTGGAGCTAATTAGAGACCTGGGCCATTCTTACTGTCTTAGTCACTGTTCTGATCAATTAACTCATATAAAGAAACACATTTAATTTTGGGCTTGCTTACAGTTTCAGAGGGCCATTATGTGGGCCCCCATGGGCCTATAACCATATCATAATACAAAAATGCATTCAGTTCAACTGTAAAAGTCTCCATAGTCTTTCACAGTCTCTTGACAAGTCTTTTCACAGACTGCTTACAAGTCCAAAATTTCTTCTGAGACTCATGGCAGTCTTTTTGACTGTAACCCCACATGAAATCAAAACAAAAGGGCAGATCATATACTTTCAACATTCAATGGCACAGAATATACATTACTATTCCAAAAGGTGGGGAAGGAGCACAGTAAGGAAAGACTGGACCAAAGCAAAACCAAAATGCAGCAGGGAAGACTCCAAATTATTCATCTGCATGTCTGATGTCAAAGCACTCTTTAGATCTCCGATTCCTTTCAGCTTTGTTAATTGCAAACTCTCCCTTCCCTCCCTGCAATGCCCACTCCCTGGTACTAACTTCTGTCTTAGTCACTATTCTATTGCTGTGAAAAGACACCATGACCAAGACAGTTCTTATAAAAGATAGCATTTAGTTGGAGGCTTGCTTACAGTTTCAGAAGTTAGTTCATTATCATCATGTCAGGTAGAATGGCAGCATGTATGCAGATATGGTGCAGGAGAATCAGCTGAGAGTTCTACATCTAGATCCATAAGCAGAGAGAAGCAAAACATGCTGGATTTGGCTTGGGCTTTCAAAGCCCATCCCCACTGACACACTTCCTTTAACAAGGCCACAGCTCTTAATCCTTCTAATCCTTTCAAACAGTGACACTCCCTGTTGACTAAGCATTCGAGTATATGAGTCTGTAGGGGACATTCTTGTTCAAACCACCACAGAGAGCATAATAGCATGTATACAGGCATGGCTCTGAAGCTGAGAACTTTACATCCTGATTCACGGGCAGCAGGGAGAGAGCCTGGGCCTAGAATTTTGAAACCCTCAAAATTGTTCTCCCCAACCCTTACCCTGTAACACACTTCCAACAAGGCTATGCCTCCTTTCTCTGTGTGTTCATTCTTCTAATCCTTTGAAACAGCTCTGCTCACTGGTGATGAGGCATTGAACTACCTGACCCTATGGGGCCAGTCTTACTCAAACCACAACACTTGGTTGTTCGCCACAGTTCTCTTATATCTGAACCTTATTTACTTATTTATTTACTTATTTGGGGGTTTGGTTGGTTGGTTTTGGTTTTTTGAGACAGGGTTTCCCTATGTAGCCATGACTGGCCTAGGACTCGTTATGTAGATAAGGCTAGCCTGGAACTCACAGATATCCTCCTGTCTCTGCCTCACAAGCATTGGGACTAATGGTATGCACCACCATGCTCAACAATTTAATTTCAGTGCTCTTTTTCTTACTCGCACAAAAGAGGCTAGAGACAGTTCATCTAGGTTTAATTGAAAGATCTCAATTAAAAGGGGTACAATTTCAAACGTAGAATGTTAGGATAATAAATGAATCTTGGGTCTCCAGCATCTTCTCTTAGTCCTTTGTAATATCACACCACATACCAGCTTCTTGCCCTCCATCCTGACAGCGGGAACATGAATGGCATGAACTTGCACACATACAAGCCATATGCTGCTTCCTTAGCATATGGTTTACTGTGAGATAGACTAAAAGCTGTGACATTGTCAGTAAAGCTTGTTAAGTACTGGGGATACAGCTCAGTGGTAGAGTTAGTGTGTCATGTACAAGGCCCTGGGCTCAGTCCCCCAGTGTGCCAGATGGGGAATAGTTGATCCATTACATGTTTGTAGTGGAGAAAACCTCAAAGAAAATACTCTGTTGTCAATTCCTGGAATCTGAGTCAGGGTTTTTCATTATTATTTTAGACCTTTATACTTGTTGAGGGAATTTGTAGATAGGCATTTTGACACTTGTCTGTTGGATAGCTCTTAACAGTTACCCCCTCTGGTGTTTAACTAGCACAGATGGCAAGTCTGCTTTGTTGTAAGTTCTAGGCTATATCCATGTGCCTGAGTCCCTTGCCAGGAGAGGGCTTCAGGAGAGTGTGAGGAGGTGCCTTTTCCATTTGCTTTTGCTTAGCTGGGAGTTGAGTTAGCTAAGCTTTTAGGGAGATATCTAGAAGAAGGAGGTTTCTCAGTGGGTTTCTAAGTGGGTTTCAGACAAAGGAAACTTTGAAAAAATGGAGTCAGATGAATATTACTTCCATAAGGCCCAGGCATCTCAGCATTTGCTGAGAACCAGGTTCTGCTTATTCATTCTCCATATTTGTGTGTTTTAACCCTTTTCTATCTCCTCCTCTCCTCAAGAGGAAATCCTGAACAGCCTGTTCAGCTAGAAAATCAATACCAACTGACTTGTTACCAGACAAGGGTTTGTAAACAGAATCTGTCACAGAAGGAAGACAGGGCAAGCTTGGGACCTAAGTGAGCATCTCAGAGAAAGCTAAAGTGCTCTGAGCCTTGTGGGATCTGCTTATGGCCATCTTCTTCTGAGGGCATCTAGATTTCTTCTACCTGTGTCAGGAATGTGGAGTTTTGCTATAGAAATGTACACTTATTGAGGCATTTTTGCTCGCTGCTTCTTTGTCATAAATGTTTTGTGTGAGTGGGTTTGATCCCCTGAGTAATGTGAAGCAGATAGTAGATGAGGAGACTGAGGCAGAGAGAACAAGAGCTAGAAATCAGCCCCAAACAGTTTGTCTCTGAGCCCACTCCTTGAGAACCACTAAGCTTATAATTATCTTCATGTACTTGATTTTTACCGAGTTCTGGGACGATCTCACACAGAGCCATGAGTGGGTGAAAATCATCTCCGGCGGAGTTGGAACCCTCTTCAGTGTGCTCTGCGGCGTGTTAGCTCTCCTGTTTCAGTCAGGACCACCCACCCACCTTTTCTCTTCTTTTCCAGTGCTGAGGAGTGTAAGCAAGTCTGCTGGGCCTTGCGAGACTTCACCAGGTTGTTTCGATAGCTCAGGCTCGCACTCCTGAACTGTGCCTGTCGTCCAGGTGAGTTGTGTGTACTTCTAGTTCTCTCTGGGATCTTGGGAGGGTGTAAGGTCCATAGCTCAAATCAAGAAAGACCTTAGTGTTCGGCTGTCTCAGTGGCTTGGCTGAAATTCTGAGGACTTTGATTGTCTTGGCCAGAGCAGGCTGATCATCGGTGTTTCTGGGGAACATTTTCTACTCCATAGAAAGTAACGATTGTAGAAGAATTTCTACTTTAATGTGTGCTTGGTAAAAATCAAGTCAGTACTTTTAGCCTCTGCTACTTTGCTGAGAACAATGGTGACCATAATTCCTGACAGGTGTCTTCTCAGACAGACTTGCCAGAAGTAATATGCAAGCAGTTTATTCCTACTGCTTTTATGATTGAAATGCCAGGGAGGTAGGGAAGCAGAAGTGCCTCTGGCTGTCTCCTTATGGCCAACTTTCTCCATGGCTGTCCCTTCTGATCTGAAACAAAGAAAGAAGCTCCACTAAGGAAAGGAGTGACAACTGGGTGGTAGTGTTTGCTTGCCCGAGTTCATTAATGCTTGTGTAAAGAAAGGCCATTCTCTAAGCCCACTCTTTAACATCTGAAGGAGACTTTATTGTCCTAATAGGCAATATTCAGAATCTATGGCACTTACGGTGGTTTCTGTAGTAGATACATTAATAGGTCAAGGTAGTGTTCAGTAGTCTTACCATACCCAAAAGTATACTAAATGTTGGCTCTTTAATGAGTAGTATCGTCTGAGCTTGTCAGGGTTGATGTAAGCAGCTGTAGATGTTCACCAGGCTCTTAACTGTTGTAAAGCCCAGATGAAAAAGACCCCACGGTCCGTGGAGAGCTGCAGACGCACCGCAAGTCACTCACGAGAAGCACAACTTGCTGCAATTGAATGAGGTTTTTACTAGCTAGCCAGGGCTGTCTTCCCTAGCCCACGCAGGGGTAGAGGAATTCAGCCCTAACAAAAGAATTGTACAGCTTTTAAGGGGGAATCTGCAAACCAGGTGGGGGTGGAGTTAGGGAAGGGGGAAGGAGAGGGAACAGGTCACTAGGTCATTGATACATTTGATCTCAAATTCTTAAGATGGATGGTGAGTCACTTTATAATTGGCTATTTCGGACTAGTTTCATACTATATATCATGAGCTCCAGTTCAAGGGGGTCAGGCTTATCCCAAACTTTTAGCATCCTGGCACCAGCTGTCTCAGGGCTGTTTAGTTAGGGCCTTCTGTTTGAATGGTCAGCCAATTTCCTGGGACTGAGGCACCACAGTGTTTGACTTACAGGTTTTATGTCTTTGCTTTAAGGATAGGGTTCAGGGGGTCAACTAAAATTTTTACCTTTCACTGTCAGGTACCATTCCTTGTGTGTTGAATTGTATTAACCAAGAGAATCTTCCTGCAGCTTTCTGTTAACTGTTCTCATTTACAAAGAAGAAAATTGAAAGATGTTTAACAATGTGTTGCAGTTAGAAACTAGGGGAATTCAGGTATTCTGGAACCAGGGTCCTCACTTTTAACCCTTGTAGTAAATGACACATCTGTGTAACACTCTTTCCATAGAGTCTAGATCAGTGATTGCTAAACCATTGTTAGTAATCAAACTGTTCTCTCAAAATTAAATCATGCGTGAAAACTCAGTATTTACTAACAGACTAAATTTTTTCTGATGGTTTTGCGTAGAAGATTGCACTGTGTTGGCTTCCTCCCACCTTTACAGCATCCTTAGTGTCTGCAGCTCAGCATAGGAGACATGCTGCAAGCAGTGTGTCAGCGAACTGAATGTTTCCTTGGAATTGCAAGTTGGAAAAAGCCAGACTTTGGTTTTGCTTGTTCTTTAACCAGGGAGCACACAGCGCATGCCTCCAGGCTGCCTCTGACCCTTCTCACCCTGCTCACTTCCTCTGGAGCTCACAAGACTGTCTCTTCTCTTTTGTCAGGAATGTCTTTTTTTATTAGAAGACAGGAAGAAAACAACCCAGACTGTGTCCCACAATCAGAAACCTCCAGTGTGGCAGAGGGGCCTTCACTGCCACCAGACCATCCCGCCACAGGGAGAGACTTCACCCACCAGGGCATCCTAAGGAGTTCCTGTTTGGGACGTGAGGGAGAAACAGCGTGGCTTTTAAGGATGGCTGCAGCCTGTCGGCATGGTGGGAGGGGAACTAGTTTCCTGGTGAACTTCTTTCTAAAAGGAAAAATAATTTAAGGAAAGTTAAAAAAAATAATAATAATAAAAAGAAAAGAAAGTTTTAAAAAAAGGAAAGCTGAGATGAAACCAGAACTGAAATATGTACCTGGTAGCGGATGCTGCACACACACGGTAGACACACACCAGCATGCAGTGCACACACTGAAACACGGCAGTGAGACTGACACATTACCTGAGGGAAACGTGGGGATGCAAGTGAGTAACATAGCTGCAGTTAGAATTAAAGAGGTAGCCGTCACCTCTCCTCTGCTCTCCTTCCTTTAAACACAGGTGAATAGAGGAAACTCCCCGCCCTCCAACTGTTCCACCTTTGGAGATGTCCAGACAAGGAGCCCGTTCTGCTTATATCATGGTTAGCAATGGTAGTCAGGACTAGCCAGGGTCAAAGTTGCTTTTCATGAAGGTCCCAACACTGGTCCTATTGAGTTGCTACGTCCACTCCAGTTCACATGCCTTTGTCATCAGCCTTGGGGAGAAAAGCTAAAACTGGGGTGGGTGGAGAGGACAGATGTGTGTTAAACCTTTCTCTCTCTCTCTCTCTCTCTCTCTCTCTCTCTCTCTCTCTCTCTCTTTCCCTCTCTCTCTCCCTCTCTTTCTCCCTCTCCCTCTCTCTTTCTCTTTCTCTTTCTTTTTCTTTCTTTCTCTTTCTCTCTCTCTCTCTTTTTTAGTGAATTATCCACAAACATGGGGTGGGAGGGAATAAAAAAGAGGGTGAGAGTATGGAGGGAATGTATTTACAGGACTACCTGTATTTTGCTAAAAAAGTGTGAAAATTAATTGCCTTCAAGGGCACTGTTCTGTCCTGTGGTGTAGCCATCTTATGAATAAATCATCAACAAAACAAAAAAAAAAAAAAAAACAGAAAAAAATAAACACCAATTTTTAAAATTTTACCAGTGTTTTTATTTCCATTCACTACTCACTGCTCAGAAATGACTCAGCTAATCCACCTATGAAATCAGCTTTCATGGAACCTAACAGGCATCTGAGCAAAGAGTTTAAAAGGACTTATCTTTTAGGGTTAATCTCTTGCTCACTGTAAAAGCATCACCTCTCAATAAAGACCTAAGCAGCCTATAGCAAGGCAGGATAGTACGGTGGGATATCCAACAGAGAGAGAGGAACTTGGAAAGAGTCAGGCCTGAGAGATTAGCCACTGAGATGTGGAGGAAGTTGGACATATGAAACTGAGAGATAGGCTCAGCGGTTAAGAGCACTGACTGCTCTTCCAGAGGTCCTGAGTTCAATTCCCAGCAACCACATGGTGGCTCACAACCATCTGTGATGAGATTTGGTGCCCTCTTCTGGTGTGTCTGAAGACAGCAACAGTATACTTTGATGCATAGAATAAATAATTCTTTAAAAAAAAAAAATGAAACTGAGAGGTAACCAACTCCATGGTAGATGTAGAATGGTATAATTGGGTTAATAGAGTTGCTAGCTTGTTGGGGAACAAGCCTAGTGTATGGCCTGTGTAATGGTTCATAAATAAGCCTCCATGTCATTATTCAGGAACTGGGTCAGACATAGAAAAAACAAGTGGTTATGGGGAGCTGCTGGTTCGGCATCCTTTTGGAAGCTCCCGCTGTATCTCACCTTCCGCACAGCCTCAGTGGGAGCGAGCTGTGTGCTCACATATATACAAGTGCACATAAGCTGAGGATGTATATATTATTATGCACAGCTTCATGGGAGAGAGAGACATGCATACAGTGGAGGTCAAAGGAGGGACATTTCTGTAGCCTTCTATACTTAAAAACCACCAGTATCAAAAACCTCACAGACCAGGAGGTTAAAAACATAACCAAGTACAATATCTTGGATCCTGGAACCCAAAGAGTGGGAGAGAGTTAAGAAATAATGAAATCCTAGCTGGGCAGTAGTGGCTCACACCTTTAATCCTAGTTCTTGGGAAGACAGCCTGGTCATTTATAGAGTGAATTCTAGGACAACCAGGGCTACACAAGAGACCCTGTCTTGAAAAATAAATAGAACAACAAAAAAATCCAAACAAAGCAAGGAGTTAATAGTTAGAAATAGTGTGAAGTGTGCAAGAATGTTATCTTAGACGCATTTCCACAAATTTAAAACCAAAGTGTTTACTAGAAGGTGATGGTTTCTGCTTTGAGACAGGGTCTTGATAGCCATGGAATGGCTTTGACCCAGTTGTCATCCTCATCCTTCCAAGGTGCTGGGAATTTGTGTTCAATCTGTACTCCACATCTGCTACTGTTTTTATTGACTGTTGACAGCTGGAGATGTCACTCAAGGCTTCCCACGGAAGCACACTTCGTGTAGCTGAGCGTACATCTCCAGCCCTGGTTTTTACTTTTTAAACTATTATGTATGTATGATATGGGGGGCATGCCCGTCTGTGGTTTCCAGAGATCAAACTTGGGTGGGACTAGCACAGCAAGCCTTACATAGCTGGCTCACCAGTTCCGGTTTAACTTTTTAAAAGTCTGCATAGACCATGTAACCATGTGAAAAGCTCCTTATTCTCACTCGAGATAGGGAATAGGAGTAGTATTTTTCACCCATCAGGTTAACAAAAATCACATTTGAGAATACTCTCTATTGGTAAGACATTCCTAAATATGCATGGCATTTTTACCAGTACCTAACAAACATAAAGAAGAGTATACAACGCTAGCTTTTCATTGCATTATTTTATTATGTGTATTTGTTATGATGTAAGGAGGGGAGTGTGTATCACGGCTCACACATGGAGCTCAAAGGACAACTTTGGAGACTCAGTTCTACCATGTAGGCTCCTGGGGTTGAACCATTAGGCTTGGTGGCAAGCACCTTTACTGGCTGAGCCATTTCTCTGGCCCTGTTTGTGTTATTTTAAGAACCAATGTTGGAAACTCAAATACTCATTCATTAGTAGTCAAAAATCACAACCTGAATCCAATCAAGCCTCTGAACTCCAGCAACATACAAAATATGTCACCCAACAGGTATAATCAGGAACAGTGCTGTTTCACCACTAATGGAGAATAGAAGTTCTCTGGCTGCCTTAAATTTATGAGCACTAGAGTGTGTGTGACTACTAGTACAAGTTCACGTGAATGTGTGCGTACACATGTGGGGGACAGCCTCCTTAATCCTTTGAGACGAGATCATAGAACCTGGACCAGTGAGATTCAGGGATTCCCTTGTTCTGCCTCCTAATGACAAATACACCTTAATGCCTAACCAACCTTCCTTCCTTCCTTCCTTCCTTCCTTCCCTCCCTCCTTCCTTCTTTCCTTCTTTTTTCTTTTTCTTTGTAACATGGGCTGAGAATCCAAAGTTGGGTACTTACGAGCACTTTATTGACAGCCATCTCTGGATACTTGGTAAGACATTTTTTTCTTTAAAGGAAAAATAATTTTTTTCTTTAATAGTTGGGAATTTTAGCTCAGTGGTAGATCACAACCTTAGAGCATCCCCCAGGGCAGGGAGGGGGTGGGGAATGGTTTTAGGATATACATGAAATGCTCTTTCTAGTATTTACTTCAAAATAATCACTGTAGGGAGCCTGGCTGAGAGGTGCAATGAGAAAGAGGACATTGAATTGATAATCTTTAAAACCAGTGCAGAGGTTTTCATACCATTATTTTTCTATTTTCACAAATGTATAAAGTCTTCCCTAATAAAGAGATAAAATGTCTCAGACATGTTGACATACATCTTTAATCCACCCCATCACTGGAAGCAGAGGCAGATGTACCTCCTGAGTTCAAAGCCAGCCTAGTCTACAGAATGAGCTCCAGGACAGCTAAGGCTGCATAATAAACCTTGCCACCCCCCCCCCCAAAAAAAGATAAAACAGTTGTTTGAACTAGAATATTCCTGAGCCACCAATTTGCATGTAATATTCTAATATCAGTATCAGCTTCTTAGACTCTGAAGGAGGGTAGCTGCCAGCCCCAAATGCCTGGCAAAATCCTTGTCATAAGGATGTTGAGAAGGTTCAAACTATGGAATCCCCAAATCAGGCCCATTCTCTGCAGAAGCCCCACAACACTCCTTGGCAGGTTTTGCTAGAGGGACTGGGGCAACCTTAAAAGTTAGCTACCCTGGGGTAATTCAAGAAGAGAGACTTGTCTTTTAACATGTTCAGCTCTTACTGTAGGCTGCCTGTCCTAGGCTGGCTTTGCACTGCTGAACTTCCTGCCTTAGCCTTCCTTGTGCTGGGATTATAAGCATGAGCCACCACGCCCAGCTAAGCCTTCTTTGTTTTGAATGTCTGTTACAGGGAATCAAACCTTTGGCTTTGTGCATTGCTGGGCAAGCCCTCTACCACTTAGGCTAATAGATTAACCACTTTAGGAGAGAGAGGCAAGGATAGAGATCAGGAATTCAAAGACACATTTGGTTAATACCACAAATTTAACGCCAGTCTGGCCTCAAAAAAAAAAAAATTAAATTTAAAAAAATTTTTAGGTTTTGATTGCCTGAAGTGTGGCTAGAACCCCAATTATTATTTCTTCATTCTCTTTTGGGCAGTTTTTAAGACAGCACACATTCAGAATTCCACACTTGTCTCAGTCTGCTTCCTCCTTGAAAGCTAAACCAGCCAGGTGAGTGTGAAGAAGGCCCAGCTGACTCACTGACAGGAAGGCAGGGCCTCCCCAGCTCCTGTGCCAGGCACCACTGCCGGAGAACAGGTGCCGAGGCCAGGCTGACTGACAGCTGGACAGTTCAGTACAACAGAAACCACTGGCACTGGAAACAGTCAATAAATGGGCAAACCTGCTTTTAACATTTATTAATCCAAAAATATATTAAATTCTACTTTCTGCCCCAGCTTCTTAGACTCTGAAGGAGGGTAGCTGCCAGCCCCAAATACCTGGCGAAATCCTTGTCATAAGAATGATGAGAAGGTTCAAACTAGGGAACCCTCAAATCAGGCCCATTCTCTGCAGAAGCCCCACAACACTCCTTGGCAGGTTTTGCTAGAGGGACTGGGGCAACCTTAGAAGTTGGCTACCCTGGGGTAATTGGACCTGTATATTGAAGGCCTCAAGCTAGTGATATTCTCTCCCTCCCACTGGGGCTGCTGGCTTCATTTCTTCAGAGCCAGGCATATTAGAGAAATCACCAGAAGGTGGTGCTCAAATAGAAAATGTTTAGGGAACATGTAACCTCAGGCCTCTCTTGCATGTCCTTGTTACCCTGATTCTGCTTCCAGGAGACTCGGAACCCTGCAGCCAGCCAGGCCTGCTGGGGCTACTACATGGCTATATCAGTCTACACAGCTGCCCTAGGAAGTCCAAGTCAGACACTATCTGTAGCCTCATTATTGCATGCCAACTGGGTGCATGGGCCAGGGCCCCTGGCCAGCATCAAGGCCTGCCACAGGAGGGGCCTGGACCATGGGCTGCAACCGCTGCTGGGACTGCCAGATGTGATGCAGTTCTTTGAACTGCTCTACCATGTGGTCTTTGAGATCCGGGTTTGAGATCTGCAGCCGAATGCTGTCTGCCGACCAAGAAAGCTCTCCTGAGAACATCTCCAGCAACAACCGAGCTGCAACGGGTACCACCTGGGAAGCAAAGGGAAGACTCCTTAGGACGAGGAGAATTGTGGCAGGGCTGTTCAACCCAGCTGGGCCCCAGCTAGGCATGGAAACATCCAGAAGCAGATGGTAGACAGTCTCCTCCAGCCCTAGCGACTAAGTCCTCATGGCCTGGACAGCCCCACCTCGACCCTGGGCCGAGGGCCCAGCCCCATGTCTCCTAATACCCAAGCTACATCAGAGCCGGCTAGGAACACACCTGCACAGTAATGAGCTTCTTCTCTCGGGGTTTGAGGTCAGGCCATTCTTCTCCAAAGCAAAAGAAGATCTCAAAGGGTGGTGGGGTATTGGTTTGGCCCTTCTGGAACAGTATGAGTTCTGCATCAAGATTAAGGTCTTTAGTTAGAGGTTACTACCCTATCCTGAGTAAAGGGTGCAGCCAGGAAGAGCACAGAACAGACCTCACCGTTGAGAAACTGCTCTAGGCTAAAGAGCTTTGTCTTGACTTCCCGCTGGATGGGGTTGGGGCAGGAGCCATGGGCCAAGGCACAGGGCCCACTCCAGAACACCTTACACTGGCACAAACGGATGGCATACAGGTCCTGGCCCTGCAGCTGCAGGATGAGCCCACGGTCCAGGACATCTAGCAGCTGGTTCGTATAGAAACGCTGCTTGTCACTGGGGATGTCCTCTGGGCTAGGGAAGCGCACTTGCTCCAAAGTCACAGGGCCAAAGAGTTCCACTTGCTCCTGGGTAGCCTCTAGCTGGCTGTAGAAGAGCCTACAACCTTGTGGGTTGCTGATGGTGAGGGAGCGGGGCGGACGCCCCCGGTACTGGAACTTGATCTCTAGGTCGGTCACTGTGGAACAGAGAATCAGGTTGCCCTGGCTGTGAGCCCCATGGCTATTCATCAGCCAGCTGGTAGGCCCAGCTTCCCCAGCCTCCCTGGTTCATCCTGGATCCAGGAAGATTGGCCTAAAAGCTTATTGTCTTCGCCATTCTCCTTCCATGTAACCCTGCCCCATCCCTACTCCTTTGCCCTGCCAACCCGCCTGGCCCACCAAGGTCCTTACAAGGCAGCATGTGGGGGCTGATCAGCAGGTCAGGCAAGAGTTGTTCTGCAGGGGGCTGGCTTGGAGCTAGAGGTCCAGGCTCCAGGACCTCAGGGAGAAGCTGCCTGAAGCCAGCAGGATTTCCAGAAGGCGGGGCCAAGAGATTTGGGTCTGGGGCAGGGGGACCCAGCCCTACAGGTGGCTGGAGAGCAGGTGGCCACTTGGTGTCTTCTTTGGGTAAGGAATAGGGTGCTATGGGAGGCCCAGGTAGCACAGGTTCTGCAGAGGATGGAGTGGATACAGCTGTTAATGCCACCTCTAAGAACTATCAAGCCTGTCTCCCAGAGCCTCTCAGTGGCCTCTCAAGTACCTGGAACACCCATCACTTCTTACGCTACATGCCCACCCCCAAGCACACCACAGCCCAGCCCCACCTGTGATGCTCAGGCCTGGTAGCATTCTCTGGAGCTGAAGGGAAGACACGGGTGGAGGAGGAGGAGGGAAAGGAGGACAAATTATTAAATTAGTCTGATGCTGAGAAAGCAGTGTTCAACAAACCAAAGGCAATCCCTCAGCTTCAGCTCAGTGGAGGCCAGCCTCCACTGCTGATCCCAGATCTGCCCTCCTCAACAGGTCATGAAAGCTGTCAGTGTCCTCATTTTCAAATGTGCATCCTGCAGGCAATACTACCCACCATGCCCAACTGTTGTGGTGGTCAAGCAGACATGGGACACACTATGCAACAATAAAACCTTAGGAGGGACAAGATGGCCACTCTCTTCTCCTTCAGAACCATCAAAAGATGACTCAAAGAAGATCTAGAGAGGACGATGGCTACAGAGGAAGGGGTGCTCAATCCTAAAGCAGGGCAGGGCAGCAGCGACACCACCATGGCCGGCCTCAGCAGAGCTTACTGAGTATAGGAGCTTGGTGAGTGCAGCCCCTCTCCACAACTCATCCCCACACACCTCTTCCTCTTCCTCCTCCTCCTCTTCTCCCGGAATGTAATCATCAGTGGGCTGGGACTCTGTGAGCCGAGGGAGAGAGAGCAAGGCAGGAAATCAGTGATAACACAGGAGCCAGAGCAGGCTGTAAGCAGCCAGAGGTTGCCCAAACTCCTGGGCTTCTATGTCACCCATGAAGCTGCCCACATATGGGTGAATCAAAGAGCTGGCATCAAGAAGCAGCAGACAAAGGCCCTCCCCAAAGCCAAGAGCCAGAGCAGGGGCAGGGGTAAGGAAGAAGCACCTGGAGCCAGGTGTCCTGGAATTCTGATCTAGCATAGCCCCCATGGTGCACCCTGGATCCTTTGGCTGGAAGGTCCTTGAGTTTTCCTGCACCCAGAGGTCACAGCTTTCCAGGTAACCACACAGGGCCAGGCATTGTACCTGTAGGAGCAGGGCCATTGGAGCAGACCTCGTAGATCTTGTAGGGCTGAGGTGGCATGTCTCGAGGGCCATCATAGAACAGCTGGAAGTCGCGGCTTTTGTTAAGGGCGCAGCGCAGGTTGGCCTTCCACTTGGCTGGGTCAGCCTCATCCACCCCCTCTGTGTACTTCCCTGTCTCTTTAGCCCAGGCCTATGGAAGGAAAAGAGGGCTGCAGATTACAGGGGACCTTAACTGTCACTGAGGCCCTAGCAACTCTCTTGTCCCATAGAGGTCAATGCTAAGAATTTTGGCCACCAAGCAAAACCTTGCCAGACAGGCTTGTTACATGGATAAGACCAGACCTTGTCCAACCCTCAAAGTTTAGACAAACTCAATGAATTCTACTCACTGCTGCTAGGAGGGCAAACAGGTACAATCTCAAAGGAACACGAGAAAACAAGATAAAGAAGAGAGCTTGTGACTTGGAGCCAGGCTGAGTTTGAAGCCAGGCACACCAAATAAAGTTGCCTCTGTTTTGGATCCTCCTTGATTGTACCTGAGGAGACTGAAGGAGCCAACACCTTTAAGGTAATCTGAGCTCTACCCACATGTAGGTATTCGTCAATGATCAGGGTTATTCTTGTGGCTTTGTCATTGTCTTTTTCCTCCTCCTCCTCCTCCTCCTCCTCCTCCTCCTCCTCCTCCTCCTCCTCCTCTTCCTCCTCTTCCTCCTCCTTCTCCTCTTCCTCCTCCTCCTCCTCCTCTTCCTCCTCTTCTTCCTCCTCCTCTTCCTCTTCTTCT
>JANHMN010000016.1:36449752-36508130 GCA_030674055.1 Rhabdomys pumilio | reverse complement strand
GGTAAGTGTGAATGTGTGTGGATGTGGGTGTGAGTGTGTATGAGTGTGTGTGTGAATGTAGTACGTACACTGGGAACTGCAATGTGCTGAGATGCTCTTGTAGTCAGAGGACATCTTTCAGGATCTAGTTCTCTTCTCTCAGCGTGGACTCCAGGCATCATACTCAGGTCCTGAGGCTCGCTCACTCGCTCCACAAGTGTGTGCTGGGTTTCTATCTCGGGTCCTCATGCTTATGCAGCAAGAATTTCTACCCACTGATGTCCTTCTATATACCCCACCTCCTTATAGTGTTAGGGACAAAAACCCAGGGCCTGGCCACTTGCTAGACACCCCTGAACTAAATCTCCCACCTGACCCTGTGCATTCTCATTACTGTCTTTGATGACCCACTGCTCATAGAAATGTTACCCAGACATCTGTCTTGATCTTCAAAAGTCAAGATGTCTTTTCTGAGAACATGCCTCTGCACCTAAGTGTCCCCTTCTTTTGCAGTACTGAGGTTCAAACCCAGGGCCTTGTGTGTGATAGGCAAACACTATACCACTGAGCTAAACCTTTGGCCCACAGTGTTCCCCTCTATAGTTGTATTAAGTAAGGACCCTTTAATGACTTCAACTTAGTCGGGTAGTGGTGGCACATGCCTTTAATCCCAGCACTTGGGAGGCAGAGGCAGGTGGATTTCTGAGTTCGAGGCCAGCCTGGTCTACAGAGTGAGTTCCAGGACAGCTGGGGCTATACAGAGAAACACTGTCTTGAAAAAAAAATGACTTCAACTTAACTAATTATGTATTCAGTGACCCTCTCTCCAAAGACGGTCACATTCTGAAGCACTGGAGGGTAGAACTTCAACAGATGAATTTGGGGAATCAGGGCACAAATCAAACTATGAAAATATTTCACACATCCTGTTCTCACTAAACCTGAGGCCATATTTTGTTCTCATGCACAGAGCAGGTGTCTGCTTGCTCTTCACCTGAAGATGCTGAGACTCTGAAAGAGGAGGTGGTTTACCAGAAGTACACAGCAACTGGGAAATGAAACACTGGGATCTGAAGCCAATGCACAAAAGCCAAGTGCACGTCGGTGTCTTCCCTCACTGCAGTCTGGTGATGCTAGTTGCTTGGCCTTAGCTTTTGTACAGTCTCTCTGCATCTCAGAGTTCTCATTTGTAAAGTGGACTTGATACACGTCAGTAACAAAACACACTGCTTGGGGTGAAGACCAGCAGGCCCAGTGCCTTGCACACAGGACATGTGACAGGAATAAATACAGCAGTAGTCATTCCATAGGGCAGATCCCACATTCTGTTGGTTCTCAGCTGCTTCAGTGATCTATTGCTTGCTGTAGAGAGACACCATGACCATGGCAACTCGTATAAAGGAAAACATCTCGCTGGGGGCTGGCTTATAGTTAAGAGGTTTAGTCCATTGTTATCACAGCAGAAGGAATGGCAGTATGCAGGCAGACATGGTGGTGGAGAGGTAGTTGAAAGTTCTACATTTTGATCAGTAGGCAGAAGGAAAGGAGACACACTGGGTCTGGCTTGAGCATCTAAGACCTCGAAGCCCCACCCTCAGTGACACACTTCCTCCAAAAGGCCACACCCACTCCAACAAGGCCACACCTCCTAATAGTGCCACTCCCTGTAGGCCTATGGGGCCTATTCAAACCACCATGTTGGCTATATCCCTAGAGCAGGTGGAACCCAGGGGGCATGAAGATCCCTACACTCTGACAGCTTTGAGCCCCCTGACACCCAGGACAGGCTGCCCCTGAGATCCTTGAGATGCCCCCAATTTTGGCTCTTCTTTCTCTTCCTTCAGCCATATATGTGTCTATGCGTCTTCCCTCAGCCATATGTGTGTATAATATATATGCATGTATATATGAATATATAATATATATGTATATTCATATGTATAATATATGTACACACACGTGTATGTGAGAGAGAGAGAGACAGACAGACAGACAGACAGACAGACAGACAGACAGAGACAGAGAGAGAGTGAGAAAGCAGAGTGAGCAGGTTGCTTCAGGTTCCTTCCCCACAGTTGGACCCTAACACTGTGTGTGCATCAGAGGTGGCTTTGTGCCTTGAGATGCTTGAAGCAAGCAAGAAAGAGAACTGCCTTAGCTAGAAATAGACCCTTGAGAAACCAGGGAAGTAAAAAGAGTGTGCCAGGGAACGTGGACTTGGCTGGTCTCAAAGGAATGGTCAGAAGTGATGGGAACAGTCCTGTGTCTTCACAGAGCTGTGCCTTTTAAACACACACACACACACACACACACACACACACGACTGTAGTTGACTTTGACTGTAATTAAAATAAAAATAATTTATTGAGAAAGTTTCATGTATCCCAGGGTGGGTGCTGAGATTGTAGGTGGAGGTCACCATACCTGGCACTGGGGAGCAAACTCAGGTCTTCATGCAAGTTGGGCAAACATGCCAACAGAGCTGCTACAGCCTCATCCCTAAAAGTAAAATTTGAAGAAATCTAAGCCAGGCAATATGGTACATACTTGTGCTCCAAGCATTTGGGAGATAAAGGCTGAATAATCAAAGCCAAGCTTTGGTTGCATGAGACCCTGCCTCAAAAAAAGAAGAAAGAAGAGGTAGAGGAAGGGGATAAAGAGGAAGAAAGTTAAAAAAAATAAAAACAATTCTACCTGGCTTCTCTGGATTATGTCCCAACTTGCCTCCCCAGGACTCCCTCCTCGAGGATTTCCAGGACTCAACTTTAACTGAGCTGAGGTCTCGGAAGGACATGGGTGACATTGAACAGAGGTTTGCTTTATGAAAGGGATATTCACAAAGGCAGAAGAAGGGAAACAAAAGACATTTTGGAGGTGCCACCAGTAGTGGACCAGCCCTCCTTCAGAGAGGCTGCCCTCGGGAGCTGGGGTACAACCAGGTGTGGGTGGAGAAAAGAAACCCTACTTGCTCTCTTCTTTTGAGTTCCTAACCATAGCAAATGTCTCTCCAGACCTCAAGCCCACAGAGCGTCTGGTCTTGTAGATGAAGTGACTACCTGTTTTGAGTAAGAGTAAGAAAGGAAAGGTCATAGGGACAGCACAGGGAAGGGTGGTAGATAGAGAGAAGCTGAAACCACTCGGAGAGAAGCCTTTAGAACCCATGGTTACCCCAAGCTTCAGCCCCACGAACAGCCAAATATGCCAACTTTCTTGCAGGTTGGAAGTTCCTGATTGGATGATTGTGAGTGGGCAAAAAGCTGCTGATTCTCGAGGGCTCTAAGAACCAGGTGAGTGGTTTTCCAGGATTCCCAGCCTTTCAGGTCATTAGGGACAGTTTTCTGAGGACTCACTTCTGGGTCTCATATATATTATGCACTCAAGAAGGGATCAGGGTGGAATGGGGACCAGGTTGCCTGTATTAGTTGCTTTTCGGTTGCTATGACCAAATATGTAAAGGTTTGAGGGCCTCTGTCATGATGGGGAAGGCATAGTGGCAAGAGTTTCCTGACTGAGATCTCACTGCATCTGCAGGCAGGAGGCAGAGACAAATGAATGCCTGTACACACTCACTGTCCCCTTTCTATTTAGTCTGGGATCCTAGCACATGGGATGATGCCCTCACATTTGGGATAGATCGTCCTTCTTTCGTTAAGCCTTTCTGGAAATACCACCACACACACACCTACAGGTATGCTTCATGATGACTCTAAATCCAGTCACGTTAACAATAAAGATGGGCCACCACAGTACTCCTACCTGGCACTGGGGAACCTGCAAACCCTTCCTGGACACCTCCTCCAAGGGATGGGTCCCTGAGATCTGCCTTCTCCATCTGGGCTACTCAGGGACACAGGCTGAGTTTCTGGGACACAGCTGGGTGTCAGTTCCTCGGGAGACAAGAGGGACAGCTGTGTGCAGAACTATTGGTCTGTGGTTAGTGTAGTGTGCACATGTGCAAGGCAGCTGCTGAATCCCTCCGTGCACGCCCCCTGCTGGGAGGAGCAGAGAATGACCATAAGTATTTTCAGGCTGCCACGGAGACAGAGTTGGTGGGCAGCTGGCCCGACTGAGACTTACTTGTCTCCTGCCCCTGACCGGACAGAGATGGGTCTGGCACAGCAATAGGCACCTGCACAGGTCTACAGGTGTGCTCTCTCTCCATCACACCACCACAAGCCCTCGTCTGCTTGTAAGCCACACCTCTAGATCCACCTTCCAGGGTCAGAAACTGAGGTTTGAGGGACAACCCTATGGCTGGGAGGGAGGCTGAGGGACAAAATGGGAGGCAGAAGGCTTACGTCTGGTCTCCTCGGGAGTCTCTCAGACATTGTGCTTCTTCCTCTGCCTTGAACCAGACTTGGCAGGTAGCAATTTTGGTTATAAGGTTTAGGATGCCAGGAAGCCAAGCATCACTAAAATGAGAGGCGGGGCGTAGGTGAAGGCTAAAGGACGGGGCTCTGAGGAGTAAGGAATTCAGGAGCCTTCAGCATCCCGTTAATCTCAATGCTCCTTACATTCACACCCTGCCGTCTGCCCTATATTCCATGGTCTGCCCTCTAGGGGCCTCGGCTCAGTTCCTGTATTTTATGATCCCCTGTAAAGGAACTCTGCTCGGATAACCTTGTTGGTGCAAGGCTCAGGGGTCCTTTCCTGTAGATGTTCCAGGGCAGGATAGCAGGCAGTAGTGGTGGTCACTAGGGGACCCTGACAGCAGCCACACCAGATGTCAACACACACATTTCTAAGGGCATTGCCACTGTCCTGACTCTTACAGTCTGGGGTGAGGCCCTACCGGATCTCATCAAAGCTACAGCTCCTGCATTACTGACGTGAGCATCTCAGTGTCTCAGTTCTATGTCCTGGGGATCTTTGGCCCAAGGCTGTCTTTCCTCAGGCCTATCCTATAGACAGCTTGCCTAGTGGGGACAAGATGGCAGTACAGTACAGTGCCCTAGGGAAGTCATTGAGAGAATAACTGATGTGCTTGGGTCTTAATGACCCAACAGAGGTGTGTTTAAGGCTTGATCTCCAGGTAATGGTGTGAAGAGGTGCCAGAAACTTCAAGGGCAAGGCTGAGTTGGAGGAAGTATTAATTGATGGTATCCTCTGATGAGCATGTCTAGACCACAGTCCCTTCCACTCACCAGCATGGTGGTGCACAGCTATCATCCAGCACTCCGGAGGCAGAGGCAGCAGGCTTGAGGCAAGTCAGAGTCTAGCACTGCCTCCACAGTGAGGTGGGCTCATCAAGAAAGTTAAAACACCCCACTTAGATGAGGAAAGGACAAGACTTTCATCACTTGCTGTTGGCACTGGACTAGAAGTCTCAGTTAATACAGTAAGATGAGGAGGCCTGGAGAGGTGGCTCAGTGGTTAAGAGCACTGACTGCTCTTCCAGAGGTCCTGAGTTCAATTCCCATCAATCACATGGTAGCTCACAACCATCTGTAACGGGATTGGATGCCCTCTTCTAGTGTGTCGGAAGACAGTGACAGTGTATATGCAGTGACAGTGTATATGTATATGTATATGTATATGATGTGTGTATACATACACACACACACACACACACACACACACACACACACACACACACACTCATCCATATGAGGAAAGGACAGAAAACACACACAAAGAAAAAAAAAGATAAAACAGTCCTTGTCTGCAGATAATGCGATTGTCTATGTATAAAATATAAAACTTGAACTGTAACGGCTCTTGAGGAGGATCAGAGAAGCCAGGAAAATCACGTGGAATTGAGAAGGGGCGAGAAGATTCCCACCCTGGTTGCCAGCAGCAGGGGAAAACTCCAACACAATTAGCAACTACTTGAGACCATCTCCCTTCCCAGCCCTGAGCCTACCATTCTCTAGGAATCTTACCAAAACCTCATATTGACAAGGGTAGGATGTGTCCAAAACCCCTTAAAAACAAAACAAAACTCTGGTGGCTTCTGGCTTCACCTTATCAGGTTACAGTGCCAGCAAGCCATCACTCGTGGCTTTTATTCTGTGAGGAAGAGAAAGGAAAGATGGTTTCACCACTTTCTGGCATGTAGCTTGAGAGTCAGTTGATAACACATATGGCCAATGCTAAGACAGCTAACTACACTTTTGTTGGAGAAGCCTATTAAGCCCCACTGCACACGTCTCTCCTCAGGTCTGACTTCTGGGGCCCCAGTCAGTCATCCAGGGTTAGGAAGCAGAGGAAGCACTGAGTTTCAGGATTCCCCACCTCATCCTTGGGCTTAGGGGCAGTAGGAGGAAAGGCCCCTAAGTATGTCCATCCAGAGAAGGACAGAGATAGCAAAGACCTTTAGGAGTTCACCCGGCCCAGTGCCAGAGGGTCAGCCAGAGTCCCCAACAGAGGAGAAATTAAGTTGTATTGAGGAGCTGGGGGCGGGGGAGTCACAGAGACAAAACTGGTGACGTGAACTGCCTTGATAATTTTAGTAATGCATTCAAGTTACCTTATGGTTAAAATATGAACTGCTAGCTGCATATGGCTTTTAATTTTGTCATAACTTAATTATAGTAAAAAAAAAATACAGATTCTAGATGTGTTAGCCTACTATAGGCACTCCATAGCACCACACGGTCACAAGGTGGCATAGCCCAGATACAGAACATATTTATTAACACCAGAAGTTCCCCCGAGTCACCCAGAGGGCATTGGCGAGTCGGAGAGTGGGACCTGAGGGCTGAGAATAAGAGAGTGGAGGGAAGAACAGAAACTCGGCAGACAGCCACATTTCCACCCCTCCAGTCCTGTCCTGTAATCACTTAGCTGCTAACAGATTTAAATCCCAGTGACTCTCCAGTGCCCAGTCCCTGGGAAAGAAAGTCAAAAGGGACTGGGAAAATAGTGAGATGAACCAAGGCTGACACCGGAGTTTAATCCCCAGGACCCACGTGATGGAAGGAGAGAGCTGATTTCTAAAAGTCCTCTGATCACCACATGTATGGCATGGCGCATCCATGTCCCCACCAAGAAATGAATAACTCTTTAAAAAGAGGAGCAAGAGGGCTGGAGAGACGGCTTGGTGGCTAAGAGCACTGCTTTTCCAGAGGTGCCAATTTCCAGAGTTCAATTCCCAGCAACCACAACCAGATGGCTCACAACCATCTGTAATGGGATCTGATGCCCTCTTCTGGTGTATCTAAGGACAGATACAGTATTCTCACATACATAAAAAAATAAGTAAATAAATTTTTTTTAAAAAAAAAAAAAAGGAAAGAAAAGAAGAAAAGGAGGAAGAAGACGAGGAGGAAGAAGGAGGAAGAAGGAGGAGAAAGGAGGAAGAGGAGGAAGAGGAAGAGGAGGAGGAGGAGGAGGAGGAGGAGGAGGAGGAGGAGGAGGAGGAGGACGACGACGACGACGACGACGACGACGACGACGAGACGACGACGAGGAGGAGGAGGAGACCATAACAACAGACAGGAGACCAGGCAGGCTGCCTGGCCTTCGGGGCTGGTGAAGCTCTCCCCTTTGCTTTTAGAATGGAAGGCTTGGAGATCACTGGCAGCTCTACAATATGCCCACCCACAAGGTCTGGCTATAATGTGAATTTCAGCAAAACGACATTGTTCTCTCACAAAAGCAAGCAAAACAAAACAAACAAAAAATCCGAAAACAAACAAGATAACTCAAGCACACTCCTAAGATCCCAGCAGGTTCTAGGCGGCAAAGAAGTGCGGTCCTAACTCTATTGTCCCCTGAGCAGTGACGTCAGGAGCTCACACTGACTTCAGCAGACATCCTGACGCTTGACACTGCCCCTGGAGTTCAAGACAGTGGACCCGAAGCCTGCACTGGTTAAGAGAAGCCGGAAGCTCGGCCACGGGAAGCTCAGCCATAGAGAGCTCTAGGATGAACTCCAGCCGAGCCTTGAGTTCCTCAGCTGTTTCTGCTGGATGCGTCTGGGTTGATTGACGCCCCTTTCTGCGCTCATTTGTTCTTGGAAGCCTCACCCGAGGGGACACACTCTGCTCTGCCCTGAGACCCTTCCTATCGGGAACTCCTGCTGATAGCCTCAACAGGACTTACCCCGCTGATCTCTCCTGGGTGTTCTATCTATCTACGTACTTAACAAACTTATTCATTCAAAATGGAAAAAAAAAAAAAAAGGCTATTCTAGACCATTTTCTGGACTGCGCAGAATATAATGGGTATATTTGGTAGGCTCTCTGAGATTTTGTTGCTTATAAAAATGAAAGAGGACTTACAGGACGATGGTAAGGCTGGTGGTGCAGGGAGTGATGGTGCCCATGACACCCAGCATCCTGCGCACCAGCTGCTGCGGTAACAAGGGCATCCTGTTATCTGTGCGTCTGCAACCCTGCAGTGACTGAGTCAATATGTAGAGACTTCGGGATCTCGGTGCACTTTCTTTTCTGCTTTTTCTTGTTTATGAAGACTGTTCAGTGATCAAGGTCACCCCACCATCTCCACAGGCTTTTGCTAGAATGTAAAACCTCTGTGTATGAGACCACGGGGGAGACAAGAAAACAAGGAAAGGTATAAAAATCCAAGCAATTTGCCTGAGACCTGCATAAGGAAAAAAAATATATCTATAAAAATAAGGTACAAATAAATACACTTTTTAAAAAAGACTAGAGTTCTAAAAGGCAACACAGTCTTCGTAATTAACTAACTTTTGGTTGCATTTATCTCCAAAGGGATTAAATCAATAGATCAGAAGTGCCCTATAAGGGCACATGAACAATTTAAGGTCTGAATGTCATGCTTGTTATATTGGTGAGTTGTTTGAGCTCTTTGGGAAGTTGACTGTGGAAACAGAATTGTGTGTTCACCTCCTCCCCCCAATACCTGGTTTCCAACCCAAGCATATTTATGTCAAGTGTCTTTTAAGGGTCCTGTCTGGGGATGAGCTGCCCCATCTGTAACTTGGTCAAGAGGAAAGAGAAAACAAAACACCCCAGAGTTAAAACACTGTACCTGGGGTTAACCCGTTTCCAGCAGAGCTTCCTTACCCACTGTTCCCCGCATGGTATAAAGGTGCCTGCTCTGGGAGAGAGAAGCTGACCGTGCAGCTGTGTGCCTGATCAGGAACTCCAGATGACTTAACCTCCCCCGGGTGTTTGTAAGCCACTGATTGGATAATGTTTCTGCTTGTCATTTGGTCTTACACTTGGAGGCCTCATGTGTGGGGACTCTGCCTGTTTGGGACTCTTGGAGGAACTCCAGCTTGCTGCCTCAGCGGGGTTTGCCTGGTCCGTTTCTGCTGGATGATTTGAGTATCTGGTTTGATATTTTGCTCTTTCCCTCTGAGTCATTTATTGATACACTTAATAAACTAACTTATTCAAAACCAAAAGACACTAGTATAGATCATTCTCAGGACCATGCGGACAGCTACCTTAGACAGACGAGGCACTGATATCAACCAGGAGATGTGTGCTTATTCCTTCTGCCCTGCTGCTGTGCAGCGAGTCTGTGTGACCGGATGATCATGGCGGTCTCTATCACAACCTGTCTGGATTACCGCAACCTATCTGGCTTACTGCAACCTTCTGTCTGGCTTACTGTCCTTCCCTCTTTCCACTCCTTGTATCAGAGATTCTGCCCCCTGGGATCACATCCCAAAATAAATTTGCTTGTAGATCTTTGTCTTAGTCTCTGCCTTCAGAGGACTCAGGCCAAAACAATCCTTGCAGCCACGCTGACAGATGTTCTTTTATTTATTTAAAAAAAAAAAAGACACAAAACATAGTCCTGGTTGGCCTAGAAATTGCTGTGGGGACCAGGCTGCCCAAAACTCAGAATTCCACCTACCTCTGCCTTCTAAGTCCTGGGATTAAAGATGCATGTCACCAGTCAGGTTTGACAGACTACTTTTATATTCCCATTTCACAGAGGAGGAAGCTGAGAAGAGAAGTATCAGCATCTACCAAAGATCCCTTGGAAGGTAAGAAGCAGGCCCTCTGGGCACAGGGGATCTTCTGTGAGGAAGAGGGCAGGATGGAGTTCTAGGCACCTGACATTGAGACCTGGCTCTGTGACTTGGATGTCTCAGGTGGTTTATGGGTGACAGAGGGGCAGAGGCACCCCACCCTGCATGGTTGGAGTACAGATTAGCAACCACAAGAAAAGTGGCATAGGCCAGGGATCATAAGATGGTTGCCCCTTCCAGGTATGTATGTATGTATGTATGTATGTATGTATGTATGTATGTATGAATGTATGTATGTGACAGAGTTCCTCTGTGTAGCTCTGGTTGTCTTGGAACTCAGTTTGTAGACCAGGCTGACCTCAAACTCACAGAGATCCACCTGCCTCTGCCTCCGGAGTGCTGGGATTAAAGGTGTTTGCCACCAAGGCCTGATTAGGATTAATATTTTCAATCCACACAAATAGTTTCTGAGGAAGGCAATTAGAAGTTAGGGCCAAAGATGAGAGACTGGCTACTGTGGGCTGGTGGGATGGCTCAGCGGGGTAAAGTACTTACAGCGAAAAGCATGATGATCTACGGCAGGTCCGCAGCGGAGGGAGAAAACTGATTCCTGGAGTCACCCTCTTAGGTCCACATACATATTGTGATGCTGTGGCTTGCACATGCCCAAACATTACCCCCCAGCCTGCCCCCCAACACTAATAAATATGTCTTAGAAAGAGACAGAAATCAGTCACTGAAGGTGACATCTCTTATCAGAGATCACACAGAATTGAGTAATGGGCCAGAACCAGTCTGAGGCCTGGCATCCTCGATCCTGACCGGTCTGCAATCCTAACCCCATGACTCTCGAACCGCTTTGCAAGGGGCACCCAAGAGACAGAAATAATTTTCTTGATGGAGATGTGGCTCAGTTGAAAGAGTGCTGCTTCCTTGCATGCATGAAGCCCTGGGGTTCCATCTGGAACACTAAATGTAATCTTCATGGTTGTAAATTCCTGTAACCTCAACACTCAGGAGGCAGGAGAATCAGAAGTTTAAGGTTGCCCTTGGCTACATATAGAGTTTGAAGTCAGCTTGGACTAGAGGCTTGTATGGAGGATTTCGATTATTTTCTTTCTTTTTTTTCTTTCTTTCTTTCTTTTCCTTCTGTCTTTGTGTTTCTGTCTTCCTGTTCTCTCTCTCTCTCTCTCTCTCTCTCTCTCTCTCTCTCTCTCTCTCTCTCTCTCATTACTTCCGGAGTTGGAAAAGAGCTGCTAGTTCCTAGTTCTGTTGGCTTCCATTGGCTCTGGCTTTTCCTTTGCTGCATGACCCTAGCTCCAAGTCGCAGAGGCAAGGTTTAGTCACAGTCTCCCTTCCCCCTGCTGCAAACTGTTTAGCCCCAGGAGGGGCCCTCACATCTGCAAAGAGACCCTGCCCTCTTTTACTCAAGCCTTGACTCCTGAGGGAGACCTCCAGTTCCTGCCCTGCCCAAGCTGGGGGAGGGTGACTTCACATTCCAGGTCTTCAAGGCCAAGGCAGGGACTTCTTTGGCTGAATTTACAGCTCCACCCTCCATATCCCACTGCTTGTGGACATGGGGCCCCATCCTGCCTTCCCAGCTGCACAGAGTTGTTTCCCAGGCACCGTGGACAGTTTTCCTGATTTCCTCACTTTGGGCTTCCCCCCACTTTCCCACCCCCCTTACCCCCTATCCCCCCACCAGTAAGCCCAGGGCTTCCTACTGGGGCTGAGCCCTGAGGTACCCCTGAGTTCAGACTCTGGAAAAGGAGTTCATTGACCCAGAGAAGAGAGGCCAAGGCATTTGGCCCAAGTCTGGGGCAGAAGTGGTATGTGGGCTCCAGGAAAGAAATGCAGAAGTGAAGAGTGGGTACTTTTCATTGACACTATTATTTGTTATTGAGTCTGACAACCACTCTGTGTGTGTGTGTGTGTGTGTGTGTGTGTGTGCGTGTGTGCTTTATTCGGGATCTCATTCATGTATCCTGTATCCCAGGCTGGTCTCAAACCTGCTCTGTAGCCTATGATGGCCCTGAAACTTCCGATCTTCTTGCTTCTACTGGGAAAGCTGGGGTCTCGGGCGTGTGCTACCACACCAGTTTGCACCCAGGCTTCTTGTATTTCAGCCCCCTAGATTCTCAGTTTAGGTGACTTTGCTTGCTGTGCTGTTCTAAAGTGGATGTTGGTTTCACTGCTTATAAACAGGAAAACAGAGACCTCCGAGGGAAGTTAGGAGTAATTTATTTAGTTTGGAGGACTTAGAAGGGACTAGGGTGAAATAAAGGTTGGAAGGGAAACAGAGGTAGAAAGCCCAATAAAATTGGGGGGGGGGGGAGAAGAAAGGAAGGAAGGAAGGAAGGAAGGGAGGGAGGAAGATAAAACGCACCACATGCGTGCGTAGTGCTGGGGAGGTCAGAAGTGGGCGTTGGACTCCCTGAAACAGGAATTATAGATGAGAGTGGGCAGCCACGTGGGCACTATGGACGAAACTCAAGTCTTCTACAAGGCTAGCAAACGCTCTTAAGCACAGACTCATGTCTCCAGGCCTTTGAAGAGGGTTTTCAATCCAGCTCAGTCTTCTGTTCTCATAACTCCATGAAGAGGAAGAAAAGTCACTGGGACACCCTAGAGGATGACCAGCCCAAAAGGACAGGGACATGGTCCTGGTCACCCACCCCTCACCCAACTTCCTGCAGAGCTTGGAAGACTGCAATGGGTCAGGGACGTCGGGGGTGAGAAGCCCAAGGTGGGGTAGTGGAGCGGGCACCAAGGGGAGGAGAACCGCTGAGCCCTCCCTGAACAAAGACTGGGTGGGCGGTGGCTTGAGTCTCCGCACCCCGCCTCCCGCAGCGCCCGCCAAGCACAGACTTACAGCGAGGCCGGTCGAGCGAGCATGGCGGGGGCTCCGGCGGCGCTGCTACTGCTGCTCCTGCATCTCGGGAACCTGGCGCTGGCTGCACGGGGTGAGTCGGGGCGTCCTGGGTGTGCCCCAACTTCTGGCTCAGCCGAGCATACCGTCGGGCCGGGCCATACCACTTCTCCAGTCCTGCCTGGGTTGCGCGCCCCTGGCCGGCCTTGGTGCCTTCTTTTCGTCCTCCCCGTCGGTGGACGAGCAGGGTGGGGGCAGGGCGGCCAGACAGGGGTTGCTGAACTGGGCTAGGTCCTTCTGCGGTCCCTGCCAAGGAGTCCTGAGGAGCGGTGAAGCAGAGGCTGTCCTGGCATCTGGGTATCTGAAGTTAATTATTTGTATTGAGAAGGAGAGGGGGAGGGGGAGGGGGAGCGCTCTCTGTGGGAACTGACTTTGTACTGTCAGGCTATAAGTCTTGAGGCTTGCACGAATGGGTGGTCTCTGTTGGAGCAGGGTAGGAGAAGGGGGAGGGGGAACCCGAAGACAGTTTCTGGGGAGCAACCAGACTGGTGCCACTTTCAGGACTTTCTGCAGATCTTCCAGGAAAAGGGACTGAGCCTGTCTTCAGCTGGGGATCCCAGAGGACACCTTGACTGACTCCTTGATCCCCTCTGTTGTGCCTGCTTAGGGAAAACCAGAGGAGCTGGTTGGGCTCTGGGGTTTTAGGGGTAGGGTAGGTAGAGGAGGTGACACTTGAGTGAAAGGTTTCAGATACTGAGACCCTGTCCACAAGTGTCATCCTTGTGGGTGGAAGTTGGGCGGAGGGACCATGACAAGACAATGCTGATTTCTGGGGACAAGGTGAGAACAGGCTGGGTGGGATGCTGATGGTGTGAAGTGGGGGGGGGGGGCTGGGACCTATGGTGGGAAGAGCTGCAGGGCAGGATGGAAAGCTGGGCAGTGTTGTGGTGACAGAGGAAATCTTAATTTGCTACTTGGCGCCTTGTGCTGTGTGAGAGAGGAGCAAACTAAAGTAGAGGGCTCACTCTTCAGCTTCTGTGAAGACAGTGGGGTGTGGGGGGTGGATTATGAGACAACTGAGGGAAATCAGAGGCTGGTGGCAACTAAGTGGGATACAGAGGAGTAGTACTGAACCCCAGATTTTTGCCTTGAGTAACTGAGTTGGGGTGGCATTCGTTGAGCCATGGAAATTGGGCTGGGGTGCCCCCCTCTTCGTGGTGACAGTATAAAGAAAGGAGTGACATCTCCCTGCCTCCAGGCCTAGCGTCCCTGGGAGAAAGACTTTCAGTTACTCCTGATTGAGTTGCTACTATGGGAAAGAAAGTCCGGCCATCTCCTTCAGCCCCTTTCTTGGTCACCACGTCTGGGGAACCTCCCACTCCATGACTTCTGTGGGAAGCAACCCTCGCCTCTACCTTCCTGACTTGGGAGTGGTCGTAAGGTGAAGGGGAATGTAGCTGGGCCCCACCCCAGGCCTAAGCTCAAGAGGCACACGCATCCTTCCTGGACATAATGTTATCTAGCACCAGGGACAGGCTGTCTTTCCTATGCTGCGTCTACTGGAGGCCTTGCCAGCACAGTGCAGCCAGCTTCTGCCTTCCAGAGCCCACCGCATCCAATATGGAGGTTCCTGGCTTCTGCCACATGCCTGTAAACAGTGGAGTGTGGGGGGGATACCTTTTCCCAAGGCAGTTCCTTTACTGACAGGTACAGATAAGTGGACACGCGTGTACACACACACACACCAGTTCACCAGCTATTTAAAGAACCCTTCTTGCACATATCCGACATCTTTGTCTGCGTTTCAGCCTGTGCGGTCTCTTGATGTCAGACCTCTAAGCTATCTCTGACCCACAGTGGGTGGATGGTCCAAGCAACCCACCTCCACAACTAAAGATCCCCACAGTCAGAGCAGGCTGTAGGGGCTCCGGGTTGGGATACTGCTGTGTCCCCTTTGGGAAACCGGTGTAGGCCACTTCATTGGTCTCAGGGCTTCTGCCTCCTCTGGTTTCTGCGTAGTCATGGTCTTTTCCTTGCTTCCACTCCAGTGCCTTCATAGACTATGTCTTCTCCCCTGGAGAAGGAGGTGGAAAGGACGGGGCACAGGATGACCCTTGTCTCATGTATGGTTCAGAGGACAGAGCCCAGGAGACCTTACCAGCCTCTGCCTACAGGCCAAGCTGGGTTCTTGTGTCCTTCAGGTGGAGACGTCTCTAGGGAGCAGCCTAGACTTGCTGATGTTCCTGACTATCAGCAGCAGGCACCCTCCCACTCCTTGGTTCCTAGTGAGACCCACCAACAGCAATGGTGCCCCCTGGAGGAGAGGCTGGAACGGCTGGAGGCAGAGGTGACTGACCTCAGAAAGCAGGTACTGTGTGGGCAGGGAAAGGGTAGAATGGACTTTGTATATTGGGAGAAGGAGAGGGGCTTGAGTTTGGAGGCTCTGAAGACACTAAAATAGAGGGGTTTGTTGTTGTTTTGTTTGAGACTGGTTCTCTCTCTACATACCCCTGGAACTTACTATGTAGACCAGGCTAGCCGGAACTCACAGAGATTTTCCTACCCCTGCCCCCCAAGTGCTGGGATTAAAGGCATTGCACCTCAGCAACCAACCTTTGTTGTTATTTTATTTTTAAGATTTATTTTTGTTTTATGTGTACGAGTGTTTGTGTTGTGCTTTATAAAAAAGGAAAAAGAAGCCAGGGGTATGTAGAGGTGCAGAGTGGTGCGGGGTGGGGCCAGGGGCGGGGCCTGGGTGGGAGGGGGTGTGAAGGGGTGTCTCTGCTGATCCATGCTGAGACATCCCTTTCCCCTGAGGTACCAGCCATACAAAGGTTTGAATAGAGTTTATTTAGGGCATGGGGAGGGGAAGTTGAGGAGGCCTGGTCATGAGCATGTGGAGAGAGAGGGTGGAAGGGAATGGGGAGAGAAAAGTCAGAGGGAAAGAGAATGAGGAGGCCTGGTTGTTGCCAGGTAACTGTGGGGAGGAGCCTAGAAGGATGCTAACAGTTTGTATGTATGTATGCACAAGTGTGTGCCTGCTGCTTTTTAAGGCCAGAAGAGGGTGCTGAGGCTCTTGGAACTGGAGTTACAGACTGTTACTAGCCGCCACGCGGTGCTGAGAACCAAACCAGGTCCTCTGAAGGCACAGTTGATCTCATAAGCACTGAGCCATCTCCCTGGCCCTTGTTTTGTCTGCTTGCGTGTTGTTTTGATGACGCTTGAGAGTGAACACAGGTCCTCACACATGCCGGGCAAGCACTGTACCACTGGGTATCTCCTCAGCCCTTAGAACTTTGCTGTGAAAACACAGGGAGGTTCTTATCTGACCTGGTCCTAATTTCTTTTAGAAATGTAGAGTCTCTGGGCTTACATAGTCTTTCACGGATTTGGCAAAGAGAATGGATTGCTGCCAAGCGTAAGGAAAGATTATGGCCGGGTAATAAATGTCTTTAAAAGCCAGGCAGAGTGATGCATGCCCATAATACCAGCACCTGAAAGACTGAGGCAGGAGGATTGGCATGAGTTTAAGACCAGACTGAACTTTACAAGTAACCACCAGCCAGGGTTCACTTCCCACTCCAAATTACTCTGTAATTATTGGGGCATGCAACAAGTTCTGAAATTCTGTGTTCAAGGAACAGTTTTGTCTTCCCTGAAACAGCTGATGGGAGGGTACCCACCTCTGCTCAGGGGTCCTCACCCTGCCTCAGTTTCTCTGTCTCACAATTCATGAAGGAAGCTGAGCTGAGCCGTCTACCTCCCCCTCTTGCTTTCCCCAGAACAGGGACCTGCAAGCCAGGGTGGCGCAGCTGGAGTCCTGTGAGTGCTGCCCAACCTCCCCTCAGTGCTGGGGGCCAGGTCACACTTGTCCTGAAGGAGCTCGCTGGGAGCCGGATTCCTGCACGACCTGTGTATGCCGTGATGGGAGCACGCACTGTGGCCCCCAGCCCAACCTGCCCCACTGCCGTGGTCAGTATCATCCTATCCACCCATTGTGGCTGTTTGGGGGCTTGGAGAATGCACTAGGGTCTCAGGTGACATCGCTGTCTCTACCTCAGGCTGCAGCCACAACGGGAAGTCTTATGGTCACGGGGAGACCTTCTCCCCAGATGCTTGTACCACCTGCCGCTGTCTGGTGAGTGCTTGAGACCCACCAGGATATCCTACACCTGTCACTGTCACCCATAGCTTGATATGTTCTACTAGTTGTGTTACATGGAGTCTATCGGCGTGTTCTGCCGAGACTTTCATTTATGACCTTGGGATTCCAACAGGTTCTACTTTCTGGAGCTCAGTCTCCACAAACCTGTTGGGCCCCAAAGCTTCTTGGTAGGATTGTTCTAGAAAGAAGAATGCTTAAGAGGCCTCTGTATTCAGGTACAGAGGTGGGGAGACATGAGGGAGGAGTCTGTCTAACAAGGCCAGAAGCTACAGGATACTGAAGTCACCAGTTTGGGTTTCCTTCTGCAGGCTGTGGGGTACTACTGAAGTCCAGAAGAGGCAAAGTGTGGCATGCTTTAAAAAGCATTAGGGATGTCTGTCTAGTATGGCATAGATGCAGAGACTAGTTGGAAGGCTACTATAGCTCTTGTCTAAGCACAGAGTCAGAGAGGGCAGGGAGCTGCAGGCAGGGTCTGTTTCCACAGGACAGGCCATCTGACTCTGGGATCTGCTCATAGCTCATCCCATGAAATAACATGTCAGACTTGGGAAGCTGGAGCAGCAGCAACGACAGTGAGTTGCAGAGATCTGGTTGGGGGCAGGCAGTAGCTCTGGAGGTTTCTGTTTGAGTCAGAGTTTCATTGTCTAGCACTGGCTGGCCTGGAACTTGCTGTATAGGCAGGCTGACCCCAAACTCACAGATGTCCTCCTGCCTCTGCCTCCCAAGTTCATTTCTTCTTAGTCAGGCTTTGCAAAATCTGAACTTCAAATATGTGATTTTTTTAATAGATTAAGTATACCCCCATAATAATTGGAACTCTTTTTTTTTTTTTGAGACTGTTTCATGTTACTGAGGCTGGCTTTGAAATCCTGATCTTCCTGTGCCTTCCCTGGCATTCTAAATATGCACCATTGTGTTTGCTATTATTATTATTATTATTATTATTATTATTATTATTATTATTATTATTTCTTAAGATAGGATCTCACACTGTAGCCTGAAACTTACTGGGTAGCCCAACCTGGACAGGTAAGAGAATTAGGGTCTAGCCTCTGCCACTGTTAATATCCCCGTTGCTCTGCATTATACCAGGCCTGGCCATGCCTCTGGACATTTGGGTGTGGAACCCGCTAGACCTTTGAGGTCTGCAGAATACCCCAGCATGGACGGTGGGGAGAGTTCAAGGGAGGGCTTGGTGTCTGCCCTGCAGGCAGGAGCTGTGCAGTGCCAGGGGCCTTCATGCCCTGAGCTCAACTGTCTGGAGAGCTTCACCCCACCTGGAGAATGTTGCCCCGTCTGCCGGCCAGGTGACCTCCTGTTCTTTCCTCCTCATCCCCTCAGCCTCAGTGGGGCCACACCTTATTGAGGCATTGCATTCCCCTGGGTTATGTCCACCCATCGTGCTCTTTGGTGACCCCTTGTCATCCTTCCAGGCTGTGAGTACGAAGGGCAGCTTCACCAGGAAGGGACCAGCTTCTTATCCAGTTCCAACCCATGCCTCCAGTGCTCTTGCCTGGTGAGTTGGTGCAGCCTCTGCCCAGGCCTGCTTTCTCAGACTTTCTGTCCCATCTTGCCATGTCAGTAACAGTTAGCTCTGTGCATGCCTTCTGAGCCTGGTGCCATTGAGATTTCTCCCTCCATCCCTACTGGACACCTGCCCACCTTGAGCCTGCTGGAAGTCACATCCAGGGGTGTTCAGGACATTGTCCATTGTAGAGGAGCCTGGTTCGATGTGTGCCTGTGAAGTGCCAGCCAAGCCCCTGCCTCAATCCAGTCCTGAGGCCTGGACACTGCTGCCCAGTCTGCCAAGGTGAGAAGCCACGCCCCTTTCATTTATTTATTCATTGATTTAATGTGTATGGGTGTTCGTTTTGCCTGCATTGCATGTCTGTGCACCATGTGTTGCCATGCCGGTGGAGCTGGGTGCTGAGGATCGAACTCGTGTCCTCTGGATGAGATGTCAGTGGTCTTAAACACCAAGCCATCTTTCTAGTCCCTGTGACACTTTTTTCTGTAGAGTCCCCAGCAGGCTGCCCCTATTTCTCCGACTCCAGAGCCCTTCCTTCCAGACTGATGTTTGATTGGTGGGTGAGCAATGCTAGTCCAGCACATTCTGGAGCCACAGTACCTGAGTTCAAATCTTCCCACTGTCTCTTAGCCGCTTCCATGACTCAGAGTCATTGTGCCTTGGTTTCTCCATTTGTAGGGTGCATGCGATGTACCTTCTGGTGTTCTATGATCAGTGACTATCTGCTCTGGGTGCCCAGACACAGAATCTCCCTCAGGGATTATCACTAGATGGTGACCCTGAGTCACAACAACACTGTAAAGTAGAGTTGCACAGGCAAGAGGCAGAAGCAGGGACCAGGTACTGTTGAGCCTAAGGGGAAGGGGACCAAGTCTTACAGAAGGAAGGCATTCCAGGGGGATCCTTGCTGGAGTCACACTGGATAAAGAACAGTTAGCTGGGGGAGGGAGGGGAGATAAAGGAGACAGGAGTGTTTGGGAAGAGGCCTGCATGTGCAAGACTTGGACTCAGCTGTGGGTGTATGTGTTAGGAGAGTCCTATAGTAACTAGGACTGGCCAATGCTTAGAGGGAGAGGTGAGGAACAGCCACCACAATGGAGCAAGTAGGTTGCTGTGCTGTCTAGGAAGGCATGGAAGAGCAGGCAATGAGGACCTTATCCTGCCTGGGGTATTGAGAGTCCCTGAGAGTAAGAGGTAGGAGCGTGAGAGGAGGGTGGAGAGGAAGGCAAGATGGAGCCCAAGATAATTTCCATTAGGCCTATTCTCTGTCCCCAGCCTTAGGCTGCACAGAAGGTAACTCCCACAGGGACCACGGCCAAGAGTGGACCACTCCTGGAGACCCCTGCCGAATCTGCCAGTGCCTGGTGAGTCCCAGGGCTGCTGTTGATTGCCCCTCACCCTGCCCTGCCACCAGGCCTGCTGGATTCTTCATTTCATTCCACGAGCCACATCTACAGGCACTGAAAGGAGGCAGAGATACAGTTGATTGCTTTGTGGGCCCTGTGAGCATGCAACCTGGTGGGCTTGCCTGTTTGCCCACTCTGTTCAGCAGACTGGTAATCTTGGCTCACAAAGCTCATGGATCTGTGGAGAGCCAATAGGGCAGGAGACATTGGGTGACCCAAGCTCCGGGAAGAGAGGGCTACAGTTGAGCTATCTAATCTGGTGCCACTGGATCCCTTAAGATGTGGCTGGCCTGAACTGTTATTGGATAGATGTGGTGCCAAATACCTTTAATGTCAGCATTTAGGAGGCAGAGATAAGAAATTCATGAATCTAGGGCTAGCCTGGGCTACATAGTAAGAACTTGTCTCAAAAAAAAAAAAGTATAAACTGGATGTGGTTATATATGCCTGTGATCTGAAAGCAGGAAGACCATGAATTTGAGGACCGCATGGGTTACAAAGTGATGTCTTATCACAACCATTTTCCCTCAAAAACAAACAAGCAAAGAAAGAAAGAGAAAGAGAAAAAAGGAATGAAGAACGTCTTAATATTCTGTTGATTACATATAGAAATATTTCACACGTGATAGGTAAATTGCAGTGTTAAGTTTTAATTTTGTTTCCTTTTCCGCTTCAAAAGTTGGCCTTGAAAAACATTTACGAGGCTTACGTGGCTAGCTTGTGCTATATTGTTCTTCAGCAGCCTGACTGTAGGACTTCCTGGGTGGGGTGGGGTTCACCTAGACCTTGAAGTATGAGCACAGAGGGGACCTAGGGAAGGGTACAGGGATATTGGGACAAGTTGTAAGTACCGGGTTCCTGAGACAGACGCCCCACCTACTCTCAACCCCTCAAGCCTATGAGCAGAGAACTACTACTGTCTTTTGTTTTCACATAGGTAAACTGAGTCACAAATAGCTTAGTAACAAGCTAGGCTATACCTCTGTGCTAGGGGTTTTTTTTTTTGTTGTTGTTGTTGTTTTGTTTTGTTTTGTTTTTTGTTTTGGCTTCTATAACTAAGGACTTGAAATAACATGAATACAATCCATGTTTCTGGAAGCCAAGAAGTTCAAGACCCAAGGGCTGGAGGTTTGGTTGGCTTGGAGGGAGGGATGTGCCTTTCCTGTTTCTGGTCATTGGCAGCATTCTTTGGCTTCTATAGCATCCGTGTATATTTTTTAAGGTTTTATTTCTATGTTTCATTTATAAAGTTTTATTTGTTTGTTTGTTTGTTTGTTTTGTTTTGTTTTTAAAGACAGAACCTCACTATATAGACCCGCCTGGCCTTGAACTCACAGAGATCCTCCTGCCTCTGTCTCCCAAGGGTTGGGGTTAAAGCTGTGTGCCACTATGGCTGCCCTCGATTTTCTTCTTTTTCGTAAATATATTTCTTAAAATTTTTAAATACATTTCTTACATTTTTAAAATAGATATTTTTGTGAGGACACCGTCGCTCTCTTCAGACACACCAGAAGAGGGCATCAGATCCTATTACAGATGGTTGGAGCCACCATGTGGTTGCTGGGAATTGAACTCAGGACCTCTGGAAGAGCAGTCAGTGCCCTTAACCACTGAGCCATCCCTCCAGTCCCTTTATTATTTTTTAGTTATGTAAATATACCCATGTTTGAGTGTGGGTCTGTGCATGTGGGTGCCTTCCCCACGGAGACCAGCTACACCTGGATCTCTGGAACTGGGGAGCCAGGTGGCTGGGGCTGCCTGTTTCCTCTGCAATAGCAGTAAGCACTCTGAGCTGGGGAGCCTCCAGCATCCCAATCTGAGTTCATCCTGTGACATTCTCCCTGTGAGAGTGTGTGAATCTGAGTTCCCCTTTCTATAAGAACGCTAACTCATGTTGGATTAGAAGGACAGTCTACTCCAGTAATACCCCACTAACTGACCACATCTTCTTCAACTCTGTTTTCAAAAGAGATCACGTTCTGAGGTACCAGAGGCAGCCATTTCAACTTACAAACCTGGAGGGATGCATTTCACTCTATAAGAACAGCCAGTTCGTGTATCCAGCTGGGAATCTAATGCCATTTCTCTTTCTTGGCTGAATTCTGACAGTCTCTCCTCTGCCTACCCTTGCCAGGAGGGCCGCGTCCAGTGCCGCCAGCGGGAGTGTGCCAGCCTGTGTCCATACCCTGCCAGGCCCCTTCCGGGCACCTGCTGCCCGGTGTGTGACGGTGAGTCAGGAGTGGGATAGAGTCTCTAGAGAGGCCAGAAGAGCTGATGGCTGGCAGTGAGTTCCCCTGGTGAGAATCTGAGCACCTTTTTCCAACAGGCTGCTTCCTAAATGGACGGGAGCACAGCAGTGGGGAGCCCGTGGGCTCCCAGGACCCCTGCTTGAGCTGCCGGTGTGCAGTGAGTATGACTGCCTGGCAGGGAGGGCCTGGCTTCGGGACCTCCCTGCTTCCTGCTGACTGGGCCCTGTTGGCAGAATGGGAGTGTCCAGTGTGAGCCTCTGCCCTGCCCGCCTGCACCCTGCAGATATCCGGGCAGGATTCCTGGGCAATGCTGCCCAGTCTGTGATGGTGAGTGGGAGCAGGGTCACCATTCATCGTGCAGGGGGCAGGCACCAACTAGGGACAGGCTCTGGGCAGTGGTGAGCTCTACTAGCCTTGCATCGACACACTCCTACCCCATAGTTGAGTCCTTACCTCTCCTCTCGAGACACACATCTCTGTGGGGGCTAAAGGTCATGCCTAGGCGATCATTCTCAAATGGGGATGATGCTTCCTGCTCAACCACTAGTCCTGTCCTCTCAGTCTCCTGTCCTCCTGTCCAGGCTGTAAATACCAGGGACATGAATATCGGAGCCAGGAGACCTTCACCCTCCAAGAGAATGGCCGCTGCCTTCGCTGTGTCTGCCAGGTGAGTGCGCCTACCTTCTGCCCAGCCCTGCATCAATCCTTAAAGGTGGCTTCTTCTCACTTAGCCTTCTCCCTAGGCTGGTGAAGTATCCTGTGAAGAACAGGGCTGCCCGGTCACTCCCTGTGTTCGCTCTGCCTCCGGCCCCAAGCTCTGCTCAGGTGTGTATGTGTGTACATTGGGGAGGGACTGCTAAGGGCACTATTTCCATGGCGTGAGGTTTAGGGGAGAACTCCGCTCCAGAAAGGATGGTCTACTAGGCATTTCAGAGTTTGAGTAGAGGCTACTAACCAGGGCATTCATGGACTGGGAATGACAAGGATGGATGAAGGTATTTAGGTTGCCATGGTGACAGACCTCCTTGCTGCAGCCTGTGTGCTCAATGGTGAAGAGTTTGCAGAGGGGATCCAGTGGGAGCCAGAGGACCAACCCTGCACTTCCTGTTCCTGTCAAGACGGAGTGCCAGTGTGCAGGACTGTGCTTTGCTCGCCAGTACCTTGCCAACATCCTACCCAGTCACCCGGTGAGTGCCCAGCCAGATCTTATCTTGTCTTCTCTGGCTTTGACCAGCCCACCCTGACCAGACTGCCCCACCTAGGTGCCTGCTGCCCCAGCTGTGTGAGCTGCACCTACCATGGCCTAGTGTACGCTAACGGTCAGAACTTCACAGATGTGGACAGCCCTTGTCAGACTTGCTACTGTGAGGTACACTCCCAGTCTTACAGCTGCCCTGCAGAGCCCCCTGGGCCCCCTCCCATAGCCTCTTTCCTGCTCCTAGGATGGGACTGTGAGGTGTTCGTTGATCAACTGTCCTTCCACAACCTGTGCCAAGCCCCAGAATGAACCAGGCCAGTGCTGCCCCAAGTGCCCAGGTATGCATTTATTGTCTGAATGGCCTTTGGGGCCCAGACCCCATTGTCACACAGCCTAAGGGGACCAACAGATATCTTCCAAAGAGATGGCTTTTGTAAGTATTTTTGGTCCCATACAACTATAAACTTTCCAGAACTCACAAGATCATGGGTGGGAGGGAACTAAAGATTTGTTATCCTTTTGTGTTAGGGGATCACCCTTCCCCATCACACTATATATCCTCTCAGATGGATTCATCAGTGCACCCAAGTAACACAGGTTCCTGCAATGGGGGTACCATGGGGCGGCACAGTCCCCATGGGCATGGATATGTGTCCTAGGCACACATGTGTGTAAGCTTTTCTTCTCAGCCTTCTCAGAGACACAGCTTCATCTCCATCTACCAATAAAGAGAAAGGGACTCAGAATTTCCATACCTGTGAGAATGACACACATGGCTATACACAGCCCCCTTTCCTTGGTTGGAGACAATCTCCACACTGGTGGCTCTGGATTCTGGGAGCCTCAGAGAAGCTGCAGGTGACACCTAGCACTGTCAGTTTCTGCCTGAACTCCTGTCTCCACTGTCTGCTGCCCAGACTGCATCTTGGAGACACAGGTGTTTGTAGATGGAGAGCGCTTCCCTCATCCAAGAGACCCCTGCCAGGAGTGCCTGTGTCAGGAAGGCCAGGCTCACTGCCAGCTCCGTGCCTGCCCCAGCGCCCCCTGTGGCCACCCTCTGCCAGGCACCTGCTGCAGGAATGACTGCAAAGGTGAGGAACCTGGGCTGGGGACGGGTGTACCTGTCGTGGAGGACTCCCCCACAGGTAGTTACCCCTGGGGACAGTGGCCCATAGCTGCCCCCTTTTCAGGCTGTGCCTTTGGTGGGAAAGAGTACCCCAATGGAGCGGACTTCCCACATCCCACTGATTCGTGTCGCTTGTGCCGCTGTCTGGTGAGTATGTGTGTGTGGGGGAGGGGAGCCTCATAAGGGGTGGGAGATGCGTTAGGGGTGGGGGCCACTTTGCACTAACCGGGACTTGGCTTTGTTGGTGTGTGCTTTCGCAGAGTGGCAACGTACAGTGCCTGGCGCGTCGCTGTCCGCCACTGTCTTGTCCACAGCCAGTCCTCACTCCGGGAGACTGCTGCCCGCAGTGCCCAGGTAGACACCGCTCCCTCAGCTACCCCTCCCCTCGGCTCCTCTTGCCTCGAATGACATGAACTCTTTCCTCAGATGCCCCTGCTGGCTGCCCACAGTCAGGGAATATGGTTCCTGTCCGCCACCAGGAGCACTTTTTCCAACCGGGAGACCCCTGCAACCGCTGCCTCTGCCTGGACGGCTCGGTGTCTTGCCAGCGACTGCCCTGCCCTCCTGCACCCTGCGCCCACCCACGCCTGGGTGCCTGTTGTCCCTCTTGCGACGGTACCTCCTTTGTGGCACCTTGGTTGCAACTCCCCTCTTTTTGCCATCTGCTACCATCTCCCAGCCTTAATACCCCGCTCCCCACTTGCAGATGTGCTTTCCCAGGGGTCCTCCTTCCTTGTCTCTCCTACCTGGACACTTTAGTAAGAACGTAAGGAATGAAATCCACTAACAAGGTCTGGGCACCAGCCACCATGGTCCCCCAGTCACTCCCCTTCCCCCTAGGCTGCCTGTATCAGGGGAAGGAGTTTGCCAGTGGGGATCGTTTTCCGTCACCGAGCGTCGCGTGCCACGTGTGCCTCTGCTGGGAGGGCAGCGTCAAGTGCGAGCCCAAGGCTTGTGCCCCTGCACAGTGCCCCTTTCCCACCAGGGAAGACTGCTGCCCTTCCTGTGATAGTGAGTGGGGGACTGGGGGAAAACAGGACAATGTCACACTGCTGGGGCTAGAGAGCCAGGCCAGCCTCTTCTTCACTGCCCCAAAGTCCCAAAGTAGATCAAAATAGTAAAATAAATTTTACAGTAACAAAAAAGGGGGCAGTGGTGACACGTACCTTTAATTCCAGCACTCAGGAGGCAGAAGCAGGCAGATCTCTGAGTTCCAGGCCTATATGCTATACAGAGAAACTCTGTCTCAAAAAAAAAAAAAAAAAAAAAAAAGTCCTGCACTGATGCCTGAATTTTTCCTTGTCCTCAGATAATTTGGGTGTGAAATTTGGGCAAATTACCGAATCCCATCAGGCCTAGTTTTCAGCCCTGTGAAAAAGCTCTCCAGTCCTTGTCATTCACATATTATCTTGGCAATCTTTATTTTTTGAGACAGGGTTTCATGTAGCCCATGTTGGCCTTGAACTTGCTATCCAATGGGTGATGTCTGATGGCGTTTGTTCTGCTCCTCCTTCTTCCCCCCCTCCCAAATGCTGGATTATATAGGCTTCCGTCACCAAACCTGATTTATTTTAGCATCTTCTACCAAATGTAATTTTATTTATGTAGTGACTTTCAGGCACGTTGGCAATGCCTTTGCCCACTGAGTGTCTCATTAGCCCCCTAGATGGATTAGATGAAAAAAATTAGATTTGTCATGAATAGAAGACTGCCATTGAAGTGAATACAGTTAAAACACAAGACTGCTAAATTCTACCTGGGTATGGTGACCCATGCCTGCAATTCTAGGACTGAGGCAGTCTAGACAGCAAGACCAAGAGTTCAAGGCCGGCCTCAGTGATAAGAGACTCTGCTTCAAAGAAAAATCTAGGGGGCTGGAGAGATGACTTAGTGGTTAATAGCATTAACTGCTGCTCTTCCAGAGGTCCCTGGTTCAATTCCCAGCACCCACATGGTAGCTCGCAGCTGTCTGTAACTCCAGTATCTGACATCCTCACACAGACGTACATGCAGGCAAAACATCAATGCAGATAAAATAAAAATATGAATAAACTTTAAAAAAATCAAATATATCTGCGTGTGTGCATTAGACTTCAAACTCTTTAATTCTGTGTGTACGAGTGTACTTTATGTGTATAGGTGTGTAAAACACTATAATTCTTTTTTGTTTTTTTATTTGAGACAAGGTCTCTTACTAAATCTGGAGCTAAACTGGTAGCCAGCAAGCCCCCTGACCTTCTGGTCTCTGTTTCCACCAAGCTGGGGCTGTAGCTGTGTGGACAGCCCTGTTTGGCTTTTTACTTGGGTATTGGGAGCTGAAGTCAGGTCCTAGCGCTTACTGCAAATATATTCTTAGCCACTGAGGCACCTCTGTTACCTCCCATTCATTGTGTAGCTAAGGCTGGCCCTGAACTCCTGACCATCCTGTCTCCATTTTGCAAGTGCTGTGCTACTATATGCTGTCCACCTGGTTGGGTTTTATTTGTTGTTGATCTTATTGTTTGTTTTTTAGACTTATTATTTGTGTGTGTGTGTGTGTGTGTGTGTGTGTGTGTGTGTGTGTGTGAGTGTTTTGGCAGCATGTATGTCTATGTACCATGTGTGGTGCCTGATGCCCTCAGAGGTCAGAATTGGGTATCAGATTCCCTGGAACTGGAGTCACAGCTGATCCTGCGCCACCATGTGGGTGCTGGGAATTGAACTCTGGGTCACCTGCGAGAGTAACAAGTGCTTTTAACTGCTGAGCCACTTTTTTATAAAGGGCATACAAGCAGTGTCCTAGGTGCAGGGCAGACTATCTCCTCCTTGTCAACCATTGTCAACCAACCCTGGGCTTGACTGAGTATTGGGAACAGGCTACCTTTGAGCCCACACCATTATATCCCTAACTCTAGTCCTGGCGAATTGGTGTTTTCTAGCAGGGGCCCACTGAGCATTTAACCCTGTGGGCAGAGCTCGTGGGTTTTCCCTATAGATGGAACTCTTGCAGGCTAGAGGGGAAAATGACTGCCCTGTGGCCTGACCAAACCCCACCTCACTAAGTCTCCTTTACTAGAGCCTGGACCCAGCCTCACCCCTAGACCCCCAGGTCAAGCTCAGGGAATGACTGCTTTCCTCTCACCCCTTTCTGCCCTTCTCTTTGATTCCTCCTCTCATAGGCTGTGAGTATCTGGGGGTATCCTATCTGAGCAGCCAGGAGTTCCCAGACCCCCGGGAAGCCTGCAACCTGTGTACCTGCCTTGGGGGCTTTGTGACTTGTACCCGCCGGCCCTGTGAGCCTCCAGCCTGCAGCCATCCACTCATCGTACCCGAGCACTGCTGTCCAAGCTGCCAGGGTAGGAGGACACCCCCTCATCCTCTCACTCCTGTTGGGTCTCCCAGGTGGCTATGCACCAGTAGGCAGAAAGTCTGTATACCATGGAACCCCATCAGTTCAACCCTGAGATACGCACGCACGCACGCACGCACGCACGCACGCACGCACGCACGCACGCTTGCACATTCTCTTACCCCCCAGAATTCCCATATGCCTGCTCTGCCCTCTTCTCTGTCCCCATTGTCACCTCACCCATTGGTCTTTTGTGTTCCAAACTTTCTTACTCTTAAACTATCTTGCTGCCTTCCTAAAATGTCACCACCCTGAAAACTGCCCAGTGACTCCCATTACCCTTGAATCACCAACCAGGAGGGGCAGCTTCTCCTGCCCAACCCTCTCTGACCTATACCATCTAGCCACCTACCCAGCATGCCTGGGCCACACTGTCTTCTCCCATGCAGGCAGGACATGCTCCTTGGCCTTTCGCCCCCATTTCCCACATACTGTCTTCCAACCTCTTCCTACACGAAAATCTCTGCAAAATCCTGTAGCCTAGATGATATCTTCCCTCCCGCTCTCCCCTTCTCGTGCTCCTCTGACTATCTCTAGCTAAACTGTATGCGTTTGAGGGGTGGTCCTCAACATGGCTGTGTGGTGTGTGTGTGTGTGTGTGTGTGTGTGTGTGTGTGTGTTCATGCAAGTGACAGACAGGGTTCTGATGACGGTGGCCCTCTCATTGCATTCTCCATTTTGCCAGGGTGTCTGTACCATGGGATCACTGCTGCCCTTGGAGAGACCCTTCCTGACCCTCTTGATCCAGCCTGCTCTCTCTGCACCTGTGAGGTGAGCTGAATTTCCGGGGTCTTGGCATCTTTCCATCCTTTATCTTCCTTTCTGGCCTGGAAAGAGTTGTCTGCACCTAAGTTGCAATGAATATATTTTGCTTGTGACATCTGGTAGGACAAGGTTGGAGTCAGATCTCTCTGGCCAGGGGAGAGGGCTGGATAAGTTCAATAGGGTGCCTGGCACGCTGGTAGTGCAGCCTGACTTGAAGGTGACTTGGAAATCCAAGTAACAGTGTGATCTCTCCCCCAGGAAGGTTCTATGCGCTGTCAAAAGAAATCATGTCCTCCGGCTCTCTGCGCACACCCTTCTCCAGGCCCCTGCTTCTGCCCTGTTTGTCGCAGTGAGCACGGTTTGCCACTACCTTCTGTGTGCCTGGAACCTGTGCTCTCCCCCCTTCTCCTTCTGCCAGGCCTGAGGTAGGGCAGGATGGTACAGACCCCCTTCCCACAGGAAGTGTGTCTCCCATAGGCTGCTTCTCTCAGGGCCAGGAGCACCAGGATGGGGACGAGTTTGAGGGACCTGAAGGCAGCTGTGAACGATGCCGCTGTCTGGTATGTAGAAGCAAGGCTGGGCAAGGGTGGCCCATGCTTCTGGGTTCGAGTCTCCATGGCAAACCTGATGCTGCATCTCGCGCCTGCAGGCCGGCCAGATCAGCTGTATGAGGCTGCAGTGCCCGCCTCTGCCCTGCTTGCTTCAGGTCACAGAACCAGGGACCTGTTGTCCTCGATGCACAGGTATCCCCAACCCTGTACTCACACTGACGCCCCTGGCGCTGTAACCTTCCTTCTGCCCCTCTTGCCTCAGTTCTTGGCTGTCCCCCTAACCAACACTCAGCCTTTCCTCTCCCAGAGCAGCACGTCCTTAGCGGGTAGGTGGGATTCCTCTCCATGCTGTCTCTCCCTATTTTCCAGTCATAATAATCATTGTTAGTAACATTGATTGAGCACTGTATATACAGTGTACTAGACCCTGAGCTGAGCAACTCACACACACACACACACACACACACACACACACACACACACACACCTCATTTTAAGGAGCACAGCTGTCTTATCTATAAGTGATATCCTCGACCCCGTTTTTATTACGTTTATTCATTTATTCTGGTTGGGGAGCACATCACAGCCTGCGTGTGGGGATCAGAGGACAACTTATGTAAGTCCTTTGTCTTCTGTTACCACATGAGTCCCAGGGTTCCGACTCGGGTGGTTCAGCTTGGCATCCAATGCATTTGCCGGCTAAGGCATCTCTCTGGTCCATTTCCTCCCAATTTTTAAGGATGAGAAAAAGGAGACAACAGAGGTGACATAATTTGCCTGGTCACTCAGATAGCAGGTGTCAGGGTCAAATGTACACTCTGGCCAGTGGCTCGAGGACCTCAGTCTTTCTTGGCCAGCCTGCTGCATCTCTTGCCTTGTAAACAAGGCAGGGCAGATATACTTCCCATTAAATACAGGAGAAGATTGAGGCTTGGAGAGATACCTGGGGCACATGGGTAATGACAGGACAATTCATCCTATGCCCACCTACTAAGTGCCTCCTGCATACCAGTGTTGCATGGTGGGTTCCCACAGATACTCCTGCTGCTTGCAGCCTTGATCAGCCAAGCAAGTGGCCCCTCACACCTCCGCAGACATGAGTTCTGCCCTAACCTGTATCCATACCACATCCCTGCAGAGCCCCCTCCAGATGCCTGCATGTCATGCTGACCACTGGCGGGGTTGGGGGTGCAGGAGTCCAGATCTCAGACTCAAAGCTTACACTCTGCCTGCCTGGCACACAGGCTGCCTCGCTCGTGGGGAGGAGCATCCTGAAGGGAGTAGCTGGGTGCCGGCGGACAGCCCTTGTTCCTCCTGTATGTGTCACAAGGGCATCATCACTTGTGCCCAAGTCCAGTGTGTCAGCACCTGCGTTTGGCCCCAGCAGGGGCCCAGCGACTGCTGTCCTCGATGTTCTGGTACTAGGGACCTGGACCTGGACCTGGGGTGGGTGGGGGTGGGGGATGAGTAGCCACACCTCCCTGCTTTTATGCTGAGCTGGGTGGCAGGAGAGGATGTGAAGGGGCTCCAGGAGAAGTGGCCTTCATCCTTGTACACGCCTCAGCCCCAGGGTGGGGAGCAGGAGCTGGAGGGTGGAGGAACCTCACCCGGTTTTGCTGCCAGCCTGAAGGCTCCTTGTTCTGTTCTTGTCTTACCTCAAGGCTGTGAGCATGAGGGCAGAAGGTATGAGCCTGGAGAGAGCTTCCAGCCTGGGGCAGACCCGTGTGAAGTGTGTATCTGCAAGGTAGGAGAGGGCAGGATGTGGGGCTGGAAGTTTGGGGTTCCAAACTTCATGGAGCAAGACCATGGGGATCAGAATGTGTCTCTGGGCCCAGGACTGAGGCTGAGCTTGGACAGTGGGGGCAGGCCTGGATTTAGACAGGGCACAGGTCTGAGTGGGGAGGCTGGGGATGGACCCCTGGCTGGTCTTTGGGATGGTGGTGTTCAGAGGTAATGAGAACCTACATGGAAAATACTCTACTTTAAATGTAACAGTGGGGATGTGTAGTTCAGTTGGCAAAGTGGTTGCCTAGTATGCACAAGCCCTGGGATCGATCCTCAGTACCATATACACAGGGCATGGCGGCATAGGTCTATAATGCTAGCACTGGGGAAGTAGAGGCTAAAGGACCAGGCCAGCTTTGGCTACACATCATTTGAGACCAGCCTGGGCTACATGAGACCCATCATCAAAACCAAAAGTAATGGTGGATGGTGTTATAAGTTACGCAGGGAAGTGGGAGGATGGGATGAAGAGTGCCCAAGGGTTAAAGGTCACATGATGGTCCAGACCCCAGGAACTTAAAAAAGTAAAGATCACCATCTCTGGATTAAGAGCAAGCTGATATGCCCAAAGCACCCAAAGACAAGGGTGCGGCAGATGGTGGGGGAGAGGGATGGGGGATGGGTAGGGAGTGGTCGGGGGGATGGGTGGGGGAGGAGGGGGTGCTGGTGCCTGGGAGCAGCTCGGGTTCCATGGCCTTGGGCTCACCTCTGCTCATTCTTGTTGCAGGTGAAGCATGAGGGGCCTCCCAGCCTTCACTGTCACCGACGGCAGTGCCCTAGTCTGCTGGGCTGCCCACCAAGCCAGCTTCTTCCTCCTGACCCCCAGCACTGCTGCCCCACCTGTGCCCGTGAGTCTTAGGCTGTGGGGTAAACTAGGAGGGCAGGGCTGCACCTCCGGAGAAGTGCTGGTAGAGTCTCCTAGCTCTCCTCCCATAGCCTCTCCCCACTCAAGCAGACAGTTCTGGAAGCTCTTGCCTAAGTTGGCAAAGCTTGTTCTACTCCAGAGGGAGAGCTGCTTGGCAAGCTGGGGGTGGGAGGAGCTTCTGCAGCCAGTGTGGGTTGTGGAACATCCTGACTGGTAGGTGGCACTGTAGGGTAACGATTATCTTCTGGCTCTTTGGGAGCTGAGGCAAAGGGACATTGAATGGCTCAGCTGAGGATAGAGAGCCATTCTGTTTCTTCGAATAAGAATTTATAAAGAGGCGAGGCAGACTGTGGTGGCCCATGCCTTTAATTCCAGCACTCAGGAGGCAGAAGCAGGTGGATCTTCGAGTTCGAGGCTAGCCTGGACTATACAGAGAAACCTCGTCTCAAAAAAAAAAAAGAATTTATAAAAATGTGTGGGAGTAAAGAGAGTTGTATTTTTATTATAAATATTGTAAAATAGCTCAGTTGTTTCCTAGATTTAAGACTTGGAGTTTACTCACCCCTGCCATCCATCTTTACTACAGAAGCCAGGTGTTATCGTGAAGTCAGTGAAATACAGCATCCTAGACGTGATGGCTGAGCTTTGCTTGCACACTCATGTCGTCCAACATCCAGGCAGGGCTCTCTGGTGGGGGCTGCCTGCCCCTCTGCGCTCTCACACTTCTTACTGTAAAGACATACAACTCTGTGGTAACATACAGCGTCATCTGAGCCATGTTTTAGTAACAGCTTAGGAGTATTCAATACATTCATAATGTGAAACCATCACGGCCTTCCATCGGGAAGGTCTATCCTTATAGCACTTGCTAGGATGACCCGCAAGGGGTGAGAAGAAGCCTCCGTTATTAAGCACCTGCTGCATACCACACACTACTTGGTGTGTCTAATAAACTGTGTCTCCCCGTTTTCACATCACCCAACCGTCTGATGTGGTTTTATTCCTTTTTACACATGAAAACAACAAGACTCTGAGAAGTAAATGAATTTGTCCATCAGTTGGTGGAACCATGACAGGAACCTGGGCTGCCTCATTACTTCCCACTTTGGAAGATTATATGAAGGGAAGTGACAAGAACAGGCTGGGCAGCCTGGCGTGCTCCATGCTCAGAGAGCGTGCTGAGGGAGCCATGCTGTCCGTTTCCAGCCCCTCCTCCTTTAGTAACATAGCCAGGTTCTCCCAGGAGGCTAAAGATGTCTGCTTCGGCAGTACATATACTAAAATTGGGTTAGGAACGGACAGATATCTTTGCTGTGCGGATTATCATGGCCCCTGTGCAAGGACGACATGAAAATTCGTGAATCATTCACATTGTGCTAACCTTCAAAATAAAAGTTCCAAACTTTTTGGGTTCTGGGGATCTTTGTCGTCTGAGACAGAGTTCTGAGGACAGAGCTGGGACTGCGGTTCCTGTCTCCTGACCTGCTCACCACACACTGGGTTTTTGCTTTCACAGAGGCTCTGAGTAACTGCACAGAGGACCTGCTGGGGTCTGAGCTGGTGCCACCGGACCCCTGCTATACCTGTCAGTGTCAGGTGAGTCCTCCTGCTGTGGGGATCCTCAGAGACCTCCAGCTCTGTGAGCTAAGGCTGAGCCCCTTCCTCTCAGCAGCTCCTGAGTGCCTGCTCGCTCACTCTGACTTTTGTCCTGAGTGTCATCTCCTGCCTACACCCCGCTCCCAACTCTGTCCCCACAACCCCACAAGGTCTGCTATTGTTTTCTCCATGTTGTGTTTACATGGTCACAAAGGATCTGACATGGCTCTGTACTCACCGGGCCTGTCCTGAGCTCAGCTGTCCCCCGTGGGAGCGCCATACAACCCCTGGCAGCTGCTGCCCCGTGTGTAAAGGCAAGTGACCAGACTTGGTCTCCTCATCAGAGAGAAGCCCGGGATGGAGGAGGGAAGTGATGGCATTTGTGGGTGCCCTGAGGTCTGCAGTTAGAATTTACCTTCCACACTTTTGTGGAAACAGAGGAGTTATTCACATGAACGGAGAGACGACCCATGAGGCAGAAGGAATAGGGACCGAACCCTGTGTTTTTAAGCCTGAGGATTTTTCAGGGGCCTTGAGGATCTCAGGCTCACTGTAGACATTGCACTTTATAGGTGTGGGAGTCGGCCCAGTGGAGGGTTCTAGGGACTAGCATTTTGGGTCTCTAGGACTCCATAAGCAACCAGCCTGAGTGCGAGAACAAATACCCAACAGATCTGCCCAGCTTTCTGGATGCTTGCTGAAGAAATTAGCACCTTGGAGTGCCTGGTAGAATGAGACAGAGTTCCAAGATGGGAGAGTGTTTTGGGAAGGACATCTGTTCCTCCTCCTCAGGCTGCATAGTGAAGCCTCTCGGCAGGAGAGTTGGGTGTGGAGAGCCGGAAGCAGCACCTGCATTACCCGCACCTGGGGACAAGTGGGCAGGTAAAGGGAGGCAGGTCTAACATCCACCAGCAAATAGGGCCCGTGTGAGTAGTAGCTCCATTGTGCGGGGCAAGGAGCTGAGGCCTGGGCTTCATGCCCACCTGCGCTGTTGGGTGTTCTTGTGGGGCAGAGGAGCTGTGGAAGAGGGACTGCCTAACACCCAACTCAGTAGGCCACAGAAATTGCAGGTCATGGCTTGCACCTTAGGGTTTCTTTTGCTGTGAAAAGATACCATGACTATGGCAACTGTTATGAAGGAAAATAATTGGGTCTGGCTTAGGTTCAGAGGTTTAGGCCGTTATCATCATGGCAGGAAGCATGGTGAGTAGGGCAGACATGGTGCTGGAGAAGGAGCTGAGAGTTCTACATCTGAATCTACAGGCAGCAGGAAGAGAGTCACACTGGGCCTGGCTTGAGCTTGTAAAACCTCAAAGCCCTCCCCCTGTGACACACTTCCTCCAGCAAGGCCACGCCCCCAATAATGCCACTCCCTGTCATTCTGTGAGGAGTCATTTTCACTCAATCTCCACAGCCTGGCTCCTGCAGGAAATCCCTATACAATGGTATCTGTCTTTAGTGGGGCCATGAGGAGCATACCTTGAGGAGAGCCAAGAGCTCTCCTGTCCTTATGGCTAAAAGTGCCTAAAGCTGGCTCGGGACTTGAGCAGTGCCAAGGTGAGGGATGTGTTGATGGAGGAAGGGTAACATAGGTAAGTCCCCTCTGCCTGCCCCACGAGAACATCTACCAGTGCAGGTGGGAATGGAGCCCGGCCTCAACTCTTTGTCCAGTAGAACAATGCCCCCGTCACTCACATGGCCCATATTTGCTGGTGGATGCAAGACCTGCCTCCCTTTGCCTGCTGTTCCTCAGATCACATGTGGCAGATGCAGGCGATGTAAGTGTTGCTGGGGTCCTGCCATCTCTCTTTCCATCACTCTTCTGCTGAGATCCTCCACCACACAGTCCAAGAAGAAGAAATGGATGTCCGTCCAGAAACAATGTTATGTTTGAATAGGCCACTGAACCTGTCTTGTTTTTCCTCAGACCCTACCCAGTCATGCACGCATCAGGGTCGCCGGGTGGCCTCTGGAGAACAGTGGGCAGTGGACGCCTGCACCAGCTGCTCCTGTGTGGCTGGTACTGTGCGCTGCCAGAGTCAGCGCTGCAGGAAGCTCGCATGTGGCCGGGTGAGTGCCTTGGTTCAAGATGGCAGGGCCAGGTCGCACGGGGCACTGCCATCCCAGCGCTATGAGAGGGAGCTTGGGCTTCTGTTGCCATCCCTGGAGCCAGGGCTGGTGCTGTACCAGAAGTAACCACCAGGGGGTGAACCTGGGTTCAAGGGATCAGAGAGTCCACGGGAGGGCTAAGACTTGACAGGGGAGTGTCCTGTGACTGACTATGTTTGGGTCTGAGGCCAGGATGAGGTCCCTGCCCTGAGTCCCGGCAGCTGCTGTCCCCGCTGTTTGCCCCGGCCGGCTTCCTGCATGGCCTTCGGAGACCCCCATTACCGCACCTTCGATGGCCGCCTGCTGCACTTTCAGGGCAGCTGCACCTACGTGCTCGCCAAGGACTGCCACGGCGAGAACTTCAGGTATGAATCCCTTTCCCTTCTCCCTGACACCTTAACCTGGCACCTCTGACCTCTGGCACCCGGGCCCTTCCTCCTCGTAGTGTGCACGTGACTAATGATGACCGGGGCCGGAGGGGTGTGGCCTGGACCCAAGAGGTAGCAGTGCTGTTGGGAACCGCGGCTGTGAGGCTGCTGCAGGGCAGGACAGTGATGGTGAGCTAAGGACCCAGGGAAGGTCAGTCCTACACAGTTCACCTGTCTGACTAGACATGGTTCCTCCCTTCCCCTCCCCCTTTTCCAGGTGGACCAGCACACAGTGACCTTGCCTTTCCTTCAAGAGCCACTGCTCTATATCGAGCTTCGTGGTCATACTGTGATCCTGCACGCCCAGCCTGGGCTTCAGGTGTGGACAGAGGGCAAACTAAGGGTGGTCCTGGGGCCTCAGCACTGCTAATGCTTCTGTAACTTCCAAGGCAGGCGTCTGCTCCTGCCTGGTGGGAGGAGGCAGGAGTGGGAGAGTATAGCTACATCCTTAAAAAGAGTGCAACATCAGAGACTTTTGTACTCAGTATGGGTATATACTGAGATTCGGGGCCATCAGCCTCCTCTGGGATTCAATTTGCTTGTGTAAGTCCGTGGGGATCAGGAGGCAGTCAAGGTGTTCTGGGGGGGATCTCAGGACTCTCCCATCTCTCATGTTGAAAAGTGACTTGATCCCTTGCTTAACAGCCCGAGCCATAACTTACAATGTGCACTTGATCCAAACTCTGATGCATTCTACTTCCCTTAAGGCCCCAAGACAGTGATTCTCAGGAAGCGAGTTTGTTCCACCTGGAGCCCAGTTGACAGGTGCCCAGGAGCAGTGGGCAGCTCTCTATGCCATCAGTGTTTGGTCAGGCTGTAGAGCACTGCATACAGGCTGGGGAAGTGGCCCTTCAATGATCAATGTGCCTTTGTCCATCCCACAGCAGGGAGATTATCAAATTAGCATGTGAGTTCCCTGAGGTCTCTGTCCTTCCCCCTCCCTAGTCTCAGGCCTCTCTGGACAGGTGCTGTGGGATGGGAAATCCCAGGTGGAGGTGAGAGTTCCCAGCTCCTACTGGGGCCAGACTTGCGGTCTCTGTGGGAACTTCAATGGTTTTGCCCAGGATGATCTGCAGGGTCCCGATGGGAGGCTCCTGCCCACAGAGGCTGCGTTTGGGAACAGCTGGAAGGTGAGTGGCTTGGGAGCAAGAAGTTGTAACAGGCTAGAGGAACTGAGTAAAGGCCTCTGCTGTGGGACCCAAGACAGACTTTTGCATTGTCATGGAAGCTGGGGGCTTAAAGCCTGCTTTAATGGAAAAGGCAGGATGGCCTGTTGGAAACCATGTCACCTGAATCTCTAGAGCATACTCTGTCACTCACTGGCTGTGGAACCTTGAACAAGGCATTTCCCTGCTCTAGCCTTAGTTTTGTTTTTTCTTTTTTTGTCAAGATGAATATAGACAAGATGAAAGGCACCTGTGCTTTTCTTTACTGTGTTATTGGTTTTGGTTTCGCTATAGAGTCTTGCTAGGTAGCCCATACTGGGCTCTAACCTGGTACCTTCTTATCCCAACTTCCGGAGAACCAGGATCACACCTCGATGGGCACTTTTGCTTCTTTCTGTTTTGTTTTGAGACAGAATCTCACATAACCCAGACCGTCCTTGAACTCTCTATGTAGCCAGGAATGGCACTGAACGGCTAGTCCTGCTGCCTGTCTCTAAATGCTGAGATTACAGGAATGCGCCCCCATTTCCAGTTTTTCATGCCGCGTAGAGCATCAGACAGAGCCAGGGCTTTGTGCTGTAGACAAGCAGTCTTCCAACTGTGCTGCATCCACAGCCCAGCGAGTGCTGTTCTTGAAGGGACAGCTTTGATTCCTTTGCTTTTTCTTTTCTGATACAAAGTCTCACCATGTTGTCTAGATATATCTAACCCAGGATCATCCTGCCCCAGCCTTCTAATGCTGGGATCCTAGGTGTGTGTGTGTCTTGCCCTTAAAAATTAGCATATATCATTTACACATAATAATTTATTTCATTTTGATATTTTCATACATATATATAATGTATTTTAATGACCTCCCCTGTCACCTTCTCTTGGTCTCCCCATTAATTCACTTCCCCTTCCCAGCTGGCCCGCACCTCTCCTTTCTGTAGTGGGTTGTAAGCAGAGACTTTGTTTACATGACATGTCCTGCTTGAAGGCAGATTTCACCAGCCATGTTTTCATATCATGGTTGCTCTCTCCATGTAGGTCCCCAAGGGGCTGGGGCCTGGCCGGCTGTGTTCTGCAGGCCGAGAGGTGGACCCATGCCGGGCAGCAGGGTACCGTGCCAGGCGTGAGGCCAATGCCCGGTGTGGGGTCCTGAAGACGTCACCATTCAGTCACTGCCATGCTGTGGTGCCACCGGAACCCTTCTTTGCTGCCTGCGTGTATGACTTGTGTGCTTGTGGACCAGGCTCCTCAGCTGACAACTGTCTCTGTGATGCCCTTGAAGCCTACGCCAGCCACTGTCGGCAGGCAGGGGTGGCTCCTGTCTGGAGGGGTCCTACACTCTGTGGTAAGGGGGTGATACCAGTTTGCATTGATGGAAGGCATTACAGAAAGGAGGGGCAGCCCAGTAGACTCCCGTCTGGACAGAGGGAGCCTGTAAAGTATGATGTAACAGCTAGAGGGGGCTGGGTGACCTCTGTGACATTGCTTTCCTCTCTGCCTGCAGTGGTGGGTTGCCCTGTGGACCGTGGCTTTGTGTTTGATGAGTGTGGACCACCTTGTCCTCGTACCTGTTTCAACCGGCACATACCCCTAGGGGAGCTGGCAGCCCACTGTGTGAGGCCTTGTGTTCCAGGCTGCCAGTGTCCTGCAGGCCTGGTGGAGCATGAAGGCCACTGCATCTCCCCTGAGGCCTGCCCACCAGTCCTGCTTACTGGAGACTAGTCAGCTCACATCCTGTCCACTCCCAGTCAGGAGCAGCCCCTGGTTCCACCCTGAGTTAAGAATACCCTCGTCCAGGACTTATCTGGCCAGAAGTCACCCCTTGGTGCGCAGCAGCCTCCAGGCCACAGCTGTGGAGAGTGCCCTGCTCGGGCAATGGATTTCTAGCTAGGTCTGTCCTCCAGATGTCCACAGTGTCAAAACACAAGAATAAACTCTACACTTGCCCATGACTTCCTTGTGTGTACTTCTTTCTGGCACTTGTGTCGGTGGCTAAGCTGCTGGGAATGTGGAGCCCAGTGGTCAGAGTCCTTGATCCATCCATATGTCTGTATCCCTGGGCTGCCCCAACTGGCCATTTCCCAGTGCTGTCTCAGAAACTTTGAAATGAAAAGGATAACCCAGTTGCCGTGGCCTCTGCCCTGTACTCAGTCTGAGCAGTAGGCATGGCCTGTGACTCTTACCAGAGACCCTTTGTGGATCCATGTGGCACCTTGCAGGGGCTGAAGAGCCACTGAGAAGAGACACAAATCATGCCTAGCCTTCCTCTTTCTTTCTTCTGGGCTTGGTAGTCCTGAATGCTTTAATATCTTTTTGGTTACTCTAAGAACTGGTGACACAGGGCTCCATGCCTAGACAGAGAGAAGAAAGCTCAACTTCACGTGCAGCATCTGCGCATATGCAGAAGCCTCAGAAACACATGCGCATGCGCATCTGTGTGCGCGCGCAGCCACAGCATCAGGTGGACATGCATACCGTAAAAACAGGTTACGAAGATGCCATTGTAGGGGAAGATTTTGGAATAGAAAAGGCCCAGAATTTGAGTTTTCTTTGCCATATATGAACGATGTGACTTTAATAGGTTTAGGAATCTTTCTGGGCAGTGGTGGCGCACGCCTTCAATCCCAGTACTTGGGAGGCAGAGGCAGGTGGATCTTTGTGTTCGAGGCCAGCCTGGTCTACAGATCGAGTTCAGGGACAGCACAGAGAAACCCTGTCTTGAAAAAACAACAACAACAACAACAACAAAACCAAAACAAGTTTTAGGAATCTTGGTTCTAAGATCAAGGGACTCTATTGCCACTAATGATCCTAATATAAGGTAAGTGAGGGCTAATTGCCCCAGGAGAGATGCCCCTAAGCCCATTATTATTTACTTAAGCAAGAGTATTGAATTGAATTGGAGGCCACCCACCTTTCCAGCTCGGCCTTCTTTCAAAAAGAGCGGCCATTCTCATTTGTGGGGCAGAGAAGAAAGTTTGCATCACCCTGGCCTGCGGAGTGACAAGTCTACAAGCAAGCCGAGCTGCTCAGGACAAGAGGACATGGGCCATAAAGAGTCCAGGATGTCTTAGTCAGCTTTCCATTGCTATAACAAAATACCCAAAGCTTTTTAATTTATCAATGAAAAGGTTTATTTTGACTCTCAGTGCTGGAGGCTTCCATCCAAATTGGCTTGCTCATGTTGCTTCAGTCCTTTGGTGAGGGCAGTGGATGGCAACAGTGGGAATTATTCGCTGGAGCAAACTTCTTACATCATGTGCCAGGAAACAGAGTCAGGACAGGACAGGGACCCATAATCCACTTCCAACTATGACCTAAGGGTGGTCTGTCTGTCTTTTTGTCAGTTCTTTATTTATTTTGCTTGTTTGGGGGGGGGGTATATGTTATGTTTTCAAGACAGGGCTTCTCTGTGTAGCCCTGGCTGTCCTGGAACTCACTCTGTAGACCAGATTGGTCTCAAACACATAAGAGATCTGCCTGCCTCCTGAATGCTGGGATTAAAGGCATGTGCCACTACCATCCAGAAACATAAGGATTACTAGAATATTTTGTTCCTTAAAAGACCATGGCATCTCACACCCCTTTCACTGATTGTCCCCAGACCATTGCCTTTCCAGAGTGTGTTTGCCATGTCCCTTCAAGCGAGGGAAACATGGCTGTGACTCAGAAGCTCTCTGGAGTCAGTCTTCTGGTGTGTAAATGAGGATGATCATAGCGCCTGCCACATGGAGCTGTGAGGAGGGATCGCATGCAGAGGTGTGTGGGGGCTGACACATGTCCTGCTGCCAGGAGCTGCTGCTGTCACCACAATCCATACAAAGCATTCTTACATGGTGACCATTTAACACAGCTGGAAAATTCTCGTAAGCCTGGATGTACTCATGTGACAGTTAGTTCTAATACTCAACTTGACACATCTGGGAATCATCTGAGAAGAGCGTCTCAGGGAGGGATTGCCTTGATCAGGTTGCCCTGTGCCATGGAAGCCCAGCTTCCCCTGTCACGGTGTCTTTGACACTGAAACTGTTGAAAATACGGCTGTTTCGTGGTAAAGAAGCCACGGGGGAAACTAGACTATCCTAGAAACTGTGGAGAAGCTCTACCTACCAAAGCAGGAAATACTATGAACTTAGAAGGGGGGTCTTTGAGGATTTCTATCATAGCCATATTTTGTCAGGGCACTGTCTTGATTGTTTTAATTGACGTGGGAAGTCACAGCCTGACATGGATGACACTGCTCCCTCAGATTGTATGAAGGTAGAGAAAGCTAGTACTAAGTGTATGTATTTCTTTTCTTTGTTCTTGGCTTCAGAGGTGATCTGACTATTGTCTCAAGCTCCTGCCACTGTGACCTCCCCACATTGATTGGCTGTAACTTAGAATTGGAAGCTAAACCAAACACTTTCCCCCTGAATTAGTCTTACAAAAAAGAAAGGTGTGTGCGTGTGTGTGTGTGTTTGTGTGTGTTTGCCTGCATACATATAAGGGCACTGAGCATGTGCCTGATGCCCACAGAGATCAGAAGAGGGAGCAAGATCCTTTGGGATTGGTTTTACAGATGGTTATGAGCTTCCCTTGGATGCTGGGGGACCTGACCTGTGTCCTCTGAGAAGACAGCAATGCATGTACCTGCTGAGTCATCTCCACGGGACCTACTAAATTGCTTTTGTCAGGCTGTTTTACCACAGCAACATAAATAAAACCAGGAGGATGCCTATTTAAGGCAAATATTCATTAGGGTCGTAAATAGGAACATGCTCTGAGGTCTCTTGTGTCCGGCTCTGAATTCCACCTTTAGTTCAGGAAACCTATCCCAGAGTGACCCCAGTGTCTCAGGAGGCCCCTGTACAGCCCTGCTCAGGTGTCAGGGCCCTGCATTATTGAGATCAGAGCTTTTGTTCCCTGTCCCTTGTCCTCTACCCCCTTGAGGCCTCTGTAGCAGATGCAGATATTGAGGAAGGAGAGAACATCTGACCTGCTCTCTTCCCCATGGCACAGGCAACCACTCCTGGGCACTCAAGACTCCCCTGCAGCCCCAAGCAAGCCTTGACCCTGTATCAACTTCTCTTCCAGCGCTCTGCAGATCTAGGCCAGCTCCAAAATGCATTAAAGCAGGTAAGGAAAGCCAAGTGCTGCTTCCAGGGGAGCAGACAGGGGCCTGACTCCACTCTTGATCCCCACTCCAGGTTCATGAGGACTGGGACTGTCCTCCAGGGCTGGAGCTACCTATGATATTGCTGACGATGGAGGAGAGCCAGCGGGCCCAGGAGAAGGTAGGGGCTGGCACATGAGGGAAGTAGATGCAGAAGGCAGAGTGGATCTCCTCATGTTCTTGTTTCCCATCTATCTGCAGCTTCTCTGGGACTTGGAGCTGCTGACTGGGGTAGGGCTGGGCCTCTTCTGGCCCCCCTGGGCCAGGTTCTGCAGCCAGAGGGACCAGACTCAGCATGTGTGGAGCCAGTACAGCCAGTCCTGGGGCAGGAGTGTAGATGGAGATTTTGAGCAGCTGGTGAGTGGGCTGAGTAGAGCGAGGGTCTGTGTGACACTGAGGGAGTCCCGAGGGTGAGGAGGAGTGGAAGGTGCATGGGCTTACAGGTTCAAATTTCTGCTTTATGGTTTCCTGTGGACTCTAAGGTTCTGATTGCCCAGCTATAAATGTGGGTGATGATAGATCCTTCTAGACCTTTCTTCAAAGACCTTTGGGAGAACCACTGGACTTATTGGAACAAAAGGGTTTCTACCATATCCGACAAACACCATGTTCTCCTAACCTGAAGACTGAACAGATAACAACTAGCTGGTGAAATCAACTGGGGGCCATATGCAAGTCTTTCCATGTGGCCACCCAGAGGGAAGGTTGCCATCTGGCAGATCCAAGAGGGCAAAGGCACTGGTGTCCCCAATATCCCTGAGCCAGAGATTCAGAGAGGACTTTGCCATGGCCTCTCTTCAAGCTGGGCTATCCTTTGGAGAGGTGGCTGGTCCCAAAGCAGAGCTGAGAACTAGGGACAGTACCTCAGTCCTGTCATCGAGGTCAGGTTAGGGGCTTCTCAAGCTGAGGCATCCTTGGTAGTAACAAATGGTAGGCTAGTAGTGACCACTATGGAAGAGTTCCGTCAGCCTTGAGGAGGAGGAGGTGTTACAGAGGGCATGAATGCCAGGAGGCAGGAAGCATGGGGGCTGGTTCAAAGCTTCCTTCCACACTGGGGGAATGCTACCTTGTGGGTCTGGGCTCACTTGATCTTTGCAGAGTTCCAAGCTGTGCCCTCTACCCCAGGATGGGGAAGCACACAGTGAGAGCCATCGGCTCCTAAAGGGGTGAGTCTTGCTCCTCAGAGACTCCACATTCTCAATACTGCCTCACAGTGACAGAGAACATTCTTCCCTTCACAGTCCCCCTAGTGTCCCTCCTCCTGCCTCTATTTCCTGGTATCCACTGGGTGCAGGGATTAGGGGAGGCTCCCTGGACTCAGAGGTAGGCAGCCTGAAGGGACTAGGGAGACTAGCGAAGCCAGTCTAGGCTGCCTCCCTACTGCAGCTGCTGAACTCCTGCAGGAGGCTGGCTACAGATTCTTCATCCACCTCAGATTTGGATGAAGCCAGGAGTGATGGAGACCCAAGGCTGGAGGGCCCCGTTATACCTGCCAAGGCTGCACCTGGTACACCAGCAGGAGAGGGGGAAGCAGCCAGTGGAGCAGGAGCTTCTGGAGCTGGTAAGCCAGACTAGACTGGGAGGTGGGGACACCTTCATCCCAGGTCATGCTTCATCTCATAGCTTTTCATTGGGTGTCAGAGTCAACGGGGATGGCAAATAGATTTTAAAATATATCTGTATTTATTTTTATTTTATTTTTTGAGACAGGGTCTTGTGTATAGGCCATTTTAACCTGTAACTTGCTGTATAGTCGAGTCTGGTCGGGAACTCACAATCCTCCTGCCTCAGCCTCATGAGTATCAGGATTACAGGTGTACCGCTATGCTCAATGGTTGTAGGTTTTGTTGCCAATTTCCCTATTGGCACTGTGTCCAGTGGGATTCTGAATTGAATTTGGAGCTCAGACAGGGGCAGCAGGAAGAACCAGCAGTTGATACCCAAGGATGAAGAAACAGAATAGCAATCCTAAACTATCTGTTTGCCACCCTTATGCCAAGCACAGGGGCTATACAGACATGGAGGACTTGATCTAGTTTTTGAGATCACAACCTTGTGAGAGAGTTAAGATGTGAAGTAGGCAGATGGGGTTTGATGGGATGGATACCCTGGCCTTTCCCTCTCCCACCCCCTGCCTGTTGTAAGGGAATTGATTCTCAAACTGTGTTCAACAATACACCTATCAAAGTTATATACTTCCAATTGTTTTATCATTTGAATGAAAGAGTGCTAATTGTTCCTTTTTTGATTTACACAGTTTTTACAAGCATATTATCTCTTGGGAAACAGCTACAAATTACACTATATTACCTGGTGGTATCGGTGGTGGTAGTGGTGGGTATTAATTCCTAACAAGACCACAGCTCAGCAGGAAGAAAGGAAGAGGTTGTTTTCCCATTTTTTGACAATGATTTCTCTTAAAAAAAAAAAAAAAAGATTTGTTTTTTTATTTATATGAATACACTTCAGCTGTCTTCAGACACACACCAGAAGAGGGCATCAGATTCCATTACAGATGGTTGTGAGCCACCATATGGTTGCTGGGAATTGAACTCAGAACCTCTAGAAGAGCAGTCAGTGCTCTTAACCTCTGAGCCATCTCTCCAGCCCTTGGCAATGATATAAAGCCTGAGAATTTTATAAAACTCCTTTGTTCAAAAAGCCCTTTGAAAGCTGCATGTATTTCCATAGAAAACAAACACCTGCGGTTACTGATGTGAATATTCAGCCTGTTTCCCTGCAAGAGAAAGATGTGACAGCCTGCGAAGGAGCTTGATTCAGGAGCTATGAAATGCAGACTCTTGAGCCGATTCTGACGTGTACACAGTGGAGTGGCTCTCCTTTCTGCAGCTGCAGGGAGCAGCCACAGCGCTTCCCACTTTTAGATTTCTTTTGTAAATTATGAAGACTTGGCAGTTTTTAAGTCAGGCTCTGGCTTAAAATTTCATCGTGAACTTCTTTTGAATTTGTTGTCAGAAACAAAGAGCTAAGTAGGATTTTCTTTCATAACAGAGGAAGTAGGGCCCAAACGGTAAGGCTCTTCTGTGGTCCTGAACCTCCATACCCAGACAAAGTGTATGGTGTTCTTGGGGAAGAAGTGCGCAGGTTCCTTAGAGAGGTCTCTTCAGGCTAAACAGTTGGGGTTGGCTGTTGCAGACACAGGTGACACGTGGCATGCATGCAGCACACGGCATGCACTGCACGGTAATGCGATCAGAACAAAGGTACAGGAGTTGTGACAACTTGAATCACAAGCACCATCCTTGGGACTCCTCCCTTAGGGCCCACCTGGGCGTCCTCATTTTTGTTGTTTTGTTTTTTAGGTTTTTTGAGACTGGGTTTCTCTGTGTAGCACTGGCTATCCTGGAATTCACTATGTAGACCAGGCTACATAGAGCTCTGCTTCCCTCTGCCTCCTGAATGCTGGGATTAAAGGCGTGGCCACCACTGCTCAGCTTCAAGCATTGTCATCCTAATTTGGGTGTAAGAGGCTAGATGCCAGTAGACATTGGTCATTGTCTGGCTTTTCACCCCCAGGTTGCTTACATCCCGGCAGCAGCAGTAGCTTCAAGGAGCCAGGAAACTCAGAACTTAAGGTGAAAGGGTGAAAGGGTCATGGGCAAGGGCCCTCTGGGGCAGAAGGGGTGGAGTCTGCCTGGGAGAAGGGCGCCGCTGGAGATGGGAGGGGCCAGTGCTAAGACCGTTTAAAATGGTAGAAACACTCAGATCAGTAGAAGTGGGTGGGTAGAGGTGGTAGGGATAGGATATGGAACCCGCCTGGGGAAGATCAGTCATGGGGCTCTCGTACAAACTTTTTGAGCCCAAAATGTTTTTCCTTCCTAGGGCCCAGGCAAGATGGAAAAAAGGAGTCAAACAGAACCAAGCATTCAGAGTTCCTGTGGACAGACACTCAGAAGCACACAGGAGGGAAAGCTGGGCCAGGAAGCCCCAGAGCCCTCTGGCCTGGCTTCTCAGGTCTTGTCAGCTCTCCAAGATCCCTCCAAGGGGCTTGGCTCTGGCCTGAGCCAGGAGAGAGCAGAACCTCAGACACTGCTGACCAACTCTCCTCAGGGTCACTCTGAGGAGACACCACAGGGTCAGCGTGGGCAGTCACCTCAGGGTTATAAAGGAAAGTCAATTCAGGGACAAGACAAAGGGGTTCCTCAGAGTCAAAGTGAAAGGAAGCAGGCTCAACAGGGCCAGGAATTAGAAACCCCTCGGTTTGGGGAAGACAGTGATTTAGAAGTCTGGGGGGAAGTTCAGGGAGAAGCCACAGTATGGCGCAAGGAAGAGGGCAACCCTCAGGGCCATTCCAATGACTTCTGCAAGTTCCCGGGAAAGCCGATCCCTCAGCATATGGGAAAGAGGATAGCAAGACCCCCGGGTAGTAGCACCCAGGTGACTCAGGTGGCGGCCACCCAGGAAGGGGTGTGGGCTCCTCTCCCTGCGGTGCCTCCCACCCTGCCACAGCTCCAAAGCCCAGAAAGCGGGATACTTGTCTCTGAGGCCCAGGAGAAGCAGCCAAGACTCTCCAGTGCTCTCAGGGATCAGAGAGGCCCTAGGGACCCCAAGCCCTCCAAGGCCGCGTGGCCTGCGCCCCGGAGCAGGGAGGAGGCGCTGGCCAGCTCAGGGCAGGAGGTTCTGCAGAGACTGCTGGAGATGAACAGCGCGGCCAGGCAGCGGCGGCGGAGGGACCGTGAGCAGCAGAGGCTACGGGTGAGTCCTAGGACCCGGCCTGCAGGTAGTGGTGGTGGAGGGCATGGGAGGGTCGCTCAGGTGGCACCCGGCTAACTGCCGCCTCCCCAGGTCCTGGAACGACTCCGCATCGTTGCTAACCACCACCGCCGGGTTCACCCGCTGGGGTTCCCTCCCAGTGTGGCTCAGAAGGCACCGCAGGCAAGAGCCCGGGGAAAGGCGGCAGGGCCACCATGGCTGTGTCCCCTGAGGGATTGAGAGGACGACAGCCACTAGAGGGGCTCCGCGGGAGAGGGGCGGGTGCTAGACGGCCCCCTCTTGGCCATACCCGCCCGCTCAGAGCTCTTGCCACCTAGGAGGATGTAGCAGGACGGCGACAGCAACGCATCTTGCGGGAACTGCTGGAACATGTGCATCGAGGCAGGACTTTGCAGCTGCGGGCACTAGGGGCCAGGTAAGGGGCAGGCAGGAAATGGGTAGGTGCCCCTTTGCCCTGACATTTGATTGACAACCCACTGTCTTCCCAGGAACACCCAGAACTTCCAGGAGCTTCTGTCTCCTGGCACTGAGAAGCCTACTCCTGGAGAATAACTTCCACCCTACCCAGCCTGCCCCTGCCCTTGCTGGGTCCCCATGGAGATATTGAACAGATGGTTAAGTGCGGAAATAGCTTTAGAAAGGCCCAGAGGGAACCATTAAGGCCAGGGAGATCAGAAACACACTCACGCACGCATGCACAGGCACGCACGAGACAGCACAAACACACACGCACAGAACAATGAGGCTCTACCAGGAATCCTCTTATTTCTTCTTTTGGTTCCTAAGTCACTGCCAGGCCCAAGCTCAGAGGGCCAGATCTCGAGGGTCCAGGAATGCAAAGGCACCATTCTTACGGAAGAATGACTCAATTCGGCACATCTTGCAGGAGACCAATTCTTGCTTTGTTGCAGGGCCTGGGAAAAGATGTCAGATACTAGGAATGGGTTTCTGAGGAGGAGGTCTCAGAGCACAGGAGTTTCCCACATACCCCCAGGACTCTACCCATGTTGTATCTGCCTTGCATAAATAAATCAAAAGGGCTTCTGAGAAGTGAGGACTTCAAGAAAATATGCTGGATAACTGGACTCAGCTGTCTGCCACCATCATCTGCTTCTTAGATGTTCCACCAGGGCCTTCTTTTTGGCATCTAGATAATGGACCACTGCACTCTCCCAGGACCACCTGGTCAGAGGGTACCTCTGAGCTATGTCTGTCACAGGGACAAACAGTGGAGACATGGGACTTTCCTTCTACCTCCACCTCACATCTGGGGCTTCCTCTTCTTTTGGGAAGGTGGCTCCCCTTATTTTTGTCTCAGAGGAAACAGAGGGCACTGTGTTGCTCCCAACCGCACACCCTTTCTGCACATGCTCAGGCAGTGGGACACACTCCCTGGAACTTCCTGTTAGGTAGTGAGTAAATGGGTACTCAGAGCCCTCACTGACCTGACCCAATGGCGCGCGCACACACACACACACACACACACAGCCTTGTTATTTTCCCCACACTCTTGAAAAGCCACTGGGCTTCTCCGGCTCTGTCCTAGCTGACAACCTACCTTCAGTGTCACAGAAAAAAACAGGTGTTCACCTTCCTGCTAATGCCACCCCTACCCGCTGGCCCACCTCCCGACTCCCTTCAGGGAAAATTCCATTCTCAGCTCTGACCTAACTCCTGAAGGCCATGCCTCTACACACAACTGCCTCAGTGACATCCTGAACCTTCTGTGGCCACCACAGACCTGTCTTCAAACACCACCAGCCCTGTCCTCTTCCAATCTTACAACAAAATCTGTGGATTGCCACTGCTTGCCCTTCCTGTCTTATTTAAACCATCAAGCAGCTCCATAGAGTCTTGTCCAAAACATCACTTCAGTTCTGATTCTAACCACATCTTGCCAAGATAACACAAGTACCTAATTCACCTGCCTAGAAGCTTCAGTCTCTCAAATCCAGTATCAGTTTAAATCCTTACTAGCTTCCCCTCAAAGTAGGACAGAACCCTTCCCCATATCATTTGGCCCTCAGCCTTACAAACCTGAGTAGGCCTTTGCTAGCAATCCAGCTGAAGCACATGCCCCTGCCTCCCTGCCCACCACCACCCCTTCATTTCACAGAGCTTGTCTCTATAAGATCCATTTCCTTGCCCTCAATATGGCCTTCCCCTAGACTGTTTACTCTCCAACACATGGCAGGAGCTCTGTGTTTGTGAGGGACTCATTTATGGGAGGTTGGGGCTCACCCAGCTGCCAGCCATATGTGAAGTTGGTAGTGACGGGAAACAGGTAACGTGTCTCTGGCAGGTCCTGTTTTCGGGTGTTGAGATACTGGTAGCGCCCCTGAAAGTCATGGGAGATGCCTTCATACAGCAGCGCTTTGGTGTCAGGGGGAACTGGGTACATTTCTGACAGAAAAAGAGGCTCTGGGGCAAGGCTGGGGGCTTCAGACGGGGCTGTTTTGGAGGCAGGTGGTGGTGTGACCGTGGCCTTAGGCAGCAGTGTGGGCAGCTTGAGGGGCAGACGGGACGCAGCCTTAGCCTTCTGCTTGGCCTTCACCAGAGCCCCGTACTTGCGCTGCCATTCATAGCGCAGCATCATCTCTTTGAGATATTCCTCCTTCCAGAAGTTCTGCCGCAGGGTGTCCATGTTGAGCTGCCTCGACATGGTAGCAAAGGAACGAGCAGTATCAGGGTAGCTATTGCTGAGTGGGCATAGCAAGTGGACAGTGGGTGGCTGCCCTGGGATGGTCACCTGGCAACCAAGTCTCACCTCACACAGGGCCAGTGTGGTGCTTTGAATATGCTTGGCAGGGAGTGGCACTATTAGGTGTGGCCTTGTTGGAGTAGGTGGTATGTCACTGTAGGGGTAGGCTTTGTGACTTTCCTCCTAGCTACATAGGAGACATTCTGCTCTCAGCTTCCTTTGGATGAAGAGGTAGAACTCTCAGTTCCTCCTGTGTCAATGTCTACCTGGATGCTGCCATTTTCCTGCCTTGATGATAATGGACTGAACCTCTGAACCTGTAAGCCAGCCCCAATTAAATGCTCTCCTTATAAGATTTGCTTTGGTCACTGTGTCTGTTCATAGCAATGGAGACCTAAGACAGTCAGGATTCTGCCTGCCATTGCCTTCAGCAGAGTCCCAGGTTACCTTTCCTGAGGCAGCCTAGAAGGGCTCACTAACTAAACATCTGGTTCCCAAACCTGTAGGCCCCAGGTTCTATCTAGAGCAGTGGGTCTCAATCTTCCTAATGCTGAGGCCTTCAATGCAGTTCCTCATGTGGTGACCCCACCATAAAATTATCACTGTTGCTGCTTTATGACTGTAATTTTCCTGCTCACCAATTGTAAATATGTGTGTTCGCTGATGGTCTTAGGGACCCCTGTGGTTTTGGAGACCCACAGGTTGAGAACACTCATCTAGAATGACAATCCTATACAATTGCTTCTGTCCCTTGGGCAGGGCCCCTAGCACCATAAAGACTGAGGTGAAGAAGCAAAGGTAGAGAGACTGGGCTCAAACTTTGTCCTCCATTCCTGAAGCCAGTCTCTGATTCTGGTGACCAGTCCTTGACTTCGTGCACCGCCGCCCCCCCCCCCCCCCCCCCCCCCCCCCCCCCCCCCCCCCCCCCCCCCCGCCAATTCTTCACCTTGCTCTTGGTAGCTTTCCCATATTTGCAAGTCTAATGTACCCGAACACTGCAACCTTCACGTATCCACACCAGCACCCATTTGGAGAGAATATTCCTTTAATATCAACAAGGACACTGCTCAGCAGCACAGGGAGGAGGTAGTGGAGAGACGGTTGGGCTCTCTTTCCCTACCCAGCCTAGACCTGTACAACAGATCCCCAACAGCTTACGAGCCACTCAGTGAAGAGGGAGAGAGGGGCTGGAAACCAAGGCTTGAAACTTAAATAGAAGATGGCAAACTGGGAGAGGCCTGCTAGTGAGAGGAGGGTTGAGGGCTGAGAAGCCCTAGCGCAGGTCTTCAGCAGTGAACATGCCCTTGGCCCTGCGCAGGATGGAGTCTTTAGCTGCATCATAGGGGTGCTCCTTGGACGGGATCTCCAGGACAGCTGGAATGGACCTCTGGTGGGCATCAAGGGCATGCCGAACCATCTCTGCGATGTACTGGTTGATGAGAATGATGCCAATGTCATCCCTGTTTAGAAACTGCCTGTTGGAGGAGAAGAAGACAAGATGACAGTGGCTGGAGGCATAAGGCCTTCAACCTTATCTTTCCTTGGATGAAGCAATTGCACTCAAGAGCTCAGAACCACACTGATCAGGGTTGGAGTCCTTACACTTGCTCATGGAGGGGACTGGTAATGAAGACCAGAGTGCATGTCAGTCTATTTTCTATGCTGCCTCTATGGAGGAGAGGCAGAGGAGGGGGAAATAGGTATGAGTCCCTTTGTATCTACAAAAGAGTCTAGAAACACAAGAACCTTATTAACAAAACAAAAGCAAAAAAAAAAAAAAATCACCACCCACCACCACCAAAAAGACAGACAGACAGACAGAAAGAAAAGAAGATAAAAGAAAAGAAAAGAATAAAAAAGACCAACTGACAGTGAAGTTCGAGGCCAGGCCTGGTCTGCAGAGCTAATTCCAGGGCAGCCAGGGCTACACAAACCCTGTCTCATAAAACAAAAATGTTCTTATTGAAGACAAGATGCAAGGATGGAGTAGTAGAGTGATTCCTTAAGGAATTCCTTCTGAATTTTACTAAATTTTTAAGTAATAGGGTTGAGACCACCAAAAGCCTCAGGATCTACGCTGATTAGGGGAGGGGATGGACCAAGTGGACATCTGCAATAAGCCAAAGGCAAGATGGAAAGAGGAAACTCAGCAATGAAGGAATCACGATTTCCAGACAGAGACTGTCATTCTGGCCTTCCTCTCATGTGATCACCTCCACACACAGACATGCACACCCATTCAGCCATGTATTTACTCATTAAAAATAATTTATTTGATGCCTTCTTTGTGCCAAGCATGGAATAGATTTGACTTGGTGATTTTAGGGTCTCTTCCTGTTGGAAACATGGCAATTTCTTGGAGGTAAGGTCTGTCTTCCAGTGACAATGGAGGTCACTTTACTGGTTTGCTTAGAGATCAGTCTCCCAGGTTAGAGCCTGTCACATTCCAGACTGTGGGAACTAGTCTCAGCCAGCATCCCTGGACTTGGCTATTTAGGGAAAACAGGTGAGGGCGGTTTATTCCTGAGATTTGGCATAGTAGTTCTAGAAAAGGAGTGAGAGAAAAAAAAAAAGGGAGTTGGCACCCTCCACTCTAGCCATAAGGACACTTCTTGACTTGAAAGTAATGCCTGCACCCAGTTTTTTAGGGCATAAAATGAGGACCTAAAGTACAAGGTCCTTGAGGAAGGCCATACTTCCCAGATATTATGCCCACTGTGCACAAGACAAAGGGAAAACCGAAGGCAGACTGCTAGGAGCTGTACAAAGAGTAGGTAGTAACTTAACAAAGGCACAGATAAAGGTGCTTGCTATGCAAGCCTGGCTACTTGAGTTCTATCCTCAAAGTCCATGGAAAGAAAACTGACTCCACAAAGTTGTCTTCTGACCTCCATGTGTGCACACCTACCCAACAACACACACAAACTCCATAATTAAAAAGAAAGACTTGACCTGGGTTCTGCCTCTTATGGCTGGTGTGTCTTTAGGCCTGTGCCCTAACCTATCTGTCCTTTATTTTTCTCACTAGGAAGTGGGAATAACCACTATCTTACCCGACAATTGTGAGCCTCCAAGATAAATGAAGTGTGTGTGTGACACACACACACACACACACACACACACACGAACCCACTGTCCAGACCTACATTGGTGGTGGTTTGTTTAGGATACAGTCGAAAAGACTGTTAGGTCCAGAGAATGCACTATAGGCGAACCTCAGGGACCCCGGAAGTGGGCTGAGCATGCCGGTCAGCACTGGCCAGAGGCTTCAGGAGTCCAATTACAGCCGGGGCAGATCACAAGCTCCATTACCCTTCTAAATTGACACACAATCAATCATGTGATGGGGAGTTTGTGGACCTGCCGTAGGCTGGGCCCCACTGAACTCCAAAGGGGAACTTAGACGGCGGAGGCCCGTGCTTCGGGTGGACAGACGCCTTCTGGGACCAATCTGATCCCCATCACCACCAGACACCCAGGTTAACAGGCCGCCAATCCTCCCCGTGCTTGTAGCAAGCGGAAGGGCCCATTTAGGCCTCACAGGCTACCGTACCTGAAAGTGTCTTCGATCTCATTGATGGTGGTATCCTTCTCCACTACCAGGAAATTAGGGTGGCGGTTCTTGTTAAGCTCCCCTATGCCGCCCAACAGGAAACCAGTCACCGTGTCCTCGTCTCCAATCACCGCGATTAATTTACCCCTGCCCGCCATCCTGTCGGCCAGGCAGAGCGCTCCCCAAACACCTGTGATGCCCCGCCCCCGCAGCGGCCCCTCCCTTCAGTCATGCGCAGTTCCCCGCCTCCCGGACATGCGCATTAGCAGGAACTCGGCTCAGTCTGCGTACTCCTGCGCCATAGAGGCTGGAACCACAGAACTACGTCTCCCAGAAGGCTGAGCGTCACAGGCCTCTGTCCGGCATTCTGTCCTTTATTTCTTCCTTCTTGGAAGAAAGGCCCTTTGAACCTAGAGTTATTAGAGACCGAGACTTTAGGGGACATACTTTTTTTTTTTTTCTGTGAACATTATTTTGGTTTTGTTTTTTTGAGACAGATGGTTCCTTATCTCAAGCCGGTCTTGAACTTGCAATGTAGGAGAGGATGGATCCTACTGCTTCTACTTTCTGAATGTTGGGATTATAGGCTTGCGCCATTACACAAAACACAACATTGTGTGCTTGATTTGTTTGACTTAAAATTTTTGTTGTTACATTTGTGATTTTGGAGGCAGGTGCAGTGGAGCTGGGCACAAGTTTGTGAGGTCATAACACACCCTATAGGAGTCACCTTGGGGTTCATCTGGTCAACCCAGTGCTTTGTTTGTTTGTTTTGTTTTTTAAGATCTCACTAGTTGCCTCCCAAGTATTAGAATTTAAGGCTTGTGCTCACCACCACGCCAAAACCCTGCCCTCTTTTTGGTTTTATTTGATAGTTTGTATTTTGAAACCTGCTGTATGTAGCCTTTTCTGGCCTGGAACTCAGGAATGTAGACCAGGTTGGCCTTGAACTTGGAGCCAGTTATCCTACTGCCTCATCCTCCTGAATGCTGGGATTACAGGAATGCACCACTATTTCCTGTCCCTTCATTTGTTTGTTCCAACTCTTGCCTTAGTCTGGGATTACAGACATGGGCTATCACAACTGTCCAAGAAATGTCCTAAATTTCCTAGCTGGAAGGTCAAGTTCTGAATCTGTATGATGTATGCATGCAAGTTACCTATGGCATGGCTAACAACTACTGAATATATATTTAATTACTAAAGAAATGCGCAAATTAATGATGACACTGTGCAGTGCTGTAGAGAGCCAAGCAAGGCCTCATGTTAGTTGCTAAATTTAGAGACTACATAGAAACAACCCTAGCATCGAGGTTTGAAGCAAGAGCACCTCCACAAGCTCACGCCTGGCTTGGATTATTGTCTTAGGGGTGAGAGGGCCACTAGCACATTTGAAGAGACACCATGACCAGGGCAACTCTTATAGAGGTTACATTTAACTGGGGCTGGCTTACAGGTTCAGAGGTTCAGTCCGCTATCATAGCAGGGAGCATAACAGCTTGCAGGCAGACATGGTCCTGGAAGAGCCGAGAAGTCTACATCTCAATCCAAAGGCAGCCAGAAGGAGACTGTCTTTCACAGGCAGCCAGGACAAGGGTCTTGATCACACGGGCCAGACTTGAGATATATATGAAGTCCCACCTCCACAATGACACCCTTCCTGTGACAAGACTACACCTCTTCTAATAAGGCCACACCTTCTAATAGTGCCACTTTCCATGGACCAAACACATTTAGACCACCAGAACTTTATATTAAGATTATCTTGGAGCTAGCATGTTGACTCAGTGGATAATGGCACTTGTCACACAGCTGATGACCTCAGTCAAATCTCTAGAACCTACATGGTGGAAAGAGAGAAGCAAGTTCCGTAAGTTGGCCTCTGATCTCTCTGATTACACACACACCACCACCACCACCACCACCACCACCACCACCACCAACACCAACAACAACCAAGCAAACAATCAAAATTAAAGAATCTAGATGTTTTCCGAGGACTAGAGGGTCATCATCACCAGGCTCATACATGAGAGCTACACTGGAACTTCATACATTAGAGCTATACTGGAACTACGTAGTGTGTAGAGACACAGCTGAAGGAGGGAGCCTAATAGAAGTGCTGGCTGGAATGCAGGTCTGATCATAGGGAAAGTGGACTAGAGGGAGATGAGAGATTCGTAGAGCCAGAGTGCACAAAACTGGTTCTGAGGGTGGATGTGTTTGAGCAGCAAGCAAAGAGACCTGTCATCTAGCCAGTATACCTGTTGGAATAAGAGTAACATTCCTGGTGGTGGTGGGGCACATCTTTAGCCCCAGTACTCCAGAGGCAAAGGCAAGAGGATCTCTGTGAGTTCAAGGCCAGCCTGGGTCTACAGAGTTAGTTCCAGGACAGCCAGGGCTACTCAGAGAAATCCTATCTTGAAAAAACAAAACAAAACAAAACAAAAAAAATAACATTCCTTAGGGTATGAACTCTGAAATGAGTAGGTTGGAGGGGAAAGGACCGTTGTTCTTCCAACAGACAGAAAGTCAGAGATGGAGGGAGGGGAGCCTTGGCTGTGGAGTGCTTGGGTGTGGAGTTACACCCACGAGGTCTAACCTAGTGGTTGTATGTATGTCTGGCAGTCAATTTGGATTATCAACTTGATTGAATCGAGAAACACCTGTCCTGGAGGATTCGTGAGCCAAACCTTTGGTCTCCCAACAAACACAGTGAATGTGGTTGGTCCCATCGCATAGGATGGGGCCCAAGACTGAGTAAGAAGGGTAAAGTGTTCAGTGTGATCTGAGTGTCCTCTGAGCTGCCCAGACGTGTTTTCTGTGTCCTGGTCCTCTCAGCTTCGTGTAAACAGCCTTGAGCTCCTACCAACCTAGTCAAAAGCTTCTTGTTGCTGTGTCTTTCCACCATGATAGACAGTAACATCAAACTGTGAGCCAGAAGAAACCCTTCGTCCCTTCAGGTGCTTCCTGTCAGATATTCCGTCGCTGACATGACCTGGTTGGCCAGGGATTTGGGGTACACTTGGGTCTCACTCTCCGATTTAGTGTTTCAAGGTTTCATTTTAGACTTAGCACTAAGTTCTCAGGACTGGGTCACAGGACTCTTAAAGGTCTGAGAAGAGGCCCACAGTAGCTCAGCATCTACTGTCCCGCCATGGCTGGGTGAGAACAGCTGAGCCCACTATGAGTACTTCAAGCCACAGGGAAAGGCAGCAAACCACCTCCATCACGGAGGGATGGGAAGGGCATAGGGTGGGTGTGAGGCTATGGGTAGGAGGAGCATCGGCTCCAGCACCTGGCACAGAAGTCCTCGATGGCACAGAAGTCCTCAATGATGATGATCACAAGTGGTCAGATGCTTAAGAGAACAAACTCACCGCTAATGGGCTGGATGAGCTTTTAGGAGCTGAAGAATGCCAAACACATCTCTGCTCCTTCGTTCAACCACTGTTTGTCAAACGAGACTATGATGAGGAGCTAGGGAGGAAGGACTGATCGAACCTGAGTTCTGCTCTCAGGAACGCCCTGCAGGGAGAAGGGGAGAGTGAGAAACTCCAGTGGGAAGAGCAGAGATGCCATAAAGAAAGTTCCAGAAGGGCCTTGAGGGAGTGAGGAAAGTACTTCCTGTCACCTATAGTGTGACGGGGCAGGAAACACAGTTCTATACTGTCATCTGCAGCAGTCTGAGAGAGTCTTTTCTGAGACTCCTCTAAGGTCAAGTTGAGCCTTTTTTAAAAATTTCATTGCAGGAAAGAATTTCAGGAGGAGTCAGTACAAAGCTGGGTTCAGATTTATTAGAGATTAATATAGATTTAGCAAGGTGAGGTGCTTGGGGAAAGAATTGTGTGCATTCGAGCATGGGCGTGGGCTTCTCAAGAGAGAATGGAGTGTCTCAAGCATAGCCATAAGCATTATTTTGGTGACTTCTCTAGTCACATCTCAGAGGGTTACTAAGGAGCTTAAATGAGATCATAGGGTGGTTCCCCGTGTGCCCTAGATAGACCTTACAGCTGATTAGTAAAGTCTCAAGGGGAGCCTGAGGAAGTCACAATGTTTTGTCAACAACCGTTTAGTCTTCGTTACTATTTTAACATTTTTGTCTGAAATATCTCTGCATAATAGAAGTATTGTCTCTCTGTTGGCAATCCTCACAGAAAATGTTAATTGTGCTGGAATCCTTGACTCTCAGACTTCAGCCAGACTCTATGGGTAAGGAGGCTCTCCCTTGTCTTTCCTGTGTCCTATGAGTCTTTCCATCCTGTCTCCTTCTTAGGACAGGAAGGGAAAGAGGAACTCTAAAGAGAGCAGAGAGAGCAGATGGTCACTGAATGAGGTTTGAGGCCTGGGGTCACATTGTCTTGGGTCTCGGTGGCATCACTATGGAGTGCCTGGGGATGGTCTATAGTTATGGGATCCAGCTAGTGAAGTGAGCTTCTGCCCTGCTTTGTGACTTGTTCACAGATCATTCATGCCTCTATTAGAGCTCCTGGGGTGAGAGGGCCTTAGACAGATTGTGGAGGCCATGCTTCCCTGGCCACAGACCAGGGTGATAACCACAGGCAGAAGTGTGCCCCAGGGAAGTGTAGGAGTTGGTGGTTGTGACTCAGGAAAGGTCAGAGAGGTTCAGGAAAGCTTCCCATTGGCCAGAAGCGGGAACGTAGGAAAGCAAAAGTGCTCCAAGCAGAGGTCAGAACTGCAGCCTAGGTACCCAGAAAACCATGGAGGGTATTGAAGCAGAGAGTGTAAATGGGGATTGGGTACATTGGCCAATCACATGTGGGGAGATAGGTATCTGAATTCAGGGGAGCATGGAGAAAACCACCTCCTGCAAGAGGACTGGAGCCACAAGAGGCCTGGCTCTAAACCAGAGGGACATGAGGCAATTAATGGGACCCTTTCTAGCTGCATGGAACATAGAGGGCAGGTCAGAGCCACGAGATTAGTTCAGAAGCTGCTATGAGGTCCAGGAGACCTGAGCTAGGTCAAGACTTGAAATGAGCGGGTTGTTGGCCCAGGTCTGATAGAGGGTCTGGAGTGAGGTTCAGGATTCTCATTTGGTTTCTGGTAAAGAACATTACTGCTTAAATCAGAGAGTCAGAGGTCACAGTGTGTGTGTGTGTGTGTGTGTGTGTGTGTGTGTGTGTGTGTGTGTGTG
>JANHMN010000016.1:36425109-36449742 GCA_030674055.1 Rhabdomys pumilio | reverse complement strand
GTGTGTGTGTGTGTGTGTGTGTGTGTGTGTGTGTGTGTGTGTGTGTGCGCGCGCATGCATGTGTGTTGACAAAAGATCTCTCTACATAGCTCTGGCTGTCCCAGAATTCACTAAGTAGACAAGGTTGGCATCAAACTCAGAAGGATTTGCCTCCCGTGTGCTGGGATTAAATGTGTACATCACCACCACCCGGCCTTGTGGTCACAGTTCTAAGAACCTAATCGGAGGAACACCCTTTGGGTTGGGCTGAATGTGAGTGGCCTTCCAGCCACCCTTAACAGTCAGTGTCTGCTCCCATTCGCCGTCTACCAACCTCCTTGCTAGTGGAAGACTACTGCTTCGCTGGGTCCTCTTTTAGCCAGCATCCCAGACCTCCTGTCTTCCCCAGGCCCTTGCCTCAGCCTGGGGTCAGGCCATCTCACCTCTGTGTGGTTCTCTACTGTGGGTCAGGAGGCAACAGTGGACAAACACACGCACACGCACAAAGAACGGCCAAGCCTTCTCAACAGCTATGCTTTATTTGGTGTTTTCCACATGTGCAAAAGTTTCCCAGAGAGCTGGGCCCCACAATGTGTAAAAAAGACCCCCAATGGGGTAGAGCTGTGTAACCATAAAAAAAAAAAAAATAGTAAGAGAAATGAGTTCCCCAGGAGGCCTGGACTGGGCAGAGCACATCCCTCAGGGGCAGTCCACATGCCACTTGCTGCTCGTTCTGGGTCTGCTTTCTTCTGATTGTTCTTTCTTTTTCAAGCCCCTCACTCAAGGGTTGTGGCCACCCAGATGGGCCTAAAGGAGTCCTCAGGCATGGTGGTTTGTGAGGGTGACTTCTCTCACACACAGATACCCCAACTCAGTGCTTGCCCACTGGCATCAGCCCCACTATGATCCCCAGGGCTTCCCCCCAACCCGATTAACCCCTTATCTCACAGTCTCTGCCCTGAGCCTCACCCCAGTCTTCCCTCAGGCCACATTTGAGGGACAGTGACCAAGACAAATAAAGGCCCCCCCACTCAAGTGGCACAGCGGGGTGGGGGTGGGGCTGTACCACCCACATCACACCTAAGGCAGGTGCTTTCGTGTCTGATTGTGTGAGTGTGCATACGGGTGTGGCACATTTGTGTGGGTATGTCAGGCAGGAAGTGGGGGCCTGGGCTGGGGGAGGCGCTTCTGAGATTCAGGGCACATTGACCTTGAAAGGGCTACCAGGGACACTTTCATCACCCCACTTAACAATGAGGATGTAGTCTCCTTTCTCCTTGACAGTGTAGGTGACATTGTAGACCCGGTTTCCCATGTGTTTCACATATACCTCTTCGCAGGGGGTTTTGGGCCCATGCACTCCCACCATCATCATGTTGGTGCCTGGAGAGGAAGGCAGAGAGGAGTGACTCACACCAGGGCCACAGCAGCCTACACCCCCGTCCCTGGACAGCTTCCTGCCCCCTCCTCTCCTCCCCGAGACAAGCCTCTCCGGTGGAACATGCCTGCTTTGCTGCAGTCCACAGTGAATGAGTTCTTCTGACCCACAAAAGCCTGGGATAGGCCTGGGCCCCTTGTCACCACCTTGCTGGCATCTGAGGAGAACTTGGGGATGGAACTATAGCTGGCGCCGCGGCTTGAGGAGGACTTCGTCACTGTCTCCACCAGAACTGTGGATGTTTCGTGAAGGCTGTGCCCTCCAGACAACCGGGGACCTGAAGGGTAGAATAGGTGCCCATGGGCCCAGTCAGAAAGACTTCCTGACCTCTTCTAGGACACTGATGGCCCCCTGAGATGGGCACAGGATAACATTGTGTGCTCTAGGCTCCCGCCTGTCCTCAGCTGCAGCTTTTGAAGAATACAACCTGTTCCTTACAGGCAGCATCTGACCAGTTCCAATCCCTGCTTATCCCTGGGCTACAGCCATTTCTGGCTCTGCTCCTCACCCTTCCAGGCTACCTCTGGGGAGTCAAGTTAACTCACAGGGCAAGAGTATGACTTTAAAACAGAACAAAATGGGGATATAGCTCGGAGTCTTATTCCCTAGCATGAATAAGACTCTGGGTTCAAACCACAACATTGAAAAAAAAATAAAAAGATTTTTTTTTCTTTTTTGGTTTTTGAGACAGGGTTTCTCTGCATAGTTCAGGCTGTCCTGGAACTCACTCTGTGGAGCAGACTGGCTTCAAACTCACAGATCCGCCTGCCTCTGCCTTCCCAGTGCTGGGACAAAAGACATGTGCCTGACAAGACTTGTATTGTTTAAAGATGCACAGCTCTACAGAATGGAATGCTGCCTAGCCACGCCCACCTGGTAACTAGACCATAACTGAAAGCAGACTACAATCAAATGGCCACCAGAGTCAGCCATGCTGGGCTGGGCTATGTGAACCTTCTCCAGCCAGGGTACTCACCTGTGACCTTTGCTTTGAAGGGACTGCCCACAATGTGCTGGGGGCCGCCATACTTGATGGCAATGAGGTAGTTACCAGGAGCCATGGGAGTGTAAGTGACTACATGGCCCTCAGGACACTCCCGACAGTCCAGCTGCACCTTGGAAGGCCCATCAATGGTGACAGACAAGGCCCCTGAGCCTGCGTTCTGCGTGTTCACAATGAACTCTGACGATACACCTGGAGGACAGAGGGAGCACAATGACGGTAAGGAAGAAAGGAAGAACACAGCCCAGGCCGGTGCCCTGGAGCCCTTGGGCAGCACTTCAGGTCAGTACAAACAAGTGCCTGACCTACCAAGGCATGTCTGACCCCCCGAATCTAGCCCTGCTCCCCTCAATTCAGACACTCACCTGTCGTGCCTCCTTCAAGCCCAGGCCCATAAGCTGACACCAAGCCTGGGTCCCCAGCTTGGCTCTGCTCCCCAACACGGATCTTGAAGGGGCTTCCAGGGATGTGGGCACCGTTGAACTTGACATCAATTGAGTGGACACCATTCTCATGGGGGATGAAGCGGATGGTATGCTTATCTGTGAAGCAGAAGATTGGTGAGTGAGCCTCCATGTTTCCTCACCCCTTTGCCAGAGATCCCGGCCTGGCACGAGACGGCAGGGGCAGGGCCAGCTCACCACTGTCCAGTTCAGAGACATAGCACTCCTCCACAGCTCCTGAGGGTGTGTGTACCCGGGCATCAATCACACCACGTGCCCCATTAAGCTGCACTGCGAAAGATGCTGGCTGGTTCACCTTAAGCCCTGTCTCCTGCAAAGACCACAGAGCACATTTAGAGTCTTGGGAAGCTGGAGCTAGACCAGTCCTCTCTGCGGCCCAATGCTGTTCTTACTGTACGGCCAGATCAATGCTCTCACCTTTTCAGTCTGGTCACTGCCTGCTAGCCCAGATTGCAGGGAAAGACTGAGATGCAAAGGCTGACCTGCCATTCTCTGCATCTACCTGTAGGCACCATCCTAGTCATGCTGGGTACCACAGGGGATGAGGAGTGATGTATCCCTGTCTTAGCTGAGGACCCAGAGGCCAGGCACGGAGTAATGCAGGCCTAGTAGCAGAGCCTGACAGTGCTGTGTGGGCTGCAGGCCCGTAAGGGCTTGGATGTGGCAGGCTGGGTGTAGATTGCCCCAAGGAGGGGGTGGCCAAGGGGGAGCACTGGAGAGATCACAATAAGGGCTTGGGGGTATGCGGATGGGAGCCTGGGCTAGAGTGGAGGGTCTCACTGTTGGCTGATAGAACCGCTCTGAGGGTCAGGTAAAAGAGTGTGGGGTGGGGCTGGAGAGATGGCTCAGTGGTTAAGAGCACTGACTGCTCTTCCAGAGGTCCTGAGTTCAATTCCCAGTAATCACATGGTGGCTCACAACCATCTGTGATGGGATCTGATGCTCTCTTCTGCTGTGTCTGAAGACAGTGACAGTGTGCTCATATACATAAAATAAAATAAAATAAAATAAATCTAAAAAACAAAGTCAAAAAAAAAAAAAAGAAAAAGAAAAGAAAAGAAAAAAGGATGTGGGGGCAGGGTCCTGTCCTCTCCTAACAACTCTTTGACAGTGTTTCCATTTGCCAGCACGGCCTGCTGAAAGTCGGCATAGTATACATTCCCATATGGCAGAAGGAAAGGAGACCTTTCTAGATGTCACATCAGGAATAAGTATAGCTGTACTGCAGTGGTAGGTGAGGTGTAGCCCAGTCTACATGTGCTTGCTCATGAGTCCCCTGCAAACTGGCCTTTGTTTATTTTGATTTTATGTACTTATTCTCATGATGTCCTTAGTTACAAACATTCAGGGGAAAATGGAACAAACTCAGTGACAAGACAGGCCAGCTCTCAGGAAGGACAGGGAGACAACGCTTCTAAAAAGTCCAAACAAGGCATGAAGCAGACATGCTCCCCACAAAGGCCCTGACCCATGCTGCATACAGTGGGAGAAGAGACTGCAGCCAGCTTGTCCACCAAGCCAAGTCACTGGCACGTGGGCCTGCCCTCCTGGACTCCTGCCTGTCTCTCAGGTCCCACCCCTGGCACAGACCTGGAGGCTGGTGACAGTGAGTCGGCGAGCATCGTCCGAGAGGGAGGCCACGGGCACCACGAAGGGGCTGTCTGGGATGTGCTCATCATTGAACTTGATGGAGACCTCATAGTCACCTGGGGAAGGAGGCTGGTCAGCACACAGGGCAGAAGGGGCAAACTTCTCCCATCCCAGCCTTGTTATAGGAATCATCTCTGAGTGGGCAAAGGAACTTGGGGTACAGAGGGAGTAGTGGCTGATGGGGGAAGTCCCACAACCCATTGGTCAGCAAGTAGAAACCCTGTCCCCATCCCAAGTGTGACCATCTACCTGGCTCCTGGACAACATAGGAGACGCCACAAGAACCATCTTTGCGGTCTTCAAATGCAATCTCTGCCTTGCTGGGACCCTCCACAGCAATGGACAGGCCCCCTGCACCAGCTTCTCGGGTCCAGATGCTAAACTCAGCTGGATGGCAATAGGGTAGGGGTGGGGACTTAGTGCTGTTGCCCCCCACGTCGGCTGCCCTGGCCCCAAACTCCCCCTGGCTTTAGCTACTTACCTGGAACGCCAGCCACACCTCGCTCCAGCCCTGTGCCTCCAGCCCGCACCTTGTGGGCACCACCTTCACCTAGTGGACCCACGGTGAACTGAAAAGGGCTTCCAGGCACATGCTGGCCTCGGTACTTGACAGTGACTGTGTGGGGACCCATCTCCTGGGGCACAAAGCGCACACTGTATGCGCTGTCTTCTCCCTCGACGATCTCTGCAGCTTCTGTCTTGCCAGATGGACTGGTCACCTGGGCTGTCATGTCCTGAGAGCTGGCCTCACCTGAAGGGTTGGAGTGATGTCAGGCCAACAAGAGGCTGTATCTGGTCTCCATGGTCCCTTCCCTCCTCAGTGAACCCCTTTCTCTGCTCAGACCTGTCCTGGCCATCTAGGCCAAGGTAGCCAAGGATGAGGCGACCCTGTCTCCCTGTGAGGACCTCAGTTCCCTGCTCACCTTCCTGCTGCCGGGTGATGCTGCCGAAGGAGCCCAGGCGTTCCCGGCCTAGGAAATCGCCGAAAACAGCCGGGAAAGGATCTCCGCCGACCTGGGTAGACTCCTCCACTCGGACTTCACGCTTGGTCTCCCCGCCCCGAGTCTTGCTGATCTCTGTCCGCTCTGTGCGGGTGTAGGTGTGGCTGCTACGTGTGAAGGTGCGAGTGAGGCGCTCCTGGGCAGACACCATCTGAAACCAGTTTCCTGTAGAAAGCCCAGAGGCGGGTGGCAAGAGGTGAGGAGAGAGGCAGGCAGGACAGAGGCCCTAGGGTAGACTCCAGGCTGCAAGGACATCCCATGGCCAACCCTGCTCTGTCCTGGCTCTTCTCTGCCTTTGCAGCATCTACCTGGGATCTTGAGGTTGAGGTCACAGGTGCTGCCAATGGTAGCAATGGAGGGTGCCTGTCTGCGCCGGGTGATGCTTTCCTTCATGCGTCCCTCGCCAGTCACCTTCACGGTGAAGGGGCTTCCTGTAAGTGAGAAAGGAGAAATCAGGTTCACAGGGCACCTGCCTGGTCCCCAGATTTGTGTCAGGGGCATCTCTGTCTATACACTAAAGGCCTGGAATCAGCCATAGGCCTGAAGACAGTGGTAGGCCTAACATGCATGCCTGCTAGCACAAAGTCTTGGTCTCTGTGGAAAAACACTAGAACAGATGGCTAGAAGCTATTGTAAACAGATAGTTGCCAGGCTCTAGTCTTAGACCTTGTAGATAGGTGACCTTGGTAGATAGTACCAACTTAGATCAGGACAAGTGAATCATAGGCGGAGTCATAATGGCCTGTCCCCTGAACCTTCACCCAGCTGACACACTATTCTGGAAGATATCTGTACTCCCCCTGAACACCTACACTCCTGCGTCATCCCCTTCCCCACATCCTGCATTTTTATGTATATAACCTGTGTGTGAAAAATTAAAAATTGCGATCTGATCAGCCTATAGACAGGTTGCTGTTCTTTGCGTCTTTGCCTGCTACCCCCCTGGCCCCCGGTCTCTTTCAGGTGATCTCCCTGGACCCCTGTTTAATGTCCTGCTGGACAGGACAGATTTGTCCCCACTGAGTCCCAGCCCAGAGTCTTACCAGGCACGTGTTTGTCAGCAAACTTAATATTGATGATATAGGTGCCGGGTTCTGTTGGGCAGTAGGTGACTTTGCAGGTACCATCTTCCATATCCTCACAGTTAATGTCCACCTTGCTAGGACCTTCGATGCTCAGCCCCAGGCCTCCATAGCCTAAGGAAAGGAATGTGAGAAAACAATGTCTCCCCTGAGCTCATGATACCTGTGCCCACACCACTCTCCTGCCCCATGCAGAAGACCCTGCCTAGAATAGACGTCAAATGAGTGTGGTGACTGCTAAGGGAAATGGCGCCATGAGATGTAGAGAGGCAAGCGTGTCTGTCATCAAGGCCTACTAAAGAGGCATTTTGGAAACTTCCATACTGAGAACTTCTTGAATTCCAGGGAGTGGGGACTAACGAGCTCAGGATAGCTGAGCTTTCTCTTAGCTGTGACAGAGCTGATTGACTGGGGACATTCACTTTCACCCAGTGGGCTCCAGAATGAATCCCAACAGGTCCAGGAAGCCCAGGGGAGGAGGAGGTGGTCAGAGGAGGGAGGTCATGGGCAGGAAAGAGGGTCAGGAATCTGTGGAGTGCTAACTACATGGGGGATTCTGGGACGAGAAGTACCTGCATTGCGAGTGTCCACAATAAACTCGGCCACTTGGAAGGTTTGTCCCTCGGAAAGGCCCTTGCCCCAGACTCGAACTTTGCTGGCATCTCCAATCTCCGAAGGCCCCACCAAAATCTTAAAGGGGCTGTTGGTGACATGCTTGCCACTCTTGCGTACGCTCACCACATGTTCACCGACCTCCTTGGGGGTAAAAGAGATCCCTGTGGAGAGGGGACAGTGAGCAGAACATCCCTGAGGCCTCCCCTACCCAGGCATCCCCAGGAGTCACCGCGCTCACCAATGTGCCTGTTGGGCAGACGCTTCAACAGGCATGGCTCCTCATTGCCTGAAGGAGCACGGATACTGGCTGTCAGCTGGCTGAGGTCACCCTCCGTGATCTTCAGCGACACGTCGGTGGAGGTGCCCACATTAAGCTGTGATGTTCTCATTGAGTCGTCACCTGGGAGATGGTTGGGACAGATCAGGATGTTGGCTCCAGACAAACTCTAGCATTCCTGGCCTGCATTCACAAGAACCTCAGAAAGACCCACCATCCCTGTTCACTGTGCCTGTCTCAGTCTTGGGGAGGCTAAGTCTCTCTTTGAAACTTTATGTATTTAATCCTGAGTTACATGGAATGACAGAACAAAATGCCAGATGCTTTCTCGCTATGACTCAGTTCACAGTACTAATTTGAAAATTAATTGAGTAACTTGAAAACTGAACTAATAATGTCTTTTTTTGTGTGTGTGTGTTTGTTTTTGTTTTTGGTTTGTTTTGTTTTGGTATTTTGAGACATGGTCTTTCTATGTAAGCTTGGCTGACTTAGAGCGCTCCATGTAGACCAGGCTGGCCTTGAGCTGACATAGATGATTCATGTCTTTTAAAGCATAGAATGGTGGGATGTTCCTTGCCTGCTGTGGAGAGCAGCAACCTTACATTTATCTCAAGATGTTCTCCTCCTCCCCAGCGGTCTCTACCCAAATGTCCTGAGTGAACTGATCTGAGCATGTGCATGGCAGATTGCCGGTGCCCGAATGTCTACCTCACCTGTGATCTTGGCTGTGAAGGGACTCCCTGGGATGTGCTTGTCGTCAAAGCGCACAATGATGCTGTAGTCTCCAGGCGCTGTGGGTAGGTAGGACACAGTACAGGTGCCGTCCTTGTTGTCCTTGCAGGTGATCTCTGCCTTGGATGGGCCCTCCACAGCCAGTGACAGGCCCCCTGTTAGTGAAAGTGGGCTGAGATCAGAGGGTCTATCCTTGAGCCTGCAGCCTGGCAAGCCCCTTCACCTCTTTTGGCCGCTCTCCTCACCTTCCCCAGCATCCTTGGTGACAATTGTGAAGGTGGCAGGCTTGTTGACCATGCCATGGCTCAGACCTGGCCCGTAGGCACTAACATGGCGGCTGTTGATGGCATCCACATAGAACTGCAGAGGGCTCCCTGGGTGGTGACAGGTAGAGCTGGATTAGCATAAGGACAGGGGCTTCCTGCACCCACGTTGGCCCTCAGCTTCTTCAACAGCCTTGGATGTTGAGTACTGTGTCTCTGCTACATGGACTTGGCTTTTAGAAGCCTATCACCACTAGGACACACATTTCCCCAGAACCTCCCTTGGTGCCTGTACATGGCACATGCTTACATATGTATTTAAAGGAGGACGGTAGGACCAACATGGTGTCAGCTCCTCTTGCCATGGTCTCACTCTGCCCCCAACTCACCAGGGATATGGTTGCCATCGTACTTGATCCCCATCTGGTGCAGGCCTTTCTCTGTTGGCGCGTATCTCACTGTGATGGTACCATCCTTGTTGTCAGTGATGTTGGGGCGTGCTGTTTTACCAGAAGGCATCCGAACCTCCCCTGAAAGGCAGATACACTTACATGTGGGATGCTGGTTTCTCCCATCACAGTCCCAGGGTCTGTTCTTAAGAAGCTTGCTTTCCCCAGAGCCCAGACACTGGGAAGAAGCCTATTCAGGACTAGAAGGACGAATCCCGAACTAAGAGACAGAGGGCTTGAACCTGAGTTCTAGCTCTGCTCCACTTGTGAGTCTCAACCTAATTTGTTTCCCCTCTCTGGGCCCTAGGGCTCATCTCTACACTTGATCTTAGCTGAAAGGCCAAGAAGTGTTCTCAGTTCTCAACAGAGTCTTGTGAGTGGGGCACCTGTTACCTGTCAGCTCCCCTTTCTGCACAGTGAAGGGGATGACCAAGTTGAAGGGCCTCAGCATGGACTCCAGAGGCTCCGCAGGCACCACGGGCTCCTCTGTGGCCTATAGCAGGTGAGAGAAAGGAGCATTGGTGGAGAAGGCCGGGGAATATGGCCTGCCTCGTGAAGTCAGAGAGAATGAAGAAAGAATAAGGTTAATAGTGAAACCCGAGTGGCAGAAGAGACGCGTCAGCTGCAGAAGAAGGGGCGCCATACCCAGATTTGGGTGCCCTCTGCCCATCCTAATGCCTGCTTATTCCCCAAGAGGCCCAACCATGGCCCAAGCCTGCAGAACAACAGAAGGAGGAATGAAGAAAGTGGGGAGAAGGATGGTGAGGCCTGTCATGGGACGCTCTAGTACCCAGTGTGTGGGGCAGGTGCCAGGCCGAAGAGGGGCATAGGGCTGGTGCAGCTGCAGCACTTCCGCAGGCTCCTCCACATGAGGCAGCGGGTCACAGGCCTGGGGAGTAAGGCACAGGGCACACAATGTGGGGGGACCTAGGTCCCAGAACTGACTCTCAGAATGGCCCAGGACTCAAGTCCTGGGTGGGTAGGTATCTCAGGAATTCTATCCTTGTCCTGCAGGGCCACCTCTGTAGAAACAAGAGCTAGGGACAGTGGCCCAAAGGTCAGAGAAGAACACAGTGAGCTCCTCCAGAGAGGGATGACACCTCTCAGGTCAAAGGCGGAGCTGTGCCACCTCCCAGGAGGTTGGAAAGCTGCAGGGATCGCAAAGGCTCATTCTAGAGAACTCTGGCTCCAGGATCCATTCATCAGGCGTGGGGACAGGTTCTCTGATTCCTTGAGGACAGCTCCTAGGATTCCTTGCAGCTAAGAGGCATATTCTGCATAATCCCCGCCCTGTCCTCCAGCCCCACCACAGCCATGAGCTTACCAGCACATGGAAGGGGCTGTTGGGGATGTGTTCACCCCCAAAGCGGATGGTGATGACGTATTTGCCCGGTTCAGGCGCTGTGTAGTAGATATCGAAGGTACCGTCGTGGTTCTCAACCACATCCACATCGAGCTCTGCCCCGTCGGGCGTGGACACCGTGCAGGTCACCTTCCCCTTGCCTGCTGCCTTGGCGTCCACTGTAATCACCGTCTCCTCTCCAATCTGGATTCTGGGACCCAGGCAGGCACCTACCACATGAAAAAGTCAGATCAGGGGCTGTGGAGCCCTTGGCCAGCTCCCCCTTTTCCAGCCACTCCCACAGCTCCCAGCCCCTATCAAAGAAAGAAAAAGGTTACTCACCCAGTCCGTGGCCTCCAATGGACACTGGAAATAGACAAGAAAGTTAGACCGTGAAGGTTCAAGATGAGCCAGTGGGGAGTGGGGCTGGGCTGGGCAGGGGGATAGACTATTTGCCAGCGTGGCCCCGGGACTGGGCTGGGAGACTGAATGCATTCTAAGGGGGCTGGCTGTCGAGAAGGGATTCAGAGTTGTTCACCTGTAACAAGGCACTTGCTGGCGTCTCCTGTAGGCAGGGCGTGGATGCGGAAGGGTGAGTAAGGGATCTCATCGCCGCCATACTTGATGGTGATGGTGTACCGACCACTCATGTCTGGCAGGTAGGATACGGTATATGTGCCGTCCCCATTGTCTCGGATGTTGGCCTTCTTGGGTTTACCCTCGGGATCCTAGAGGAGGAGGAGAGGTCAGGCCTGCCTATATCCACAGAGTCCCGGCTGGGCAGGAGGCTGTGCCTAGACTCACCAGGATCTGGACAGTGAGAAGCCCCTCCCCAGCATCACGAGCATCAATGGTGAACTCCACGGGCAGGCTGGCAGGGATGCCGGAGGCATTGAGGCCAGGGCCACTGGCCCGCACTTTGCTGGCGTCATGAGCTGGAAGCACTTTGATCTTGAAAGGGCTTGAGAAACAAAAAGAATGGACAGTTGTCAGGGAGTTGGTGCTTGGGAATTGTGAGACTTCCCACAGATGGGCAGAAGGAGAGACTCTGCAGAGCAGCATGGAGAGGCTGTTTCTCAGGACCAGGCGACATCTTGAGTCTTGGAGAAGAGTCACTGATGGACCCATTATACACAGTGTTTTTCTCCAAAGGAAGATGCTGTTAACTGTTTAAAGGGTCCGTATACTTTCTATGGCTCTTTTCCTTGAAAAAAACTTATGCTTATTTGGTGCCAAAGCTACTGGTGTGATACTACCTTCAGGGCAGAGAACCTTTGAGTGGGGCAGGATGGGATAGTCCCAGAAGGAGGTTTAGACGGATAAGGGGGTCTCTGCCCAAGTCCTGGCCTTGAAGGTGAGGCCCTAGGAGAAGCTCTAGCTCAGCATGGATTACCCAAGGCTGGTCCTCACCTGCGTGGCACCTCCTGGTCAGCATACTTGACGGCCACGGTATAGGGCCCGTCAGTGGCAGGTGTGTAGTGGACAGTGTGGGTACCATCCCCATTGTCACGAACCTCCACAGGCTCAGCCACACCTGGACAAAGGCAGACGAGTGTCAACAGGGCCTCCCGGAACCTCACCCCACTTCCCTCTTTCACCCCAGACATTCTATACCTGTGGGTCCCAGCACAGCCACCTGCAGAGGGGCCCGGCCAGCTTGACTGCAGTCCACCGTGAAGGTCTGAGGTACCCGAGCCCTGACGCCGGTCCCTAGCCCTGGCCCTGAGCACTTCACCTTCCCAGGGTCTACCACATCCTTCACAGGAACTCGGAATGGGCTTCCTGGGAGAGTGAGAACAGAGGAGGGGGAGCTTGGTGGTTAGCCTCTGCCCACTGCCTGGCAAAGTCTGTCTTCCTGGGCTGAGGAGCTACAGAGCAGGCAGCCTCCCTGCTGCTGAGAGGCCCATAGAGGCAGGGCAACAAGAGAAAGCAGTCTGGAATTTGCTTAGAAATAAAAAAAAAAAAAGAGTAAGCAAATTTGACTGAAGAATAAGACAGGACAAATTCACCTTCCTAGACTCAGCCTGGAAAGAAAGCCCTCCTGAATCTTTAAAATGTTAACAATGGAATATTCTTAAACACAGCTTATGTCTTGTCACTGTAGTTGAAACATGAAGAGGATATGTAGAATGTAGAAGTCATTAAGAGAAAACAGTGTCTTGTTTTAGCAGACCGCTTCCTACAGTAACAGAAGACATGACACACCCAGGCAGCTGGGCTGTAGGACAGCAAATCTAGTCAGGGGATCTCTACGTCCAAAGTCTGGTGCAAGGGCCTCTGAGAATGAACTAGAGGGTTACCACAGCCACACCGCCTCCTGCCCTGCTTCTTGCCCTCTGCAAATCTCCACATCCACCTCTCCCCATGACCCCAGCATCCCATCATCGTCTTCCCAGAGCCCACCCCACCCTCCCTCTTTGCCCACCTGGAATGGGCTGTCCGCCAAAGGTGATGTTGACATCGTAGTCTCCAGGGGTGAAGGGGATGTACTCCACTGTGCAACTTCCGTCTTTGTTGTCCTTGCAGGACATCTTAGCTTCTGATGGGCCCTCGATGGCTAGGCCAAGGCCTCCTGTGCCAGCACCCCTATAAAAGACCACTTCTGTCAGCTGTTCTAGAGCCAATGAAAGGGATGGAAGGGATTGGAGGACAGGGAGGGGAAAAGAGGGCAAGCTGCTGGGGGCCCAGTGCCGGGAGGGATGGGCTGTCATAGGCTGTTTGGAAAACCAAGAGGAATGATCCTTGGTCACCTCTGACAGATGGGAAGGGCAAACAAGCAGAGATCAAGATGGACATGACCTTGGGTCGAGGTTAGGCAGAGAGGAGGATACCTGGTTTCCACAGTGAAGCGGTTGGCCTTGCTGACCAAGCCACCCTCTAGGCCTGGCCCGAAGGCCCGGACTCGGGTGGGGTCGCAGCCCTCAGTCACACCCACTCGGAAGGGGCTCTTGGGCACAGCTACTTCATCATATGACACCTCCACCAAATGCACACCTGGAAGCCAGTCACAGTCAGCCAAGGACCGCAGATTCCCCCATCCTTGCCCCCCTGAGCATTCTCTGAGCCATTCCCTACCACCAACCTCTTACCCTCTTCATAGGCAGTGTATTGCACTCGGTAGGTGCCATCTCCGTTGTCTGTCACATAGGTATCTGTCTTAGCACCAGAGGGGTTGAGGACACGAGCTGTCACGTGGTTGCCACCTGTTGCTGTTAGAGATCTTGCATCCACAGTAAATTCGGTGGTCACCTCCCGAAGGACACCTAGATCCAGAGAGCCATGCTCACTCAGCCTTCATGCAGGCCCCTCTTCAGCCCTCATTCCACAGCTGTTCCTTCAAGTAGAGGAGGGTCTCCTCCCTGTGCCCTTGCCAGTCTCAGGCTTTTCCTCCTCCTCCTCTGCCTTCTTCACTATTTAGTACCATCCTTGGCTCCCATCTGCCAGGCTGAGGACCGTGTCTTACATGTCTCTGCTCGGTTTAGTCCTAGCTGAGTCTGGCTCTCTTGCAAGCAGCACATTCACGAAAGTGTCCTCTTGATTCTCGACAACCCCTAAGACACGGCTTTCCCTCTGTCCCCCTTGGACATTCTCAGCTTTATTAAGTCTGAGATGTCTTAAATTGACGAGTTCAAATATTTCCCCATTAAAGTGCTGGGGGCAGATGCTATTTTGTGACAAGAGCAGAGACTAACCTTCATGCCCTTTTGGACTCCCTTGATTCCCTTCTGGTGTGTTGAGCCCCTGACACCTCCATCTGCCCATCCCCCAGCCCTCCTCCCTCCTTCCAGACCTAAGCCCACAATTGGACACTGAGCTGCTCCTCTCTTACCATGTGGCTCCACACCAGGCCCAGAGACCTTGATGCCACTGGTATCAACTGCAGGCTGCACGTGGACACGGGTGGGGAACTTGGGTATGGGGTGGCCGCCATACTTGATGGTGATGGTGTAGGTGCCGGGGAAGGCAGGGCTGTAGGTGATGTGGTAGGTGCCGTCCGCGTTGTTGTGAATGAGCACCTCGGCTTTGACACCAGCATCTGACAGGATCTCGATGGTCAGCTCGGCCTCGCCCGCTTCCGAGCAGTCCACGGTGAAGGTGGCTGCCTCTCCAGCCTTGCCACGCTCCAGGCCTGGCCCACTGGCCCTCACCTTGCTTGGGTCGAACACAGGCTGGATGGTGGCCTTGAAGGGTGAGCCAGGGACGTGGGCTTCAGCAAACAGGATATTGATGGTGTACTCGCCTGGCTCTGTGGGCAGGTAGCTGACTGCACAAGATCCGTCACCATTGTCTTGGCACTCGATCTTGGCTTCGCAGGGGCCCTCGACAGTCAGCCCCAGGCCTCCTGTGCCAGCCCCCTTGGTGTCAATGGAGAATGGTGCCGGGGTGCCTACAAGCCCACCCTTGAGACCAGGGCCATAAGCGCAGACCTAGGAAGATGAACACGTACGTGAGTCCCCTGAACTTGGTTTCTCCTATGCTCCTAGCCTCTGTGGCTGCCACCTAGCTAAGCACCTTGAGTGGTAGCAGCTACTGCAGAGTGGCTACAGCTCCAGAAGAGGACAGGGAGACGGAGACGAAGTAACAGTGAGATTGAAGCTCAGGTCAGATTCCTCGGCCAGCTCTGAACAACTAAGCTGTCTCCAAGACAGGCCTTTTATAGAGGACGGTCCTGGCCCTGGATGTGCCTGCTCCAGGCACATCTGTCCTTCTGGTCTCTGACTAGAATGCATCCATCTTTTCTACCATCCAGCCCCCATGTACTTACCTTGGAGGGGTCAGGGGGCAGGACGCCTTCCACAGCAAAGGGGCTGCCAGGCACTGGGTGACCATCATAGGTGATGTCCACCTTGTAAGGTCCCTCTTCAGGGGGCATATAGCGGACAGCCTGGGCTTCTGCTCCACCCCCGGGCTCCAGCTTGCACGGGATAGGCCGTCGGGAGGGTGATGTCATCCGCACATCTAATTGGCCCTGCCCACCAGCCCCTCTGGTATTCACCGAGAACGCCTGTTCCTGTCCCACAGCTACCTCTGGATGGAGGGCAAGGGACACTGTGAGTAGACTTCAGCGGCTCACCCACACACCCCTCAGCCCCAGGGTGGCTCTTTACTTACTGCTGTTAAGGCCTTGAACTTTGACTTTGCTGAGGTCCAGTGGGGGTGCCACATTCACCACAAAGGGACTTTTAGGGACAGGATCCCCACCGTAGGTCACTGTTACTGCCATGTTGCCCTATTGGGTAGAAGAGAAAGTCAGAATGGGGTGGCTTAGATATACTCCAGTAACACCTCCTTGGACTCTGCAGTTCATTGTCCTAGAGCAAGAGCGGGCAGGAGACAGGAAGTGGGCGAGAGCCCAGAAGGGGTCTGATGAGGCTGAGGAGGTTATATTTAGGTCCCATTGGTAGCAGAGCGAAAGGCATGAGAGGATGAGACATACCTGCTGGACAGCAGTGTACTTGACAGTATATGAATAGTCATGGTTGTCAATGATTTCAAAGTCTCGCACGGCTTCGCCCTTGGCTGCCCCAGCAAAGTGCACATCCAGCTTGGCCTTGCCAGCTCCCTTGGTCAGCACAGTAAAGTGAGTCGGCTTCCCAACTTCCACACCTGGAAGTCCCCCAAGAGAGGGCAGTGAGGGCCTGGGGACCAATTAACCCCAATCCCAACTCATACCATCTCCATCCTTGTCCAGACATCTACCTGTGCGGCTCAGTCCAGGGCCCTCAGCCTTGACCTTGCTAGCATCGTGGGATGGGTCCACCTTGATGTGGAAGGGACTGGCAGGGATCTCCTGGTTGTGGAGAAGGCTTAGTCAGGTTTCCAAGGGGACAGTATTGAGTTAGATACTGGTCAGGTCCCACCAGGATGGTATCCATCCAGGTACCCAATGAGGGTACAGCACCATCGTGTTGGCCGAGGCATACACCAAGGACTCACTCTACAGCCTCTGTGTAATTGTGTTCTGCTTCAGAAACAACTCATTTCCAACCGCCTTCCCAGACCTTTAGCATGCAAGCCTACGGCTACCAACTGTAGCTGAGGGCTACCGTACCTGGTTGGCAAACAGCACCATGATCGTGTAGTGGCCGGCCCCCGGGGGTGTGTACTTGACTGTGAAGGTGTCGTTGTCATTCTTGATGATGTCAAAGTCGATGTCGGCTTCCACAGGCCCCACCACGCCAGGGGCACACTTGATGCCGATGCTCACATCACCTGAGGGGAAGAAGAGCCCGTGCTGTGCTGTGCGTGGGGCTCAAGAGGCTCCTGGAACTGTGCCCAAGCAACTGGTTCTAGTGGATCCAAGCCCTTCCCACCAGAACACGCCCCCGAGGGAGTGGCCACGCCCCCGAGGGAGTAGCTCACCTTGCCCGGCTTCGCTACAGTCTACTGTGAAGTAGGTGGGTTCGTTGGCTTTAAGGCCTGTCTTCTCTACTCCAGGACCATATACCTTTACCCGCTCAGGATGGCTGCCTTCTCCCACATTCACCTGTGGGCAGGGGTTTTATGCTCAGGGAGTAGACATTGCTCAAGGCTAACCCTTCCCAGCAACTCCCCACTCCCAGCCTCAGCTGGACCAGTCTTAGCCTCTTTGTGGGGGCCTTGAGGAAGGGAAATACGCAGAGCATCCAGGACAGACAAAATCTGCTGCATGGGGATCGCATTCTTTGGGACTCCTGGCAGTGTGCAAGGGGCAGCATTGGTAGACATACCCTGAAGGGGCTCTTGGGCACGTTGACACCTCCCCAGGAGATGATGATAGTGTGCTTAATGGGCTTGGTAGGCACATAGGAGCATCGGAAGGTACCATCGCCATTGGGGATCACCTTGATGTCAATGGGGCAGCCATCTGCATCCTGTGGGTACCAGCCAAGCAATGTTCATGGCAGCAGAGAAGGCCACAGGTCTCTCAGTGCGCCCTCTGCTGGATCAGGCAGACTCTGCACTTCTCTATTCCCAACCAGTATCTACACACCCACTCAAGGTCCAGCTACTGATGTCAGGCCATGAGTCTAGTGCCACCTGCTTTGGTGACCAGTACCTACCCCAGAAGCCAAAAGACTTGGCATCAAGTCACCTCTGTGGCCTGCTTCCAAACTTATGTTTAGCTTATGTGTCAGGAGTCAGGAAGAGGCTAAATCAATGTTCCAAAAATTAACAAGTTTTTAAAAGAACAACTGTCTCCTTGGAGTTTCAAGCCCTTTAGGGTCAGTGGACACTAATTTGTTAAACTGACTTGAAGCCAATGTCACATATGGTGAGATCATCTTTCAACCTCAAATTGTCGATTCAAAAATGAATCTTGAAAATGCTTTTAAGATTATCATCTGTAAGAAAATATGGTTTTAATTTTCTACAGAACTATAACCATGTGAGACTCAGTCCTGTCTTTCTGGGATACTACAACCTCCATTCTGGAGGCCTCTCTGTGAGGTAGCGGGGCTCAGTGGAGACAGCGGTGTCCCACCTGGGCATAGAGCTTCAAATCTCCCTTGCCAGCAGCACGGGCATCGATGGTGAATTCAGCAGGCCTGTCCACAATGCAGCCAGTAGGCTCCAGGCCAGGTCCAAAGGCTTTCACCTACGTTCCGGACAAGAGAGGGGACTGGGTTGGAGACAGAAGGAGGACAGAGCACCCAAGCCCAGACCAGACAGAGTGTGGGAGCTCGGAGCCCACCTTGTCTGGAAAGCAGTCTGGTGGGGCTGGCTGAATGTGGGCTATGAAAGGCGAGTCCCGGATGTCCTCATCGTCACAGATGACATGCACAGCATATTCCCCGGGCTCTGTGGGCCAGTACCGCACATCACAGGAGCCGTCCCCTTTGTCATCACATTCTATCTTGGCTTGTGAGGGTCCCTCGATGGAGAAGCCTGGGGAGGGGTGGGAAGGGTCAGAGAGCATAAGGTACAGCCAGGCCTCAGGCAGGTCCCCTATGTTTCCTTCTGCTCCCAGCCCAGTTACCTCTATGTCCCCACTCTATGCTTATCCTGACAGCCTTCCATGTCTCACTGTCCTCCCCAGCTCCTCCTCCACGTCAGTCCTTTTTATTCACATGCCTCATGCCACCCAGCCACTTACCCAGCGTCCCCACTTCTGTGCCGATGGCTTCCACCACGAAGTCAGCTGACTTGCCCACTTGGCCAGTCTCCAATCCAGGACCCCATGCCCGCACTTTCTGGGCTCCAGCCTCTGGGCTCACCTGGACCTCAAAAGGGCTAGGAATAAAGGAAAGAGTTGGCATCAGTGTCAGGAAGTGCCCCTGTCAGAGGCAGGCCTCTTCTCGTCCTGTCTCCAGAAGCATCTTCATCTCCTTGCAGCAAATGACCCGGACAGGAAGATACAGACAGGGAGGAGGCATTGTGCTTACCTGCGGGGAATGGCGTAGCCACCCCAAGTGATGGTCACCACATACTTCCCAGGTACCACTGGGTAGTATTCGCACTCGAACACACCATCTCCAGCCTCTCGAACTTTCACTGGCTCCTCCGTGCCCTCTGAGGAAATGAAGGTCAGGAGCACAGGTCAAAGTCTGGGAGTCCTAGGTTCTTCCTCCTCTCAAGAGGTCCTTGGGACCCAGGCCATCTGAGAAAGGTGCTACTATTGGGCAGAGCTGAAATTTATGGCAGGACCACACGTCATCCCTGAGTACAACAGCCCAGTGGAGCACACAAGGTAGAGACAACTAGTTCCAGTTTTCAGACGGGGAAACTGAGGCAGAGAGGAGAGTCCATGGGTCACCATGTCTCTGCAATCCCAGGATGGGGCTGTGTATCCTGGCTGTCACTGCCCTCAGATTGTCAAAACTACTGTCCAGGCCCCCAGCCCTGGGACCTGGCACTCACTTGGACCCTTGACTGTGACCTTGAGCTCTCCGCTGCCAGCACCCTTGGTGAACACCTTGAAGTCAGCCATCTCTTTCACACGCACACCTTTGGGCTGCAGGCCTCGCCCAGAGGCTCGGCAAGCGTTGGGATTACAGGCTGGGGAGAGGAAGAGAGAGAAGGTTTGGGTGCTGAATGGTCCTGGATGGAGGCCAAGCTCCTTGTCACTGACCACCTTACTGCACGTGGATCTCCTGACCCCTCACAGGCACCGAGCATGGCCTCATGCAACCCTGCCCCATGCTTTCTGTGTCCAGTACAGAACTGTGTCTGCTGGGATCAATGCTGGGCGCTGAGCAGAGATCTGGCTGCAGACATGTCAGAGCCTTTCCTTGGAGCCACTTGAGACAAAGACATGGCAGATTCTGTACCGCGTGGGCTAAGAGACAGGTGCACTGTCTACCCACACTTAAGGCTTTCCATTGTAGCCCTAGGCTTTCTCAGCACCTCCATAGCTGCCTCACAAACTGTGGCATGCCACAAGACATCCAGCACCGCCATGGAACAAGAGGTATTCCATGTAGCATTAAGCCTTCCGCTGCGCATGGCCAATGCATTGAAACCAGCCTGGTACAATACAGAAAATGGCATGGAACTCATGGGGCACCGCAAAACTGACAGTGACATATAACCTAGGCCTGCCAGAGAACACAGCCCGTGGCACAGAACTCAGGCGCTGCCACAGAGTCCAGGCTCAGCGGCTGGAGCCAGGCATGGAACACTGGTAGACGGTGGGACAGAGTCTAAAGTTTGTGACAGAGACCACAAGGCAGACAATGGAGCAAAACTAAACCTGCCAGAGAACACACACAATGGCTCGGAACACTAGCCTGTCACAGAAGGCCACAGGACAGGAGCAATCCACACCGTGTGGGCATGCCACAAGCACGGGTGAGGCCAGCCAGCTATGGCCATGCCTGGCCCCACCTCCACTGGCGAGTACTAACGTGGCGCCACTCTCTTGGCCTGGTGGACGATGGGTATGGAGGGGGTGGGCGGCGGCAAGGGCACTGAGTACAGGGAGAGAATCAGTTGGGGGTTGGTTCACCAACTGAGGGCCTTGCACACGGGTGAGAACATGCCATGTGTGCTCTACCAGTGTAGCTCTGCTGTGACTCCTCTCCCAACCCTTCCAGGCAGCCCATATTCTGGTCTCTTTCCCTGTGGTCTCTGAACCCCCTCTTACCCATACCAGCCTCCTTGGGGTGGAGGGATGATAAAGGAGATCCCTCCAGAACCCCAGTTGCCCCTGTCTGACTCCACCCCCACCTCCAGCCCTGTAGGTAAAGTTCTTCATTTCCCATCAATCCTCAGACCTGAAGTTTGATGGCAAGCTTTTTGTGTCTGGCCTTGGTGAGGTGAAGTACCCTTACCTTCTGCCACATGGACTGGGAAAGGACTCCGGGTGATGGGTGCACCAGCAAAGGCCACATGCACGGTGTGCGGCCCCTCCATCACAGGCCTGTATGTGCAGCGGAATGTGTTGTCACCCTTGTCCTCCAGGGCCACCTCTACTGTATCCCGCCGCCCCTGTGGGTCCACGATCACCACGGCAACGTCACCAGTGCCAGCCCCTGCAAAGAACAAGGCTGTCAGTACCTGGTTCTCGACACACACACATCTGATCAGGCTCCCTCATCCTGAAATCCACCACCTAGGATCTGTCTCAGCCCCACAACCATACACTATCAGAGGCTATCCTGGGCTAACACTTACCAGCAGTATAGATGTCAAAGTAGGTGGGTTTGTTGGCCACATTACCCACGGGCTCCAGACCAGGGCCACGGGCTGACACCTTGTTGGCATCCCCAAGAGCCATGCCCACATTCACCTCAAAGGGACTCCGCTCAATGTTCTGGCCAGCAAAGAGCACGGTCACCTGAGGGTGGGGGTGGGGGAGGAGGCAAAGGTTAGCTCTAGGGGAGACTAGTTCTGAGAGAGTGGAGAGGCAAAGTAAAGGCAATGGGAATGGGCTGAGAGGGGCAGCGGCGAAGGCAACAGTCGTGAGTAGACAGGAGGGCAGAGGGCAGGAGGGCCTCTAAGGAGATACCTTGTGTAACCCAGCAACCTTGGGCACATAGGAGACGGCATATGTGCGGTCCTTGTCATTGTTGGGAACCACTTTGGCCTGTTGGGAAGGGAAAAGGTTGTAACCCTTACTGACCCCATAATCCCGGGACTCCTCTGTCCCAAGTTCTCTCTGGTTTCAATCCCCTATCAATTCCTTTATGTCCAGGACCCAACTATACCTCCTCCGTGTGCCCCTCGGGGTCCTCGATGTAGACCAGCACCTCACCCACACCAGCATCGACTGTCTGCACAGTGAAGTGGGCAGGCTGTAACACAGTGTTGCCCTGGGGCTCAATGCCTGCGGACAGAAGCAGAGCCCAGATCACTCAAAGGTCCTCTACCTGCCCAGATGCCTCCCTCGGGACCGCTCTTAGGCCTCCACACATACCGGGCCCATAGGCGATGGCTTTCTTGGGATTCAGCTGCTTAGAGCGGACAGGGGCACCGGGTTTGAGCTTGGCCTTAGGAAACTGGGACAGGTAGGTCATGACGGAGTGCTCGTCTACGTTGGGATCCACGATTTCTTCGGGGGCAATCACCTGCCGTACGAAGAAAGGATGGTTGCACGCTGCTCTCACAGTTCCCCGCCTGCTTCCTTGCCAGGTATCTCTGTACAGTCCTTTCCTCTCCATTTCCCTCCCCCCACACCCCACTATGCCATCTGCCAGTGTACCTGGGGCACCCCGAGCCAGTCATCGGCTTGCTGCATGGCCTCTCTGGCATTCTGTACAGGCTGGTTGGGATCCCAGGCTTCCCAGTCAGGGCAGAGACCTAGAGAGATGGTAGACGAACATAACAGTAAACCATGGAGCTAGCACAGAGTCTTTGTTAGGCCAATAGTCCGAGAGGCCACAGCTTCACGTCCTTTCTTGCCAGCTCTAGGACCTTCCCCGTCAGGTTCCCGCTATCCCCTGGCGTTGCAACCAATCACCATGTCAAGGCATAGCAGTCCTTGCTAGAATCAACAATGAGGCCTTTCTCTCCCTCTGATGATGCAGCCTGGCACCAGCCCTACCAGTCAGCATCCTGCTTAACCCAAGACGTAGCAGAGACCCTAAGCCCCAAACCCCAACAAAGGACCCCCACATACATATCATGTCAGCTGCCTCAAGGTGGACAGGAGGTGAGGACCCTGTCTCCCACAACCACATGATGCATCTTCACTGGTGCCTAGAAATCCCACCACTCTAAGCTACTCCACACTAGCCTTAGGGATAACTCTCTCTCCCTTCTTAACTGCCTGTTGGGGAAACTGAGGCATTCAATGAAGCAGTAATCTTATTCCTGAAGCAGGAAGACAGATTCCTCTGTGTGGATATTGAGAGCCTAGCCTCCTTGCAGATAGAATGCTGACAGAATCCCAGCTCACTGTGAAGGGCTGGTTGTAGGGTCAGGGGCAGCTTGGTTCCAGGCAGAGATAGAGAGGTTGACAACAGTGTTGAGGAAGGGGCCCACTCACAGGCTGGAATCCATGACTGGCTGGAACAGCTGAGCTCACTGCTGGCAGCCACACCAGCTTTGGGCAATGGCTCAGCAGCTGGGAATGCTTCCCAGGCTGCATGCCCCCGCCTCCCATCTCTGCTCCCCAGCTGACCCCAGGGCGGGGGAGGATTCCCCAAAGGGGCTGAAGCTCCTCTGGTCAACTGCCCCCACTGTAGATGACAGTCAGGAAAGAGCTGAACCTGAGGTGGGGCTCTGGCCTGTGCTGTTCAGTCCTCCAAGGGCTCTGATTTTTCAGGTCTAACCAGGCTGGCCCAGAAGGGCAGGCCAGGGCCACCTGTCACTGGACAACACAACAGCATCATCCTGGCCCTCAACCCTTTCTCAAAGCCATCCATGGGGTCGTACAAAGAGTCGTTTCTTTATATAACTAAGGACTTCTTGCTGTAAGTCCCACCTATTTCCTCTCTTTCCACTAGAGTAAAAAAAAACAATGGTGTCCAGGTGACAAAATAAGCCCCAGGCTCTGGGGTCACTTCTGGAGTGTGTTTTCAGATAAATCACTACCCCTCTCTGGACTTCTAGGCTTGACTATTAAAAAAAAAAAATGACTGGTTGGAAACCTTTTCTTGCTTATACTGAATCTAGCCCAGCAATCAGGAGAGCTCGATCCCAGCTGTGATTTCTGGAAGAGGATCAAACTCCATAACGATCCTGATCCATAAGGCCCTGGGATGGGCATCAATACAAGCACGGGCCTCACTCAGTATCTCCTGATTCTCTCCTAGTCTACTACAGGGCTGATGGTTCTGCGGTGTGTCCACTGGCCTACTCACCAGGGGCACAGTTGTCAACCAGGGCACCCAGAGCCTTGCCATCCTGCCAGTCCCGGTTGAAGTTGGTAATGGGCAGCTGGGGCACTTTGTTCTGGATCCAGCCGAGCAGACGCTGCTTGGGTGTCTGTTTGCGGGCATCCTCATCATCTTCATCCTCCCACATGGGCATGGAGATGGAGTAGTGAAGGATCAGAGTCCAGATGAGGCCCAGGATCAGCTTCAGGTTCCCATCCACGATAGCCTTGCTGTCTGCAGAGAGAGGGGGACAAGCCCGCTCAGAAGGGCACCTCGAGGTGGTACCCTCTCTCACCCACACTGCCCCTGCAGCAGCCGTTTGAGCCATAGAGTTAGATTCCTCCTCTCTCTGGGACCTATCTTCCCTGCCTACCAAAGTCTTTCACTCACACCCATGGACCTCGTTGGATGTGAGGTCTCCTCTTCAGAAACAAGTTGCTTCCTTCTCTGGTACCCCTTCCTCTACCAAAGACCATCCAGCACTGGGGTCTACCTCCCACCTAAGCAAGTGTCCTTCTGAAACGCAGGCCTCTTAGGGCCAGACAGTGACTCTGTTTTAAGTCCGGGTCTTAGATAGCCTGGACTGTGGCTCTAAATTCCTGGTCCTCCAGCCTCTGCTTCCTGAGTCCTGACATTATAAGTATAAGCACTGTACCTTTTATATAGCACTGGGGTCAAACTCAGGGCCTCATGCATACTGGGTAAGTGTTCTACCAACTAAGCTACATCCAGGGCCTCTTGTTCTATTTTAGCTGTTTTATTGACATAGGCTGTGTATATTAGAGGAGATAATCAGATAAGCTTTGACAATAGGGCATACCTACAAAACTATTGGCATGAAATAAAAAATAGTAAATACAGCCACCACTCCTCAAATGTTCTCCTATATATCCTTCTGTGATCCTCTCTCCTGCCTGTCATGCCCCTACCTTTCCAGGCAACAAATCATGTGCTTTTCAGATAGCTTGCATTTTGTAGTTTTATATAAAAGAGAGCAATTGTTAAATTTTTCTTTTCTTTTAGCTTCCTCCACTCTTGACCTTGAATGTGTGTGTGTGTGCATTCATATATGCATATGTGTGAGTGCATGTGCGTAT
>JANHMN010000016.1:36398052-36419672 GCA_030674055.1 Rhabdomys pumilio | reverse complement strand
GAGAGAGAGAGAGAGAGAGAGAGAGAGAGAGAGAGAGAGAGAGAGAGAGAGAGAGAGAGAGAGAGAGAGAGAGAAAGCGCTCCAGAAGAAGTAGGGACACTGACCAGGAGAGACTGAGTTCAAGGGGGCTCCCTGAATTTTGCCAATTTACAAGAAGAAAATGCTTAAACCCTTATTTGGAATCCAAACCCAGGGCCACAGGGAAACCAAGGCTCCTGACCCTGACTCAGTGTCCCTGTCAGTAGCCCATTTAGACTCACTGGCTCAGAATGAATCTGAGCTCAAGAAAAGGGTACCCAGTGAGTCACTTTGTGTGCCCCCCCCCCCCGTCTGACTCAGCCAAGTTGATGAGGGGACAGAAGGGCTGTCCAGGTATTACCAGGGAGCCCCCTGGGCAATGTGCCCATGTGAGCCACAGAGCAGATCCTCTCAGGAAAAGTAGAAGTGTGCCAAGTAACAGGGAGAGCCCTGGCAGAGCAGCCCAAGGAAATGTGACTGGGGCAAGTGGGCACAGAGGGAGGCAGGCTAGGAGCCTAGGCAGGATTGGGTTGAGGGCAAGTTCAATAAGGAATGTTGGCAACAGAGAAAGTGAGGCAGTCCCAGCACCCTGCACACACAAGGGAAAGAGCTACACGTGCATGTACATCGGAAAGAGAGGTCTGATGTCCTCAACTCTCAGGTTGTGTGCCCTCTGCTTCCCCATTCTTTGAAACTAAATAAGTTTAACTTTGAAGGGAAAGGGTCCTTAATTCAAGGCGTGTGACAGCTGAGGCTTGTGTAAATCCTTTTACCTTATTTCCCTCCTTCCAGTCATGAAGAAAGGGAAGGGGTTAATAAACCGTCTTTGGGGACCTTTCCCCAAGGGCAGAGAGCAGGGCCCACTGTGGCCTTACAGAGGAGTTTGAGGAGCTGGAGCTTACGGTAAAGCTTCCATCCATCCATTCTTTTCCTTCTCACCTAAGGAGCAGGCCTGGTCCTTAGGAGGGAGGGAGGAGGACAGAAAGGGCCAGAAACAGAAAAGGGACCTGTAGTGCACGGTGTGAGTAGCAGGGGTGTCTCTAGAGGCCCTGATAGTGACAGGAGAGGTATAAATAGCTAGGGCCCTGCAGCTCATGTTCTGTTGGCTGCCTGTGACGAGGTGCTCAGGAATTCCACTCTCCTGTTGGCAACCCCCCTCCTTGTCTCCTAAACTGTCATTCTCCCCAAGCCACCTTCATCCCTCAGCCAAAACCCACAGCAGGCATCAGCACTGTCTATTTGAAAGACAGTTCTCCTGTGGAGGGATGCCCAGCACTGGACACATAGCTGGATCATACAAGCAAAGTTGTGTGTGTGTGTGTGTGTGTGTGTGTGTGTGTGTGTGTGTGTGTGAAGGCAGCCTTTTGACAGCCAACTGAGTAGGCTCTATAATGTCGTCTTTGTTGAAGAAACCAAAATACAGATCTGAAAAATAATAGATTACTCTCTGAGCTACGAGAGAGGGAGAAAGGAGTTTGAGTACAGTCATTTGAGTTTGAGCTGAGCCGTTACAGTCACTCATGGCTCTCAGACACCTGGTGGGTGTAATGAGAATCTTCAGTCAGGCCAGGGACTCTGCTGAAGTGGAAATGTCCAGAGGGGATCTAGCAAGAGAAGCGAGACCTCCCAAGGATAGTTTCCCTAGCAGTCTCTTCATTTTATTATGTCACTCTGGGAGATCTGGGAGATGGGTGTGCAGGCCACGGGTCAGCAGAGCAGGGCACAGAGTGCCAATGGATGATTCCCGTCACCCTCCTCCCCGAAACCCGAGCCTGTTGCTCTCCAGGATAAATCGGGGCCTGACTCAGGCCCCAGCAGCCTGTCACAGTCAGCCTACCCAGGCGCAGGCTGGTGACTCAGCCCTCAATATAGCCTATGAGCCCAGGCCTCAGCCTCAGCCATGTAGGTAGAACAGACCGTGCGCAATGCTGTCCCAGGGCCTGCCAAGAGGGGCCCCCACCCTGAGAAGAGCTAGTGTGTTCCTCCCACAAGCCAGGCAGAGGTCCCAGGAGGGGCTTTACAGGTGGTTTCATCAGCTGAGTGAGTGTGAGAAGTGTTGGCTGGGGCCATAGGCCGTTTATAGCCCCCTGAGTATCTGTTGACCTATCTCAGGAGACCAAGTTGCCCGGCTTGCCTCTCACCTGAGCCTGCCTCTCCCATCAAGGGACACTGCTTATCAGCCACCAAGCATAACCATTGATAACAAGTTGAAGCCACAGGAGTGGGTCAGACTGATCACGTTTGATAAGTTTGGGTTTTGGACCCAGAGACATTCCCATGATCATCTGTGATGGTTCCAGGACTCCAGAGCAGGGATTCTGACAGTCAGTGGTACTGTGGCCTGTTTTGGATATGAGGCGGAGTGACAGAGGGGAGAGATGCATGGACTGAATCCCAGTCTCTCCACTTCTAGATCTGAAACCTTCAGTAGGCTACACAACTCCTTTGAGCCTCTATTTCCTCATTTGTAAAATGGTGTTAAGAGCATCCCCAAAGAATGCGTAAAAATAAGAAACCAAACCAAGCCAAACCTGGATGATGACTGGCGGGACTCACAGATCTCATCTGCTGCTTCTGTTGCTGAGACACTGAATTCCTTCAGCACAGCTGCGTGTCCATAGTCCAGACCCTCTCACCTTGTCTGTCCATCCTGATACTTAACCTACCAGAACCAGCAGTACCGTGCTCTTTAAAGATATCTGTCTTGTCCCCAACAGCAGCTGGCACTTGGCAGAAGCTGCAGGTGTTACTCTGCATGAGGACTTCAGGGGAAGTCCTGGCCTGTGGGCAGGAGGCAGAAAGCAGGCAGCTATGCAGAGGGCAGTAGCTAGGGGTGTTTCATTCCAAATGTACCCCGCTTGCGGTGTCTGCCTGACAGAGTGTGGGTTTGAAGACACACTTCTCCAGACTTAAATCAGTGCTTTTCTCTGTTTTTTGTTTTTGTTGTTGTTAAGTCAGGCGAATGTTTCTTCACATTTAGCAAAACGGGACCTGTTTCATGTGCTCTGGGAACACAGGGTCACGAGACCTGACACACCAAATCCAAGCCAAATGAAGAAAGTGAAAATGTTTTTTAAAGTGTGTGTGTGTGTGTGTATGTTTGTGAGAGAGAGACAGAGACAGAGACAGAGACAGAGACAGAGACAGAGACAGAGACAGAGACAGAGAGAGGGGGGATAACTGTGGAGGCCAGAAGAGGGAGTTAGAGTTATAAGCAGTTGTGAGCTGCCACAAGTGGGTGCTAGGAACTGAACTCAGATCCTCTGAAAGAACAGGAAGTTGAGCCATCCCTCCATCCCTGGGTTAAGGTTCTAAAATGAGGAGAGGACAGGTATTCTAAAAGGGACAACCGTTGTTTGTGAGGAAAGGCAAGCCACATTCTGTCATTCAGACTTCGGGTCCAGGTTTCTTGACTAGATGGGCTATCAGAACCTGCCTTCTCTTCTAATTCCAAATGATATTGGTTGTCCCCCAAGTCATCTGAGCTTCCATCTACTGTTGCTGCAGCATACGTGGCCCACACAGAGTAAAGTCAGGCTGCAAAGAAGACTCTCAAAGGAGTGGGGCTTCCAAGAAGTCTCAGATGAAGTGTGCTGCAAAGAAGATCTGAGAGCAGCCAAGCTGCCTGGAAGAAATTTGGACCAATTGAGCCAAGGGCAGAGGACACTCACCAACCTGCTGTGCTACCCGCAGGCTGTGTAGTGTGTGCTCCAGATTGCCAACTTTGTAAGCTCTCATGCATGCTGGGGTGGGCTTTCATGATGCAGCTCTCTGTTAGTCATTTCCACTCCTGTACATGGCTCCGATTAAACTCATTGGTTCACCAAATTTGACTGGTGGGATCTGTACTTCATTCTGTCACGGGTTCCCTATCTGACCTGTGTGTTGTGAGTGGGTGTGACTGTTGAGTCTTCCCAGGAAAGGTCTGTCACACAACAGAGGCAGAGAGGGGTCTCAAGGGCCATTCTGTTCACTGACTTAAAGGAAACAGCTGGGGGTCTTATGAGTGGAAGAATACTCTTGAGAACAACCAACCGTAGAGGAAGGACTTCACGGGAGTGAAAGAAAATCTGAAGCTGCATAAATTATCCTGCCATGGTACCGTCTCCTTAAAGACACATCTCACTCTTCTGTCCAGCACTAGGCTCCAGGAGGGTAACCTTGAAAGGTTATATCACTTTGGCATATCTGCTCTCTGGTTAACTGATAATTTGGCCAATGAGACGCCATTGGGATACAGGCTGATGAGAGGAAAAGGTACTAGACTTCTCATGTCATCATAGACCTAGTGTGGTGCTCCTGCCAGGGTCTCTTCTCAGGGTGCCAGATTTTAAAATGTATTATTTGTGTGCCAGGTGAGTGAAGGCACACACACCATGGTGCACATCTGGAGGCGAGAGTACAACTTTCAGGAATTCTCATTCCACTGTGGATTTAGATGATTGACAGGTCATCAGGCTTGCTCAGTATCCTAGTTAGTTTCAGCTGTCAACTTGACATAGCCTAAAGCCACCTGATGGAGTTTCAAGGGAGGAAGGATTCCCACCAGGATCAGGGTTGCCTATGCCCCATGTGAGGTATTGTAGTGACTGATGATTGATGTGGGAGGGCCCAGCTCACTTTGGGTGGTACCATGCCTTGGCAGTTGGGTCTGGGCTACATAAGAAAGCTAGTAGCATGAGCCAGGGAGCAAGTCACCAAACAGCATTCTGCCATTGGTTACGCTTTGACTTCATGTCCTGTCTTCCTTCAACAATGGACTGGGACCTGAGGCGTTAAGTCCCTTCTTCTTCCTCCATCCTAGGGCGGTGTCATAGGGTTTTACTGCTGTAAAGAGACACCATGACCAAGGCAACTCTTATAAAAGACAACATTTAACTGGGGCTAGCTTGCAGTCCACTATCATCAAGGCAGGAAGCATGGCAGCACCCAGGCAGGCATGGTACTGTAGAAGGAACTGAGAGTTCTATATCTTGATCTGACTGCAGACAGGAGAGACTGTCTCCTAGAAAGCTAGGAGGAGGGTTTCAAAGCCTACCCCCACAGTGACACACTTCCTCCAACAAGCTCACACCTACTCCAACAAGGCCACACATCCTAACAGTGCCAAGCATATTCAAACTACTTTTCTTTGGTTCTCCTTTCACATATAATTGCTTCATGAAATTCTCTTCAGTACAAGTATTAACTGTCATGCTTGCTGCCAGTCTCTTGACTAATTAAAATGTCTCCCAAATTGAATCACCTGAGTTGAAAGAGTAAGTCATGAAGGCTCCCATGAAGATCTTAGGACGCAGAAACTAAGAGGTCTTTTGTTTGCCCATTGCCCTTGGTCCCATACACAGAGTACCCAGCCCAATCCATTTCTGTGTTCCTAAGAGTTCCTTGAGATAGGATTAAATAGGCACAGATCAATCTCTCTGTGATTCAGCTGGCAGCAGAGGGAACCAACCTCATTTCTGAAAAATCATATTTAAAACAGACTCTTATGGGATATACTTGGTTGAAGGGGTAACTGCTCTGTTCAATGTTATATGAAACATTTATTGAAGAAAAAGACACACAATGTCTCGTGTAATTAGGCTGACATTTAATTACAAGGAACCCAGGTTCTTAACACAAGGCAGGAGGTTGAGAGCCAGCAATTCCCATAAGCCTTTCCAGTCTGAGTGGCTGAGGCAAAGGAGATGGAGAAACATAGATGGGGTGGGGGCTCTGGCACAGTGTATTCTGCCCAAAGGTGAGGGTGGTAGCCTTTGGGGATCTGCCCTCTGGGCTGGTCCAGGTCTGCCATCACTTCATGTAGAATTCTGGTTCCTGTGGTCGCATATTGGGTAACACATACAGAGCTACTGCTGCAATGGCCAAGAATACCATAGGCTTCCACATTCCAAACAGGTTCTGTGGGACCAAAGAGAAACAGTGAGTTCCAATCCTTCTTCCCGAACCCTTCCTTAAGTCAGAAATCACCGCCTACTAGAGGGCTTGCCTCAGGAACATTCTTACGGCTTAGCCTCTCTCACCTCCGGGTGATCATAGAGACCGTGTGGTTTCACTACAGCACACTGGTTTTATGGCAGGGTACTATGATTACTCAGGTTATCCCTGTATTTGTGCTTGATTTGCCTCGAATACTGGTTCCTATTTGCACAAGCAAGATTACAGGCCCACCTTCAGGGACTCTTCATGTAGATGTGTGAGAAGAGGTGTGGTAACCTGGGCCTTTGGAGAAGGCAGGCATAGCTCATGGACTTCACTATGGAGAAGTGAGAGCAAAGTTAAGGGGTAGGGGATGAGAGGAAGCAATAAAATGCATTGTGGAATGAAGCAGAGATCACTGGCAGCCAGAGATTTTGTGTCAGATGGTGTTACTTCAAGGAAATTCAGGGGAATCTGCTATTGGTCCTGAGCAGCAGTGTCACAAGCCAATAAATACACTCCTCACCCCAGCTCCCTTCAGTCACTGGGTCATGGCATGACATCCTGCAACTTGCACTGAGTGTGATAAGGCTTCTAAACATTCTGGCTGCTGGGAAACCCTGATGATTCACGGGTAGGAAAACACACCGTAAGAAAATGTTCAGGAAACAAGAATTCTTGGACATAAAAATAAGAGAAATAGTTCCTATTTTTACTACTTGTTTTACTGTGTTGCTTAAAGAATTTGGATTTTGAATCATAAGTTACAGTATAAGGGGAAGATGGCTTGAGGAAAAAAACGGAGTAGAGCCCATTAAAGCTAACATACTTCATTAAAAAATAACTGATCTCAAAGAAAAACTTAAGCTAATTATGAAGAACAAAGATAATCTCCCAATTTTATAGGAATAGTTGCTAAGAACAAAAATGTAAAATGAAAAAACTTAATGTTAGAAGTATCCATAATAGAAACTAGGAAGCAGGAGCAGGAGCACATGTGGGTGCTGCTGCCTGGTCTACACGCCAGGCCCTCTCAAGACAAACGGATAATCTGGAAAGGACATTTACTCCAGTTCTGGTAGCACATATGTAATCCCAACACTTCACTGCATGGCCAGTTTGAAGCCCATCTGGGCTACATGGGATCCTATACTAAAACCTAAAAAAGAAAAACCTAGGTGCCAGCTCTAGTGGCTGAGGAGCCACCGATGGCTGAAGGATGCAGGGAGAAGGACAGCCATTGTTGCTGTAGATGTAGTCACAGTTAAAGGCTCCATGGGTAGCCCCACGTTCATGTGTACACAGACAATGCTGGCTTCTTTGGGTTCCGAGAGTCACAAACATCTAGATGTGTCACCAATCTGACAGACTAAGGAACTCACTTAAGCAAGGTGTCTGACAAGATTTCCTTGAAGTACTTGCAGACAACAGGCAGAAAGAGTAGGATATCAATATTGTCTGTTATGATCATTTCTTAAGTGCCAAATTGCTGAACAATGAGAACTTGGCAAGGCAAGCCCCTAGGGGTTGGGTCCTTCCATGAAATCTGGCTGAACACAAGGGTGAAAGGCAAGGTGGCCTTGTCACCTAAGGATGTGAATCAAGCCAGCAGGAAAGAAGAGTATTGTGAAAACACAAAACACAGGGTCAGGATAAACAATCAAACAAAAACCCATAAAACTCATCCACTGCGGCAGTGAACTACAGCTAACAGACAAAAATAGAAACCTTTGCCTTTGAACTCCAAACAACCAAGTGTTAGTAGAGAATGAGGAGAGGGTACTTAAGTGTGCACAATACACAAACGTCTTAGCAACAAGACATGAACAAATTAATGCTATTAGTCACCAAGAGGACTACTAAGGTTGGAGGTCCCATAAGCACAACAGGATAACAGTATAATCTGCTGTGCATGTCTTCCCAGTTCCCTGGGGTCAACCAATGAAAGGTGCTCAGACTGAGAAGAGACAATGCACAGAGCCAGGACTATAACTTCATTGATAGAATACTTGCCTAGCATGTATGAAGCCTTGGACTTGACCTTCAGAACCCCCAAAACTCAGTGTGGTAACATGCACATATAATCACAGTAATCCAGGGATGGTGGCAGGAGGGTGGGGAGTGTAAGGTCATCCTCCCCTACAGACAACTTGAGATCAGTACGGGACCCTGTGTAAAAAGCCAGGAAGCAAAGCAGGGGGGAGAGGAATTGGGCGAATAAGGGAGGGAGCAGTGAAAGAGCTAAGAAACAACAAGAGGGTTTGGTTTTATTTTGTTCTGTGACAGGAACCAGCCCAGGCTGGTCTCAAATGTCCCATCTTCCTGTCTCCCTAAGTGAAGTGACAGGATTACAGGTATGTTAATGCTGACTCCTCACTCCTTTGTGAAGGGGGAGCCCCCCTCGGTGTTATCCCTCCACACTAGCACCCCCTTATAACTTTATAACTGTTATATCAATTCCTTACAGTCATACCCACAATTTCCTGGCTGTATTCAGTTGTCTTCGGTTTAGTTTTCATGTGTAAGTGGTGTAGTCAGTGCTTTCTCGGGACTGCTGCAGGGATTAAGTCCACCTATGCAGAGTGTCTAGAGAAGTGCCTGGCACACAGCGCACACTATTTGAGCGAAGACAGCCTTTTTTTTGTATTCTCATGGATTTTAAAAATTAATCTACTTTTTTTAATTTTTAAAAATGTTATTACATTATTTACTGGAAGGAGGTTGTGCATAGAGGTCAGAGGAGAACTTGTAGGAGCAGGTTCTGTTTCTACCATGTAGACCCAGAGGAACAAACTCAACCAATCCTCACAGAAACTCTATGAGAAAAAGGCAGGCGGAAGTCATCCTTTATTTACCACTGAAGACTCTGAAGTCTAGTCATGATCTGGTCCCTGGGACAAAGCTAACAGGAGGTGACAGACTCAGTCAGTTCTTAGCGCTTGTCAATGCCTTGTAACAACAGAGCCTCAAGACCTGGCACAAGCTGTACACTGGGGACCCAGTCAGAGCTCAGGGCACACAAGGATCCCAAGAAAATCTAACCATAGTCCCTTCCCTGCACTCTGATGGGAATGGTGAAGTCTGGCTAAAGGCTGTGGCTGACTCCCTTATGTCTCATTCCATAGGAACTCAAGTGACTTCTGGAAGTACTCAGAGAGGAAGAGAGATAAGGAGAGCTCTCCATCGTGAAAGGAACTAAAGACTGTTGTGGAAAAGGCCTTAAAGAAAGAAAAGAGAAAGGTTGAAGGTTGTGAGAAGGGGAAACAGAGAAAGAAGAAGGTGGGAGGGGAGGCAAGATGGCTCTGCAGGTGAAGTCCCCTGTTGCTAACCTTGATGACCTGAGTTCCATCCCTGGGACAAGGTAAAAGGGGGGGAAAAAAAAGCAGAATCCCAGAAGTTATCTTCTCACCTTCATACACCAGCTCCCCAAATAAATGCAATATAAATAGAATTGAAAAAGGAAAATGGTGAGGGTGCCATCAACAAAAGCTGTCTCTCTAAAACTCTGCATTAAACCACTGTACCTTACTTATTTAAAGAGGCAGAAGAGCAGGAGACAGAGGTGATACGGCTGGGAGAGTCTGAGAAGGAAGTCAAAACAAAACTTACAGGTTCCAGGAGGCAGCTAGAACCTCGGGATCCTACCTGAGACCATTAAACAATCTTCATCCTAAACTGGCAATTCTGTCAACAGACAGATTACATGAACTGGGCCACGGGAGAGGTGCCCATAACACATCACTCTAGACTTCTGAGAATGTTTCCATCTCTGATCATTAGAAACTTTACAGCAACATCACACCATCTCCAGAAGCCTGGCTTGAGAGGCCAATTACAATGGAATCTGGTCCCCCAGAATAAACGCAACTGTATATAATTCCCTGGGATTTTGCTGACACTTTTTCTGGTAACCAGAAATACCAAACTTTTGAGAACTTTTCCGTGAGCAACATAGTACAGCAGGGAGTCAGTTCCACTTCCATCAGGGCGGGAGGGACCAATTCAGGGAGCACTCAAGGGAGCACTCATCCAAATGCTCCAGAGCGTCAGAAGGACCACAGCTCTTTAGACCTCCTCTAGCCCCCCAAACACAGGGAGAAATTCTTTCTGGGTTGAAATGGCAATTGTTTGGCTCTAGAGTTTAAGCAAACATCTGCTCATCAGAAGTAGCTGAGCATCTTTGTCAGCAGCAACAGAGATGTGCTTATCCAAGTTTTACCAGCCAAAGACAGAAACTCAACCTGTACTCTAGTAAGCACCCCAACTACCTGTCCATTACATACATCAATCATGGCATGCTCAAGAAAGTTTGTACGTTTCGTAGCAAAATAAGAAAAAGCCAGGGCTAAAACTCAGACCTGAGCATTACCTATTATATAATGGGAGAAGAAAGAAGCTGAGAGAAGAGAGGAAGCAATACCAGTACCTGGGTTAGGACGATGTCTCAGCCCACCAGCACCAGAGCAGAGCTGATATGACCACCAGGCCTACAAGAGGCAAGGAGAATATGGGGGGATCAGGGGCAGGGGATGGCTGCAACATGTCAAATGAGATGCACAGGAGAGACCGGGAGACGCGTGATTGTATGGAGAGACACACATACACACACACAAACCCAACAGATAATGAAGATGAGAAAACAAAGGGAAAGAGAGAAGAATCCAAAGTTAAAAACCACATAAGCTGGAGAAGTAGCATTTCTTCTCTGCTCCCAGAGCCTTGAGAAGAGCAGAGGAGTTCCTCATACTGGCAGCCTGGAACAGTTGCAAAACAGAGTCAAGCAGTAGATAGATCCAAATTAGGTCTCCAGATCGTGTACAGCTCACATCTTGTCAAGCAGAAGTTACCTGCACCTAAATCTTTCTAGAGTCAGACACTCTAGAAAAGTGAAGCTTCAGAGAGTACAGTGGGCTTCCTCACAGGAACTGGGTAGATACTTTTCCAGGATCACTTCAGGAAGAGCCAGTCTCCAGCCAGGCCACATGGCAGCCTTACTTTCTACCAATTTTAGAGGTATGCAGAACTCTGGTTTCTACAATCCCCTAGGAATCTAATACATTGTGAGACAAAATGTCCTACGATAAGCTAAGGCTAGAGAAGGATACTTCTTTGACTACAACAACTTAGAGAGAGAAACTGAATTTGTAGCAGTAACACGAATGCCAGTTGAGGGGTCTGCAAAAGATTCAGGACCCACTGGGGCAAAAGGGCATCTACATGTGCAGACATCAACAATGTATTTGACTCTGGAGTACAAGAGTCAAGCTTAGATTTAGGTAAGTGGTCCCTGAGGGCAAGAAATCTATGCTCTCTGAACCAGCCTGTGGTAGAACATGGTAAGTTCAGAAGAAACACTGGCCTGGGGAAAGACTTTAGTCACTCCTACTTGTATCTTAAGTAACAATCCTCCATCTCATGGTTAACAGGAACTGAATACTGGATCATGAACCAGCAATGCAGACTGAACTGCAAAACTCCAGGTATCTATAAAGTGTGGATAACCCACCACAAGAGACATTTTTTGTACCGTCTACTGGGGACTTAGTGGCCAACTAACCTCAGAGCAGGAATTCAGCTGATACAGACCAATGGAAATGTATCAGTTGTTAAAGGATGTAAATACTTCTGTAAGCAGCTAACTTACCTATATCATCTGCATGCACCCCAAGATACTTCCTCTCCAATCTCTCATAGATCCAGGAACTAAGGGTTAGAGCAGTGGTAGACTGGCCAGTGTCCCTGCTGCACAGACTGCAACTTTCAATATCACCCCTGTTCACTCCCCAGGTCCAACTTTCACATCCTATGATGTGAGATGCAAAACCCAGTGGGCACAAACAAGGCTAACCCTCACAGGGTACCATAGCACATCAGGATAAACTGACTTGCTGAAGGAGGCTGGCAGAAATGTGCTGAACAAGGGCTTACACCATCAAGGTCCTTTGTGTCGGGGAGAGGAATGAGGGGACACTGCTGATATAGAGAGGTGACAGAGTGCTGCAGTGTAAGTGAAAAGACACATGACCTCCACCTTGGTTCTGAGAAAAGGCAGTCATTGTGCAATGGCTCCAGCCAATTAATCTAAGCCTGCCATTTTCTTTAGAAAGACTGCCCTCTCCAACTCCTTCCCCATTCCCTTGTCCAACGGGTGCTCACTGGCCTCTATCTTGTATTGGTGTACACATGGTAGGGCCACTCCTCAACACCAGAGCACCAGAGCCCCAGGCTCATTCTCACTTGGTCTAGCCTTTGGCTGTGGTTACCTTTTTGCTCTCAGAAAGCTTAAGGGGGTTGCCTTCCTCAGCAGTCTCACAAGATTCATCCTCCCCTTCTCTGTACTCTTCAAAGTTTCCATCTTCATCTTCTGTTGACTCGGGCTCTGCACTAGGATCTGCTGGCTTAGTAGCTAGTTTACACAATTCTTTCTTGGCTTTTTCTTTCTTTCTTGCCTCTTCCATCTCTTTTTCTTCTCTCGTTAGCTCATCTAGTCTCCTCTGGCTGGCCTTGTAGTATAGCACCACATCCAGGTTCTGCAGGACGGAGGCAGGGTAGGGTGGGGCTGCTGTTACCTAAATAAATCTTACCCTCCAGACAGGGCTATGCTACCTCCAGAAAGCTCGACTCGTACCACATCAGAGTTCCATTGTAGAAGACTGTATTTTGGAACTATAAACTAATCTTTCCAAGAATAACGTGGAGGGCAATCACAGTTAGTTTGTTAAGCTAGCAATCAGATTTGACCACTAGGCCATTTCAGGCAGATAACCATAATTCAAGATTCTTGGGCTTTGCTCCTCCACTGACGCTTCCTCCCTTCCTGGTAATTCTTACCACAGCCAATCCTCTCGCATAAATAACTTCTTTTCTCTCTGTCTAGTTGGTCTTTCATTGCGTAATGATGGGCTTTGATCATGTAACCCAGGAAGAGCAGGGGTCCCAGAGATGGACTTAGGCTAGTGAAACCAATTGTTGGGCATCTCCCCTATAGCACCCAGAAAAGTGGCCAAAGTTGGAACTCTTGTAGATATTAGCAGTACCAAGGGTGTACTTCTTCACAGTGCCTGACTTAGAAGGAATGGTCAGTGGAAGTGATGTTTCTTCCCAGGGCCTCCTCCACCCACTGCTGCTCTGGCTTCTAAGGCTGTAACTCACCTTTTCATCCTCAAATGAAGCCTCTGAGCATGTCCTGCTCGTACTTCTAACTCCATTGGCATTCTTGTTCATGTTCTTATTGACATTCTTGCCCCTGGCTTCTGAGCTAATAGAAGGCCTGTTTTCTTTGAGCTGACGCAGTTCTTCTTGGCAGCACTGCAGCTGCCCCTCCAGCTGCTCCTGGACTGCCAGAAGCCGCCCCTGCTCATCCATGCTAGCCTGGTACTGCAGCTGCAGCTCCCTCAGCTTAGTTTGCAGTTCTTTGATCTGTTGGTAGTGGGACTCCAGTTATCCACAGCAGTCCCACCCAGTCAGCCCGGGTTTTTCTTAGGGAATCACTGTCTCACAGATATCCCTGCTAAAGCTCACAAGGAAGTGGACATTAAAGTTCAAGAAGGCAATGAAACCTAAGAGACTTCACAGATAGCTTTACCCCTAAGTTGAAATACCTGAAGATCTGCATCTAGAATGATAAAAATTATTAAATTAAAAATATTATTATTGTGGTTTTTGATCATGACCTGTCTAGGGAATAACTACAAGAGTGCCACCACTTGTGAAACTCAGGCATTTATTACTATCTAATTCTCTTTCCAGGAACTCCTATTTCACCCACTTCATTCCTTTGTTAGTTACTTAGGGAACTGCTGAAAATACCTGGCAGTATGTGTGGCACCTGCAACTCCTTCCTGGTAATGTACGAAGTTAAAACTCTGACTCCTACTCTCAGGTTTTGTCTTCCTGGGATGATGGCAGCACATGGTCCATTCAGTAAGTACTAATCAGTATAGGTTCATGTGCCCATCACTCTGCATCTGCTCTCTCTCCCAAACACACACACAGTGCTTCTCCCACTGGACAGTGAACCCTAGCTCATCAGAGCCCTGTCCTCAAAGTGCATATAATCTAGTTGGGGGGAAAAAAGACAATGCACTCAAAATAATGAAAGAATATTGGCAAATAAAGAAATACAACTCCATACAAGTGCTTTGGGGCACAAAAGTAAAAGACAGACTAGAAGCAGCAAAGGGGAGAGAGTAATGCCATGAAAGTCGACCGAATTACAAGTATGTCACAGGACAGTGATCACCGGAGAGATGTCCTTCACCTGAGCAATGCCCATCAGATGAGCAGACTCCCTGCCCCCTCACCCTCGTGCCTCATTCTCTAAAATGGCTCTAGGGACTTCCAGGAGGATCTTTGCCTCTGGCAACAGTTACCTCACACTTGTCATTCTGGGGAGTTGCAGGCTTCTCACAGTTTTCCATGCACTCCTTCAACTCCTTCTCACAGCATTCCAGCTCCTCCTTCAGTTCTTTCTGCTTGGCCAGAAGCCTGGTCATCCGCTCCTGCAGCTGGCAGTGGTCTTCCTGGCTCACCTGGTACAGGGCCTTCACTGCCTGCAACTTGGTCAGCACCTTGGCCACTGTTTCCTCAAAGTGCTGCAGAGAGTGGGGATCGATGACAGCACCCCAAGGAGCACTTGATCTCTGTCCTACACTCTGCTAGGCCCTTTCCTGGAGCTGCCTGGGGGCTGGGGGCGGGGGGGCTTTATTTCTTCCCATAAAGAACATCCTGACTATGTTCAAAGTCCTGAACCCTGGGGTCTTTGTCCAAATCAGGCCACCTCTGTCAGGAGTAGGAGGAAGCAGGACAATCACTAGCAGAAGTCTTACGTACTGCAGGAAGTCTTCCAGGGCAGCTCTGACCCTACTCTATTCTCACTCATATGCCCTGCCCCTGGTGATGTCTCTTTCAAAGATAAGGAACCCATCTTTCCTGCCTGACCAATCACCTGGCAATGGTTACCTCCAAGTCTTCAGGCTCAGCTGGGTCCTCATCAGTACTGCTGCTGGCATAACTCTTGTGAAGGGTTTCAGAACTACTAGCAGTGCCGTAACTCTTCTTAAAGGTCACACTTGTGCTGCTGGAGCAGTAACTCTTCTGAAAGGCCTCGTTGGTACTGGTGGTGCTCTCATAGCTCTTGAGGAAGGTTTCATTGCTGGGCTGGGAGCTCAAGTAACTCTTCTGATAGCCTTCATTTTCCTCAATGGTACTGTCATAACTCCTGTGGAAGCTCTCAGTGCTGGGGGCCCTGCTGCCTGAGTTCCTCCTGCAGTACTCAAGACTCCGTTTTATGATGGGGGACTGAGTTTGGAGCAGCTGCATTTCTTCCATGCAGAGCTGTAGCTCAGCCTGCAGCCTCCTCCGCTCCTCCATGAGCCGCCCATGCTCCTGCTGCAGTTGCTCCTGCTGTTTCTGACTGCTGTCATATAGCTCCTGCAGAGCCTGCAGCTGGTCCATAAGTACTCTGAACTAGGGGGAGGGAGGCAGGGGAGCAGGAGACATCACCATTACTGTGAGATATTGCAGTTCTTTCAGCTGCCCCTCTTCTAGGGCAGATGTGAGTGCTTACCTGAGAAAAGGGTACACACACCTACGTTTCATAAGGCCTCTGTCTTTGAATTAACCTACAGGAGACTGGTATATATCAGCTTTCTGCTACTTTGAAAACATCTCCCCAGGGCAGATACTAAGTGATTGTAGGGCTCCTGCTCTGCTGGTTTCTGTACTCTGGCATAACTTCCTCCTTGAAGCTGTGTAGGCGAGCCTCACCAACACCCTGGCTCCCTACCACACTTAAGAAAAGTGCACTCATCCTGACCTTTGGGTTCAGTCCTCTCTACCACCACCCCTCATTGTAAAATCAGCCCAGCTGCAAATGTGACTATCAAGTTTTTTCTTGGAAGATTCAGGCTTGGAATCGAGGTCTTGCTCCTCACTAGTCCCTGTACCCTCTGCCTGGAGTACGTTTTCCATACCTCGAGTTCATATTCAGCACTAGCTATAATTGATCAAGGAAACCGTTTATATGTGATTTCCCAGTTTCTGTTACCCAGGCTCTCAGCCTGGATATCTGACACCCTGGAATGATCAAGAAGTCCCACAGTTTGGACTTCCTCTATTCCTGATTCTCTTTGTTCATGGTAATATTAAAACTGGTAGGTTCAGCCTGAACTGAAACTGTCTACCTGCTCTTACTTGCACTGAGACCTTGGACCAAATTTATTGCCCAACTCTGAACAGATCTGTATAGAAACTCCAGCCATCTTACCGCACAGGCATGACCACCTGACAGTGTCTGAGAAACAAGGATTTGTCTATTTAGTCCCTGTAACCTGGCTTCGCTAGCATCACCCAAGGTTTAATAAAATAGTGTAGACAGTACCATGAACCTGCCTGCTGCGACTGCTTCCTTGGAGATGACTGGGGCTACATTTGTTCATGGAGACTCAAAAGGTTATAAACTCTGAAAATGGAGTAGACTTTCCAGCCCATACAAAAAGATGACACACTTAGGGCTAGTCCAGAGGAATCAAAACAAACACTGAACTGATTCCACATATTTTGAAGACACCATGTTGTAGGGACAGAATCCTATAGTCAGACAGACCTCAGGGCCACCTAAACTCTGTTCTAGATGCTGTCTTCACTTCAGCTCTAATAAAAAAAATCATTCTGTACCCAAACATCACACCAGCGTGTGTGCCTCTGGGTGAGATACTCAGGGTGTCTGAGCGCTGGAGCCCACAGGAGACCCTGACTAGGGCTTCGGTCTCACTCTGCTTCCTATCCAAATAGGCCTTCCTGACTCAACTCTTGCACAGCCCCTTTCCCTGTCACAGAGTTGCACTTACAGGAACCAAATCCCTTCCTTCTGTTGTGGTTACCTTATTCTCACAACTGGAAGACTTAGGCCCTTTCGCATCTTGAGGGCTCGCCAACACTTCCTGGAAATTAGACTCTTTGAAACCTCGGAGATGTTTGTGTGCCTCTAACTGCTCCTTTAATAGACACTCTTGGTTCTGGATCAGTTTTCTCTGTTGGTCCTGCATGTTTTGGTACAGAACCTGCATTTCACACAGGTCTTGCAACTTTGAAAGCAGCTCCTGACTCTGAGTAGGGAAGAGGAAGGAAAAGTGATGATTAAGGGGAAAATGCCCTCCTTGGCCCCATCCCTGCTGGGCTTCATCTCTTCATTGCTTCACACAGCCCTTCTGGGGAAAGGGGTTCTTTCCATGGAACCTTGCTAATTGAAAAAAAAAAAAGAAAAAAAAAAAGATTCCAATGTGTGGATATTTTGCAGTTCACAAAGTGATTTCAGGTGCACTTCCTCCAGATGGACCAAATAGCTAAAAATATAACGCTGCACAGATTTCAGAATATAAAATGTATTTTAAAGTTTAAAGCCTTTATGAAGAAAAACCCAAATCAGCTCTGTGGGGAGAATGGTAAGAAAAGAAAAAGTGCTCGGGCAAGAAAGGAAAATGCTCCCTTCCCTCCTTTTACTTTCCCATGGACAGCTCTACCTGAAGCTTCTCCAGGCAGCCTCCCCTGATCAGTGTCTCACTCTGGCAATGAGTACCTTCTGCAAGAGACCACATTTGGGCTGTGGGAATGTGAGCCTGTGGAGCTCTTCCTGCAGCTGGCCCTGCTCCTCCTGCAGCCTCCTCTGATCCTCCAGGAGCTCGCACTGTTCCATCTGCAGGTGCGCAATCTCCTGCTGGCTGGCTTTGAACTTGTCCTGCAATTCTGTCAGTCTGGCCAGCAGAGCATCACACTATGGGTCAGGAGGAGGGCAGGCACGGTTACTACGGAAGGTATATTTAGGGGCTGGCAGAGTACCGTCTGCTCCCTGCCTCCTCTGACTTTTTAGGCCCCCTCTCTTCCTTGTTCAGTTACCCGGACTGATGGCCTTCTGCAGACCAGACCTCTATGCTAAGGGGGGACCCCATCAGGTAGTTCTGAGAAGTCCATCTGTACTCTCAATGCCTATGCTCTAAGTTTATCTGCCATGCCCCCAGAAAGTGGCTTGAGAAGCAGTGATTTCAATGCCCTTCCTCCTTCCCTTCCTTCCTTCCTTCCTCCCTCCTTCCCTCCCTCCCTCCCTCCCCTGTTCCCTGGCCCTTTTCTGTGGCAGACTCTCTCCATCTCCCTGCACTGCAGGGAACATCAGTTCAAGTCACCCTGTCAATTACTTTTAGACTTATTTACCTCCTCAATAAGGACTTAATTTGGACATAATTTTTCTTATTTCTGTTTCCCTTACTTTTATTGCCCATATTGGAAATTGAACCTAGGACCTAATGCATGCTAGGCCAGTGCTCTACCACGGAGCTACATCCCTAGTCTTAATCACATTGTAAAACCTTTAGTAAAATAGGAGCCATTGCTGAATTTGAGTTAAAGCTATATTAGCCGCTGCCTCTCAGAACCAAGTATTTTAAAAATCAAGGAAAATCTCAGTGATTTGTACACCGGCACGTCTTTCACTTCTTGTAAGCTATAGTATTGTAAGAGGTACTGTAAGAGGTATTGAAGTAAGTCAGGGATCCAGTGGGTCTCTCAACTGAGGGGGAGTAAAGAAAGCAGGCAAAATGCAAGCCCTGGGGTGGAATGGCAGCTAGACTGTAACCTTCTCAATCCTCTAAATCATAAATGCCTTTCCCTCAGGACACAGTCTACTACTGGGAGAGGCAGGAGCCAGAGCACCCTCGCAGAATGTGACCAGCCTCACCATCTCCCAAGACTCATGCCTGTTCTCCACGGGGCTCCACTCCTTTCCAGTTCCTATCACAATCAAGGGCGGACAGTGCTCAGCAGGGTAAAAGCTGACTGACATCTCAGACATCACAGAAAAGTGAACAAACCCTTATGTATCATTACTGGAATTGCTTTTTTCAAGAAAGTGAGACAAAAAGATTGTTCTGTACCAAGCTGGGAATGGTGGTACATGCCTGTAATCTGAGCAACAGAGATGGAAGCAGGAGGATTGCTACAAGTTCAAGGGTAACCTAGTCTAAACACTGAGACTCTGTCTCAGCATGCCTCTCCATTTAAAAAAAAAAAAGATAGCATTTTTTGTTTAATTTGAAGCAAAATTCAAGATTTGAGAATTTACTTCAAGTCTGACTACATCCTAAAAAAGCACTGGCTCTTCTAATACTCAAATCAGCATTCTGGGTACAGACCAGACGCTGAAAATCACCTGCAATCTGTTTCAGAAATCCTTTTAGTTTAGTTAAACATATGTGTATGTGCCTCCCTTCAAATGATGAGACATCAATTCAGTTATAATACCAATGTAGAAATACATATAGACATGAGGTCATATGAAAAACACATGTTCATACTGACTGAGATCCAATGTATTGATCTACTAAGCTATGGTTCTTATTCAAGTCAAGTTCAAGCTAAACTGTTTTAAGGCCAGCAGACATGGGTCTGCCTTTGTCTTCTGCTTTAGTTGGGTGACCTCATCCCTTGTCTTTGTTTCTCCTCTCTCCCAAGCTGGTACCTGAAGCACTCAGCACTCTGAAGTACAATTACCTTGTTCAAGCAGTTTCCGTTTTCTTCACACATGGACTGGTTGGACTTGAGCTCTGTCAGCTCCTGCTGGCAGAGCAGGAAGTCCTGCTCCAGCTGGTCATACATGTGCTTGTGACGCTCCAGCTCATCCCTGCTGAACTGATACAAGCCCTTCATCTCCTGCAGCTGGATGTGTATCCCTGAATTCTGAGTAGGGAAGGCAGAGCCATCATCCCATGTACAACCACTGCCTCACTCTAGAGCTTTCTTTCCGCCCCTTATCTTCCAACCCTAACTTCATCCCAGCCAGGGAGACCCAAACAGACCTATCCTTAACAGGCTTGACACCCTGACCTTGTGAAACTTCCTCCTGAAGGAAGCAACAGAATTCCTTTCTGTAGAATGATTTTCTGGTTTAAAATAGAAGGAAACTGATGATATCTCAAAAGCAGCTCCTTCTACATGTCCTGGGTCCACTTCAGCAGCAATCCTCCATAGAACTCCAGCAGTCCCCCTCTGCTTACCCTCACAGAAGATCTTGCCTGGCTATGTGCTCCTGGCCTGGCCTTCCTTTTACCTTCTCATTTTTCTCTCGCAAGCAGTCCACCATGTCTCGGAGACGATGCACCTCTGATTCATGGCAGCGCAGCTTGTCGTGCAGGTGATGCTGGACTTCTAGAAGCTGCTCCTTCTCATTCACACTGCACTGGTGCTGAGCCTGCAGCTTCTGGAGCCGGCACATTAACTCCTGCGTGCAGGGGCTTTGGGTAGTGGTGCTGGATTTTATGACCTTGCTCTTCTCCTGACTCAGCCACTGACCGCTCAGACTACCTCCTCCTCTCACTGGCCACCTGTCCTCCCAGCCACTGACCACTCAGACTACCTCCTCCTCTCACTGGCCACCTGTCCTCCCAGCCACTGACCGCTCAGACTACCTCCTCCTCTCACTGGCCTCCTGTCCTCCCAGCCACTGACCGCTCAGACTACCTCCTCCTCTCACTGGCCACCTGTCTTCCCACCTATGAGAGCCTGAAGACAGTTATCTTGTTGGCTTGCCTGTTTATAAACAAATTAATCTAATCTCATAAAATCCAGTCTATTCAGCTGGCACTGGTTTTGAACTCCTGATTCTTCTCCTTCTATCTTCTCAGTGCTGTCATAACAGATATGTTCTACCACACTAGGCTCAAAAACCAGCTGTCTCCTTTTGTCTTGTTTCAATGCTAGGGACTGAACCTAGGACCTCATGTACTCTAGGCAGGGAGTCTACCAAAAGCCTATCCCCAACTCTGCAGTTACTATTATTTATAACCCCAAACCTCAGTCCAGTGCTGTTGGCCCCTCCACTGTCCCTTTCCCTTTGGCACTGTTACCTTTTCACTCTGGCTCTCTACAGGTGTGCATCTGAGGAGTCTGAGCTGCTGGAGCTCAGTCTCAAGCTGCATCTGCACCTTCAGAAGCTCACTGTGTTCGTCCTGGCTAGCATCATACTTTTGCTGCAGGGCACAGAGCCTGCTCTTCAGTTCCTCATTCTGTAGTAGGGAGGATGTGGGTAAAGCAGTTACTCTCAAGAAGCAGCAGGGCCCTATCCAGGCCTGTGTGATACTTTTCCGATGCAGAGACCTTGAGAAGAAGCTCTCTAGATCTATGGCTGGGTTTCTTCAGTGATGAAGACACTCAACAATGACACCTTTCTACATGCCATCCCACGTGGCTTCTCTATGCAGGGGTTTTGGATGATGCTTTTGGGTTCTGGTCACAGGGTTAAAGTCAGCAGAGTTCAGCCTCAGTCATGATGTCCAGCCTCCCTGGAGGCAGTGACTGAGCCCTGCTGCCCTTCCTCCCCCAGCAGTGTTTACCTGGGAGCTGTGGGAGGTCTGGAACCGGAGCACCTCACTCTGGGCACACTTGAGCTCCCTCTGCAGCCGCTTCTGCTCCTCTTCACTGGCTCTGCGGTGATGCTGTAGCTCTTCTAATTCACAATATAGGTTCTTACACTGTGTGGGAAACAGAATGGGGCTGATTTGTAGTAGATGAGACACACACACACACGCACAGACACATACACAACCTGGGAAAATATGTCACTCCTTTGGTTCTTTGGTTAGAATTTAGACACACACACACACACACACACACACACACACACACACACACACACA
>JANHMN010000016.1:36337034-36395724 GCA_030674055.1 Rhabdomys pumilio | reverse complement strand
CTTCCTTCCTTCCTTCCTTCCTTCCTTCCTTCCTTCCTTCCTTCCTTCGTTTCTGAGACAGGGCCTTGGGTAGCCTAGATTGGTCTCTGGCTCTAAACTTCAGATCTTCCCGTGTCCTCCTCCTGAGTGCCTGTCTTATTATACAGTACACAGCTCCATGCAAGTCTGGCAAGTATTCTAGCCACTGAGGCGCAACCACAGACACCATGATGCTTTTAGTCCAAAGCCCTGTGAGCCGTGAACTGCCGCCTTCTACACCCCAGACCTGCCTTTCAGAGACTACCCACTCAGCTGACCGTCCTTCCTTTCCTTTATCTTCATGAAGACACTGGCCTGGGGACAGATAAATATTTCTTGTGGGGTTTTGTTTGGTTGCTTGATTTTTGTTTGGTTGTTTGTTGGTGAGGAGGAATGGTGCCCGGGATAAAACCTAGGGCCTTACAATGCATGGCCAGCAAGCATGCTACCCCCAAGTCATATTCATTTTCTTCATCTGCTTACAGAAAAGCCCATCCCAATCTAAAATGCTTGTTTTTCTCAAGCATTAGAAGAGAGAAGAGACTGGTTAAAATTTCCCAGTTGCTACAAATACCTGTGCTTTTTCTCTTTATGGATAAGAACCAGCAGGGTTGGGGGATGGCTCAGTCTTTAAGTGCATTCATGTTTTTCTACAAGAGCGGAATCAGTTTCCAGCACCCATGTTACCTGGCTTACAACCACCTACAATTTCAGCTCAATGCTACTTCTGGACTCAGCAGTCAAACAAATCATGTGGCAGACATACAGATACATGTACATATAACTAAAACTAAATAAATATTTCAAGAAAAAAATAATATTACTGGGGCTGGGGAAGTGGCTGAGTAGGTAAAGTGTTTGCTTGTATAAACATGAGGACCTAAGCTCAGATTCCCAATATCCCCATTAAAAAGCCAGAAATGGCAGCTTGTACCTATGAGCCCAGCAGCACTGAGGGTGTGGAGACTGGTAGATCCTGGGGGCTCCCTAGTGAGTCAGTCTATCCAAGGTGGTAAACCTCAGGCTCAGTAACAGATCCTGTCTCAAAAAAAGTCTGGTGGGATGGTTGTGGTGGTGCACGCCAGAAGGATTTGCTGAAAGAGGCAGAGGCAGGAGGATCACGAGTTCGAGGCCAGCCTGGGCAAAAAAAAAAAAAAGGTCTGGTGGACACTGATAGCAGCAGATACCCAAATCAACCCCTGGTTTCTACAGTGTGTGCAGATGGCAGTGCTGCCCAACACACACAGTACTCACTTGTACACACAGAAAGAATCATAGCACTTAGAACATAATTCTACTAACATTTAAGATGCACTAACTGGCCTTAACTGGCCTTAATTACTGTATATGATATTTTACTTGTAAGAAGATTCAACACCCCTAAACACCAGTTTTAATGTTTCTTCTTTAATCCAATCAGAAGTTCTTAGACAGGTCCAGGCATGGTGGCACAAGCTTAAATCCCAGCATTTGGGAGGCAGAGGCATAGGCATATAGACCTCTGTGAATTTAAGGCCAGCTTGGTCTATGAATAACAAATTCTAGGACAGCCAGGGCTATGTAGAGAGACCTGTCTCAAAAGAAAATAAATAGATAGACTCCTGAAGATTACTGTGGGGAGTAAGAAAAACTGTAATGAGAACTGTGCATGAAGACTTCAGGATTCTGACCTTCATTTAATCTTTGAAATAGTCTTGTATAAGACCTCCTGCTTAAATAAACCTTTGATTGTAGTACAGTTTTAGACTAACACAACAAAAGAAGCCAGTCCAAAGTTCAATGGGAGAATTCTCACCTCGGATCAGCTGTAAAGCATCTGAGGTCACCACTGCCTACTTGCTATGACTAAAGAGCAAAAGCCATCCATTCCACAGAGCACTCAGGTTTCTCTGTTGTTTTCCTTGGGTTTTTTTTTTTTTTTTTATCCCAGTGTCCCATCCTGCTGTAAGACTTTATTAATCAAGTGGGGTTCATCTATCTGATATAGAAATGAGGCTTGGAGAGAGACAATAACTTGATTGAGTTAATCCTGCTACACCAACTACAGCCAGGTTTTTGACTCAGTTTAGGTCAACTCTAGCTGCACCCACTCCTCTGTGCTGCTTCCCTCCTGGCACCACCTGGCCAAAGGCAACTCTTTCTGAAAAGCTTAATACAGCTGGGAAGTCTGCAATTCTTTTATTTCCTTGTTGACTGTCTCTGCTTGACCTAGCCAAATATAGGGCTTCTGTTATACTCAGATCATAAATCTAGGCTAGAATAAAGGCAAATCCTCTGATGTCATGAATCCTAGCAACTAGCTGGGAGACAGTCTGAAACAGGGCTTGAAGCTTTTGAGTACTGCATGCATTACTAGAAATAACCTTTTTTTCCTCTCCAGCTGTCTTGTGCTCTGATTTGTTGCCTTCCAAAGTTTCTACTCAGGAGGGCTAAATGAAGCTAAGAATTAGCATTCTGGATCTTAGATGCTGGGCTAGAGGCCTAAACAGGTTCAGGCAAAGAGCCATGATGCTACAGCAGCAGGAAGGGTTTCCTACAGTGGAAACTGTATCTACCCTTCTGTATCTGCCCCAGACCTGGACACTTTCCCAGAGAGGACTTTCCCATACTCAAACCAACGAGTGCCCAACAGCTCTCTGTTAAAAATCTCTAGGGCCCATCTCTAATTCTTACACCACATGGACTGGTTATGTAACAGATGAGGTTTTCTCTCCAGTCTCAAAGTAAACATGGGGAATTTTTTTTTTCTAGAGGTTTCTAATGAGTAATCTAACACTACTTTTCCACTATCTTCCTATCTATAATGTCCTCTTCTCTGTTCAATTGTGTGAACAGACCAGAAAGTTTCATACCTTGCACCCCAGAGAAGTCTGAGATACTTATATTAGATGGTTCAGTAGTCTTCAATTCCATTTCTGCACGGAGCGAGGCAATTTCCATCTCATAATCCCCTCGAATGCGTTCCATGTCATCAAGTTCATTCTGCAACCGGCAGAGATCATCCTGCAAGGATGCTATGTCACTCTCATGTTCAGTTGCAGAATCTGCTGCAGCTTGCCGTAGACTCTGGATCTCTGCTTGGGCCAAATGCAACTCTTGTTCTATTTCTTTAAGTTCACTTTCTTTTTCATGCTCTAACAGGGAAATCTCCTCCCGTAGATGTTGCAGCTCACCTGGAAAAAAAAACAACAACAAAGGTTGGTGGTCAAGAAGTGAATGGGCTGAGCATAGTCTGGAAACATAGCATTCAAGAGAGTCTCCCTGCTGTCTGGAAACCACTGACAACCTAGTCTTTTCCCCACCAAAGAAGTAGAGCATCATATGGTACAGATGAAGGATGCCTAAGAGGAAAGCAGAGAGGAACCCTGTGTACTAAACTGTGGTAGGCAGGCAAACGCTGAGGCCTCGCTCACCACTAGCACGTGGGCTAGTGTGAACAAAAAGGATGAAATGCTGGAAAACAGAGTTCAGTGACATATGCACGGAAATGCTCTAAGAAAACCTACTGCTTTGTACACTAATCTACAGAGTAAAAAAAAAATTATGAACAAACAAAAAATATTAAGTATGCCTAAGATAATTACAATTAAGAACCAAACAAAGTAGGTGAGTCACACCTGTCATTCCAAAACTTGAGAGGTAGAAGCACAAAGATCAGAAATTCAAGGTCCTTCTCAGCTATCTTGTGAATCTATGTCTAGCCTGGGATAGATAATTCTACCCAACAAAATGAAACAAAACACCTAATAGGTAGTATCTTATCAGCGTCCTAAGTCTTTCTAAAAATTCTATGGGTAAAACAAAATTTTTTTCAGAGTATTTTCACTTATCCAACCTGGAGCTTAGGAAATAAAAGACCTCAGAGGCTCCCTTTGCCTCAAACTTCCTGTAAGCACAGGATGCAAAACAGCATACACTTAGAATTCAAGGTCAAATTAAAAAAGAAATTCATCACAAAATAATAAAACATGGAATAATAACCTACATGGTGACTGACAACATCAACTGTTTGAATCATGATACAGTTCACCAAGAGGGCTTAAGTAGAAACCAGTGTCCATACCACTTTTAAGCCTTCAAAAACATTAAGTCTTTCTACAAAAAGAAACCATTTTGCTAACTAGAAAAATATAAAGGTGTATCTACCATATATTAGGTAGAAAAAGAAACAAGTCAGATCTGGCACAACACAAATACTTAAAGACACAGAAAAACAGTCTAAGAAGACCTGTGCCCCAAACCATTGCTTCAAGGATGGGAAAAGGGCTTAGTCGGTGAGGTGCTTGCCATACAAGCATTAAGGGCCCGAGTTCAGATCCCCAGTGTCCACATAAAACCCAGACATGGTGGCATGAGTCAGTAACCCTAATCCTTGGGATTGTGGAGTGTGGGTAGGAGGCAGAGACAGATCCCTGGAGCCTATGGCTTGCCAGTTTGGCTGAAACAGTAAGCTCTTGGTTTAATGAGAGACCCTGTCTCAAAACATAAGGGGGAGAGTGAGGAAGACACTTGACACTGACTCCTGGTCTCCAATTCACAGGCAGACATGTACATTCACATAGTCATAGAGGAGTGGGGTGACATTCCAGGTGTTCTAATCTCCATCTTGTACTGGTGTTGCTTGATTTTCACAAATTTCTACACTTTATATATGGATTATGCTTATATTTTAATTTGCAAAACAAATGTATCAGAACCCTGTGGATCATTGTTTTAGTTTCTTTCTTTCTTTTTTTTTTTTTGTTTCTCTTTTTGGTTTTTTGAAATAGGTTTCTCCGTATAGTCCTGGTTGTCCTGGAACTCAAGAGATCCACCTACTTCTGTTCTTTTGTTGTTTTTAAGACAGTGTCTCATTCTGTAGCACAGGCTGGTCTCAGACTCAGCCCAGTTTCTTCTGTGTATGCAAAATTACATGTTAAGAGCACACGGGTTCTGTAAGATAAATTTACGGACATAGTTGTACATGTCTATAGTCCCAGAATTCTAGAGGCCGAGGCAAGAGAATTGCTTGAACCTCGGAGTTTGAGACCAACCTGTGTCGTGCTGTATGGGAGACAGGGAAGGAGGGAGAAAGCATCCATTTGGATATATGGCCAGTATCAATTTAAGTGGACAGGGCACCTCAGGAAGAGGTCTGTTATGCCTTCAGCAAGTATGTGCACTCGGTTGTATAACTTCCTGGACTATACAAGAGATAATCGGAATCCCGCAACACAAATATATTCCACAGTACAAGAGTTTACAGGGTGAGATCTAGATCCTCAGCTCGGGTCTAGTTGGAGGGAGAGGATGGGGGTCAGCTGGTCACTATGATGAAGACCCCAGGCCTGGGCATTCTAGGGACGCAGACTAACCTCCATCTCCCTAGAACACCCTCAAACCTCACTGGGTAGCTGTTTGGGACCTGGCTCTGTAAAGTGCCTTCTTAGATCATGGAAGTTGGGGTAGTGATGGGTGGCGAGGGGCCAGGCCCATCTTGGAAACTGAATGGGACAGTCCAGCCAGGAGTTGGAAAGCCAGGGACCAAGTTCCAAAGAGCTGGCGCCGGTTGACTGCGGGCTGCGGCCTTCGGGGGGCGCGGTGGAGGATTCGGGAGTCGACTTGAAGGGGAGGGAGAGAAGACAATTCGCACTTACTGGTTATGGCCTGCATCTCGGCGGCCCCCCACAAGCGGTCTCCAAAGGGGGGGTCCCGCCTCCCGGCCGGTGCCGCCCCGGGGGGGCTTTGGCGGCCGGAACCGCCTCTGAACACTAGGTACCTCTGAGGCCGCGAGCGCCCCCACTTGGCGGAAACGGGCAACGCGCGTGCGCAAGGCCCCGTCTCAGGTTCCTTCCGCGGGGCGGGACTTGCGGTGGGTTTGAGGCCTGCGGCCCCTCACCTGGCTGGGAATCCTTGAACTCTAGCGACCACTCTATTTCCCCTGCCCTTTCAGATTTCCAGACTTCTCCATACTGGGAAGAAAAGAATGTTCTTTTTCAAGCAAAGACTAATACTTGGCTCGACTCAACTGGACTTTTTCCTTCATCATAAAAACAAGATCAAGAGTTCCTTGCCTTAAAAAGAAACCCTTGATCTCACCTCACCTTGCCTTCTTTCTCTTTAAAAAGGCTATCACCATGATCTGTACTTCAGGTTGTTCTCCATTTGACCTTTCGTTTTTCTCGCCAATCCCAATCCATCCTGCCATGTCTCCTGGTTCTCCATCTTGCCAACCCCAGCAGCCACCTCACCGCCCTTCACAGCTACAGTGGATCATTACTTGCCTGAAGAATTTTTCGCTCTTCGCTCTTGCCTTTCAGGGCAGAATAGACTTAGGTGTTCCTTCTATCACGGTTCTTTTGCCATTCCTCCTATCCTGGGCATCTAGTTAGGAAAGCCTCTATGGCCCCTTTCTCTCCTCTCTGGTATCTCTTGTTGTGACTGAATGTCCATCTCCCATAGATTATAATGCTGTCTGCATGTTAATAATTACCAAAGCTAATTTCCAGCCCTTGTCTCTCCCCCATTCCTAGATCATACAGCCAAATGGCTCCTTCACATACTCACTTCGGACAGCAAACCCATCCAGCCAAAAAACTCTTAAATTCTCTAGACTCCAAGCAAAATTTTGACCAAGTTTTCCCATGCCACTAGATATCAGTTTTTACCCAGTTTCTCCTGGAAAAGTCACGAAGGCTCCACCTTCAAAATGTGTTTCGAACCATCTCCATTTCTACTGCCTTAATTCAAGAAAAGTCAGTTAAATGGACCTACTAGCATGCTTGACTCTATTTCTTCCTCATGAATTCTAAGGTACTCTTTTGAAAAGGTAAAGTAAAGACTTAGGGATGTTGCCCAGTGGTCAGCACCTGACAAAACCCTTGGATTCAGTTCCCACCATGGGAGGAAAAAGGCAAAGAGCAAACTGAAAGTGTAAAACATATCTGGCACTCCAGCCTTGGAAAATACCTCTGATAGCAACTACAATGAAAGCTAGCTCTGTCGGCTGACCTAAAAGGCCTACCTACTATAAGCATACCTCTACCTTCTTCTTAGAACTTTCTCCTACGAGGGTCCTTCACATGAACTTTGCAATGACCTTGGTGCTGCCCCCTAACACATGAAGCTCATTCTCATCTCCGGACCTTACAGTTGCTGTTCTTCTAGTACATTCTTCTATCACATTTTGCATGGTTGGATCCTTCTCATTACACAACTGAAGCACCACCTTCTTGAAGATGACTTTTTATAACCTAACCAACTCCTACCTCATCCCTATCCATGAGTCTGTCCTGGAACAAGGGACTGAGGTGCATATCTTACATACCAAAGATGACCTAGCATCTAGGTTCTCCCAGCATCCCTCAGTCCCTACCTGGCATACCCTATCACCAACATTTTGGTCTTCCTTTCTCTCTCCTCTTCACTCTCTGCACATACTTTTCCTTTATTTCTCTTCCTCTTCCTCCTTCTCTCCCTTCCCATGACCACTCACTCCCCTGGTCTTAATCCTTAGGGTCAGTGAACTCACCTGAAAGCAGCTTCCCAATAAACCTGCATTTAATATAATCTAATCTGGTTTGACTTGGCTCATTTTACTGGCAGGAAACTAACTTAATAGTGTCACATATTTATATTGAATATTATATTCATACCTGTGTTGCCTTTATTACCACCTGAACTTGTGCTGTTATGCTTTCCTTTAGAATTTATTTATTTTTAATGACACAGGGTCTCATAAAACCCAGATAGCCTTTAACTTACTGTGTAGCCCAGACTGGCAACAGATTCCTGGATTTCCTGCCTTTACTTCCCACATACTGGGATTACTGGCCTGTGCCACCTGCCCAGCTGTGGAATCTACTCTTCAGGGATTTGGACAATTGTGTTCTTTGTTGGTCCTTTAAATATAAAGGTTCTCAACAAACAGTTGACAGACAAATGAGTTAGCCTTGTTTTAGAGAAGAAACTGAGACTCTGAGGGATACATGACCTGCCCAGAATAAAGTCTGTACATGGTAAGCTAAGCCCAGGAGTTTAGACAATGTGAAGCCAACACCCACACTCTCCCCAACCCCCCGCCCCGTATCTGCCATTTCTCTTCTCTTCACCACATTTCCTGCATCGCCCTTTGCTTTACATGCTGTACCCTTCTCTTCTGCTCCTCTTATACCTTCCAGGACGTGTTGCTCTCTCCAGGACAGCTTCCAGACCTCCCCCCCCCCTCCATTTATACTTTGCATTTGGCTTGATCTCAGCTCTACCTACAGAGTCCCTGCTGTTTTCTAGGGCAGATCCTCAAAACCTTCCGGAAGCCCACAGAAGTAACAAAAGCTCTCTCTTTATTTGGTAGTGCAGTGGAATATGGGACACTTGCCTCCCTGCCTCCCAAGACAAAAGGACCTGGACTCTGAAATAGAGGAGTGGGGACCACAAACTCAGGTTCTTATCTGTTTCCTTTCAAGACACTAGAGTGTCCTCCAAAGGGTCCCTATGGTGCCCTTGGAGGGACTAGAAAGAGAAATACAGCCCAGAACTCAACAATGATCATACACCCCTGGCCCTGGGCAGGACAAAGTAAACAGGGATGTGGGTGAGGGAGGAGGTTGGGAAGAGAAAAGAGAAAGGGTGAACCTGAGAGAGAGAGAGAAGAAGGAGGAAGAAGAGGAAGAGTAGAGGGAGGAGGAGGAGGAGGAGGTCGGGATCGCCACGTAGATAGGTAAAGAGGAAAAATTAAGGAAAGAAGAGAACAGAGGTAAAGAAGATAAGGGGTGGGGAAAGAAAGAAAAGGAGAGAGGTAAGGTTCTGAGTTAGGTGTGGGTAGACTTGGGAGGCTGTTACCTTGGAGCTGCTGAATCTGCTTGGTGAATACTTCTGCTTGCTGGGCACTGGCCAGCCGTTCATCTTCCAGGAGCCCTGCAGTGAGAGGAACATCTGGTTTGGAACCTGGGAAGCACCGAGCCATTGGGCCCAAGCCCAGTGCCCTATCACGGGCGCTCACCCTGAAGCTCCAGGGAGTCGTCCTCATGCTGCCCTGCGAGCTCACGAGTCTCCTCCAGCTCTGCCACCAGCTGCAGCACCTGAGCCCTCAGCTCCTCCAGCTCTGTCTCCGTCAGGCTCAAGCCCCGATGCTTGCCCATTGATAGGGAACCCAAACTGCCTCCTTTCTGTACTTGATCTTCTTCCACCTCTTCCTCTTCTTCCTCTTCCTCCTCTTCCTCATATAGAGCTGGAAGTAACACCTCCCCTAGGAGAGACAATCATTCCACCACACAGTCAGTGTCCCTTCCACAACCCTGCACCTTACCACCCCAGAGCCTGGATAGCAGAATAGTGCCACCTGGTGTCCCCCAAGGTTCCCCTGGGTGGGACTTAACTCATGGTCAGGCTCTGGTAGGTCAAGTTTGGATGTACCCTCTCCAGCTTCTAAACGCCTAATATTGAACATATATTGCCTTTACAAGCAGCCTCTTGCATGAAGACACCTGGCGCTGGTAGTGTGAACTCTGGGTAGTGGGACAAGGAGTTAAAGAAAGGATTCAGACATTCAGACACCAGCTGTTTATGTAGGGCAAATGGAGCAAGCTTGGGGGAAAGAAATCTAGGTGGCTTGCAAGGTATTAGCCTTTTCATAATGAGTAAACACTAGCTTGGTCTGTCGGAAAAGGAAACATTAGGCAGAAGTGACTTGGAGTTGTTTACTGTACCAGTGTTAGAATCCTTTCAAATGCATGTTATCAAAGATCTTTTTGAAATTTTCTACACCTGTTATTCCCCTGTTGGGTGCCACAAGGGTCATCTCTCTTTCTTGCTGACCCAAGTTGATGTTAGGCTGAACTTGTGTATAAAAGAAAGTCTGCCATCCTGCCATCCTGCCATCCTGCCATCCTGCCATCCTGCCATCCTGCCATCCTGCCATCCTAATACTTTTTTTTGTTTTGTTTTTTGAGACAGGGTTTCTCTGTGTAGTCCTGGCTGTCCTGGAACTCACGCTGTAGACCAGGCTGGCCTCGAACTCAGAAATCTGCCTGCCTCTGCCTCCCAAGTGCTGGGATTAAAGGCGTGCACCATCACTGCCCGGCTAACACATTCTTTTAATCTACTTATTTAGTTAGTTAATGCATATGGGTGCTTTCCCTGCATGTGTGTCTGTCCATCAATGTAAGGACAATGCCCTTGCAGGTAAAAGAGGGTATCAGAGCCTCTAAGACTGAAGTCAGAGACAGCTGTGGGCTGTGATGAGGGTGCTGGGAACTGGTCAACTGCTAAGCCATCTCTCCAGTCCTGTTGACACATTTGAAAAACTGATTTGGGACTGCTCCTCATGTTCAAGTTCGTAAACACGCCTTTTTTTTTTTTTTTTTTTTAACTGCATTGCAGTTCCTGTAAATAGCAAACTCTTGTCTTGGTAGGGATTGCTTTGTTTTTAAATTCTGGATCTCTGGTCTTCCATTTTTAATGCCAACATCATACGGTTCATCTGAGACCACTTAAACGTCATCTAGTCTCTAGGGAAGGCCTGTGTCAAACTATAGAGGGGCCTGGGGACACTTCGTAAGAAGTCCTGGATAATGTGTTGGTACCACCTGCCCTGTGACACAGGAGTGCTGTTGGGAAATAGGCTTCACCTAGCTCTCTCCTAAGCTCTTTCCTACTAAAGCTCCAGGGCTCCATTCGGAGTTGATGGTGGTGGCACCAGAAAGACAGTTCACATGTTCATGTCCTGGCTTTTAAAAATCAGAGACAGCTTGGGATCTGGGTCAGCAGGCAGTGAGAACAGGCCCCCTGCCGAAAGCCTGCTTCCAGGCTGGGTTGAGCAGGACCTCTCTCTGACCGGCAGCTCCACCAGGACACACAACCTGGTTAGTTGGGTGACTGGCGCCCCAAAGGGATGTGCCCAAACTTCCATCAATGCCTGAGCCCAGGGGAGGTCTGGAGCTCAGTCACCAGGGAGGAGGGGCCTGAGATGAAGGAAGCTCTGAAGGAAGGGCCCCTGTCCTGGCTCATAGCTCTGGGGTCAGGGAAGGAAGGAGGAAGGGAGTTACGGAGTAGGGTGATGGGAAAGCCTTCTTCAGAAAACTCACCGTCCATAGCTTGCATCCCACGGCGCTCCAAGGACCCCCAGCGTTGGCCTTTCTTCCTCTCACAACCCTCAGATACCTCATAAGAGCCTAAAGTGGTTACTGTGGGTCCTGTGAGCAGGGAGAAAGTAGGCACTGTAGGATTCGAGGGGGCTGGGGTTGAGGGGAAAACAAGGGACGTGCGTTCTTATATGGGAGCCCCAGAATTTACAATCACACTGGAGAAGCCTGACTCACTCTGCCCAGCTCTGTGGTTCTATTCCCTCAGTCACCTCTCATGCACCGCCTATAGAGAGGACTCCAGTCCGGCGCTGCCCAACCTCAGCACCCCTGTTCCAGGCTGTTCCCGGCTCCTCTCCCTCATCCAAGCAGAAGAGGGTGAGTGTTTAGCTTGGGGCACAAGGAGAAGAGGGGTAGGGTGGGAACTAGGAAAGAAGGTTTTGGGAGGATCCTGTATAGCAAAGCAGGGAAGGGAGGGGCGGCCGGACCAGGAGAGAAGGGGCTCCAAACTAGGCCGTTTCTCTATCTCTCTCCTCCCCTCCCTCACCAGACCTCGCCCACCCCACCCTTTCCTGGTGGGCCAGAGCTTTGATGAACTAGAAGGGTTCAGGCTCTAGAGACCATCCCTCCCCCGCCCCCCTCGTGAGCTGGAAGCGCTGTCGGGCGGCAGAGACTAGATGGGGAGCGCTTGGGGAGTGACCGCTGGGAAGGGACACCCCAGGTCGAAAGATGGAGAGCGGCATCCGGTGGAGGCCGGGGTGGAGGGAGCCAACTCAGTACCAGGAGCACCTGGGGGTCAGAAGGAAGGAGAGCCGTTGGGGGGAAGGAGCATAGGGAACTGAGGGAGAGGCGGCTCTGACCTGGGCCAGGGCAGCTCCAGCCCGCGGCTCCCGCGCCGGCCCCGCTGCCTGCCTCCATGGCCGCTCCCGCCGCTGCCGCCGCCTCCCGAGCAGAAGCCGCAGCCTCCGGGCCGGGGACCGGGAGCCCGGTGCGCAGGGAAGAGAGAGGGCGGGACGAGAGGGCGGGGCCTGGCCTGGCCACCTGACGCGAGTGCCCGCCTGCGGCCGCCCGGAAGCCCTCCCCAGTCCCCGGCTCCAGATCCAGTAGGGGACACGCAAAAGAGGCTTAGATCGTACCACCAAAGTGCCCCAGGCTCGCCTGAGGCAGCTTCGGGTCTGCTGCGCCTGCAAAGCGGACGTGAGCTACCGGGTCTTGAGGATGCTCCCAGGGAGTGCTAGGATGGCTTAGTTCTGATTGCAGAACCCACCCTGGGTCAGCCGCGCGTAGGGACCTCCCTGCGCTGGGTTTCAGGGCCTGGTCTTGCCAGGTGATTGAAGCCAGGGATGAGAGAATGGACTGTTTCCTGCAGATGCGCAGACACGCGCGCACTTCCTTGGTCTCCACGCAGGGCCAGCGTCCCCATCCCTGCAATCCACAGAGCCCATCCCTTCGGGTGGCCTCGCGCACCCCAGAGCTACTGCAGGGCTGGAGGGTAGGGAAGTTGAGACCTGGATGTGCCAACTGCTAGGCTGTACATCACTGCTTTCCCCGAATTCCCACCAAGCCAGAGCCAAGGGTCCACCCAGGCTGCTTCCAAGTGTATCAAGACCTGCCTTCTCCCCTGTCCTTTGAGCCGCGCCCCCTGTGACCTGTGCAGTGAACCACGAATGTTCCCTGTAACATGAGATGTGGGAAAACAGGAGGCGTATTCAAGAGATGAACGTGATCTTGAGGCAGATCTGGCATCTCAGCAGGTCTCTTTTGGGTCAGAAGTGGATGGATACCCAGGAATGTGCTCCCCGAGTTACAATCGCGGGGAGATTTCTGAGCTGGGTGCTCACATCAGTTCTTTCTCTTGCATTCTCACTCCTAAAGTTTGGCTGTGGATTGGCTGTGTTCGACTCTCCAGGCTGCCAGGCTCTCAAGCCTTCCGTGTTCCACAGGAATGAAACACTTCTCTGCCTGTCTACTGCACATGGCCTGGCTTATCTGTAATTTCAGCCTTGGCTTGAGTTTCTCTCCAGACACCGCATCCCTTCCTTATTAGACACCCCTGCTGTGCTCTTCTGACCCTCTGGGCAGCATCAGAGTACTGTCTGCTAAGGTTGGCAAGTATCCTAGTCATCTTTGTATCTTCAGTATCAAAGTACCCGACTCATAAAGGAGTTCATGTAAACCTTCCAACTATGTTAATAAAATGCCTTCATGATTTATCACAGATTTTCAGGTCATGAATTTAAATTCATGTTCCCTATTAACAATGATGTCTGCCAGACAGTGATGGCACACACCTTTAATCCCAGCACCCAGGAGTCAGAGGCAGAAGGATCTATAAGATTTTGAGGCCAGCTTGGTTGAATGAGTTCGAGGACAGCCAGGGATACACAGAGAAACCCTATCTCTAAAAACAAAACAAAAAAGTCCAAAAATCAGAAGTCAGTAGTAAGCCCCACTGTCCCTCCTCCCCCTACCCCAGCCTGATGATCAAAGAGATAAAGAGCTATTAATTTTCACCTTCTTCCCAGAGGACAAGCTCCCACTTTAGACCTAAGGCTATAGTGATCCAGCCATGGAGAAGTGCCAGGCAAGCCTACTGTTTTGCAGACCATCCAGCCAGACTTGGGCAGCAAGGTTAAAGTTTTAGAGATGATGAAATGGACTCTCATAGGGGAGCTAAAGGGGACTAGTTCTGGAAGCTCAGTGGTTTTGCCTCACGCAGCTCCTTCTGGTTTTGTCTCAGCAGCACGTCAGATTAGCAGTTGGCGGTGGGTGAATGGAAAGACAGAAGTTGTCTGTTGTGACATTCAGAAGTCTAAGCTTCTCTTTAGGGGAGCCTGGATCCTGAGCATTAGGACCATACTCTCCCTGGATCCTGGATGCAGGTCATCACTCACCTTTGATCTCAGGGAATGTTCAAGGGAGACCAGAACCAATCTGTTAGTAGGAGGCAAACTCTATTCAGATCAGTATGAGGTTGAGATGAGGGTGAAGTCAGGAGGCAGAAGGAAAGAGCTTAGCATGTATGGGGTGGGGTTGTCAGGGATGTGTCTCTGAAAGGCCAGGCATGCCGGGTGTGTCAGCCAGGTGATCAGTTAGTTTAGAGGGATGATCTGGGTTAATCTTCATAATCCAGGGTTTAAGACTCAGCCTTACCCCCAATCCCATCCCAGGAGATCATCCCTTCTAAGGACTGAGGCAGCCATTTATCCCCCTTTACCCTTATTTCTAGATGCTCAGATTTAGCCATTAAAACATATTAAAAACGAGTCTTTGCAACGAGCAGAAAAGTAAAGTTCAAAGACTAATGTAACACTCCTGTGCCCACCAGACCGTTCCTATCTCTTGACTCTTCTTGCAACACTGGGGACTGAACCTCGGACTTTTTGCCTGGTAGGCAAATGCTCTGCTACCTTGCTACATCCCCAGCCATGTTTAAATTTTACTTTGAAACAAATTTTATGTTTATATTCTTTGGGACTTTCAAAAATGCTTCTGAGTCTCCATTCCTCCCACTCCCACCCTCTTCACCCTCACCTCACAGCTCTGCCTCCAGCCTTGAGTTGTCTTCTTGTATTTTTTTCCCCCAATGGAGTCCAGTTTGTATTGTCCTCCTACCCCTGGGAGCAGGGCCTGCCCTGGAGTATGGACAACCTACCTGGGGGATGATCATTAAAGAAAACTGACTTCCTCTCCTGGCAGTAATGTTACTTTTATAACTATATACTTTTAAGATGACGTGTTTGCACACGTACTGGCATTTTGCCTGCATTTATATCTGTGCACCACATGTGTGAAGTGTGCAAGGAGACTGAAAGAGGGCATTGGACCCCTGGCAGTGGGAGCTACAGATGATTGTGAGTTGCTGTGTGGGCTCTGGGAATCGAACCCAGGTCTTCTGGAAGAGCAGCCAGTGCTCTTATTCACTAAGCCACCTCTCCAGGACAATTAATATCAGACCAGATTTGATTCTGAAGTAGGTAAGGACAAGGAGTAGTGTAGCAACTTGGGATCCTGTTTAGGTTTGGTTGTGCACACTCCCTTGTCTTGCAATCATGCACTTGGCAGCCTAGTTTCCTCACCTGTGTGTTCTGTGTATACACAGCCCTCCTCAAACAACACACCCAGCAACCTCAGACCCCTACCTACATCAGGCTCTATTCAAATAGTTTAAGTTTCTTTGTCTCTAACAACTATCAAGGTTTTTTTTATTCAACTCTATTCTCAAAGGGTTTGGAGAGATGTTTCAACTCTTAAGGGCTAGGCTTACAATAGTAATAATAATAATAATAATAATAATAATAATAATAATAATAAAAACCAAATATATTCCCAGTGCATTTGAGTAGAAAGAATAGAAGGACAGATCCAACCTGAAATGGTTTTTGGGTGTGTGTCCACATTAAGGTAAAACTATGTCCTTGAGTAAACTTTGAGGGAGAATTCCCTGAATGTTAATTGGGAGCCTTCATAATTAAAATCAGATGCATTATGGGAAGTGATATGTAAGAAATAATTATGTGACTTAATCCATTGATCAAAACAAAGAACAACTTTACACACTTTAGTAACCAAACTCCTTTTCTTGAACACCATAAAAAAGCCTCAAGTCATAATTGGAGCCCGTGATCAGCTTCTCAGCCCTGTGGACTACTGATCCTTTACCATGTATTTCTTTCAGGTCTTTACTGTTTGCTTTGCTTTTGAACTACACTTCCTTGCTACTTTGCAATCTGTGCCAGCCTTTATTTGAAGTAGAAGCCTAAAATCTAGAAAAACCCAACCCTGACCATCAGGAACAATCCCATGGTTTGAAAGTTATGCTTTATACATATATAGTCACAAAAAATTATATAATTTTGATTTGTGTGGTTTCAACATCCGTCTAATGTTACATCATCCACCTTCATCATCTAACCTTAAAGGTTTAGGTATCCATGGTGTTTCACGTAGCTCTAGTGGGCATCTGGGCTCCTTGCAGGTTTCTATAATAAAGTAAATGCTGCAACTAGCAATTCTATATATGCCTTCTCGGCCCGTGTGACAGACATATCCCAAGGGCAAATGACTCGAGGGGAATTTCTGGGTCATGGAATAGGTGCCTCTAAATTTTACTAATTGTTGCCAAGTTAGTCTGTAAAGTAGATGTGACAATTTAAATGACACTGCTTGTGGATTTATTTAGCTTCTTTATTTCCCATCTGCCACTGGTGCAAAAGCTGCCTATGCTAGTGGTCTCTGTGTACATTTTTCTTCATCCCCCCTTCATTGGAGACAGGGTCTCATGTGTAGCTATATAGCTGTGTAGTTCATTGGCTAACCCAGACCCGCTATATAGAACAATTTGGTTTCAAGTTTACAGAGATCTGTCTGCCTCTGCCTCCCAGGTGCTGGGATTAGAAGTTGGTGCCACCACTGCCCACCCATTTCCTTCAATCTTTAAGTCTGCAGTCATCGTAATTTTCTATCAAATAGAAGCAGTTTAGGACACGCCAACACCCTTCTTTCCTGATCCACCAAATTTCAAGCTGGTATTTTGGTTTCAGCTTGTATCTAACCCTGCTAAGATTCATCACCATCATCATTATCTGTGGTCGGCCAGCATCACCTTCTGGCTGCGGTTGGTTTACATTCACTCTGTTTTTCTTTTCCTTTCTTTCCTTCTCTCTCTCTCTCTCTCTCTCTCTCTCTCTCTCTCTCCTTTTTATTCGAGACAGGATATTATGTAATACACACACACACACACACACACACACACACACACACACACGGTTCCAATCTGTCTGGTGCATCCTTGTCACCGCCCCCACCCCCACTCGGTTTCTTGACAGGGTCTTATATCTCAGGTCGTCCTGAAACTCCTTGTGTACCTGATGACGACCTTGCATGTCTGACCCTTTTTCTTTCTACTCGCTGGTGCTGAGGTTACAGATCCACATCCACCATGGCTTTGTGTGTGCTAGGCAAGTGCTCTAACTGTGCTTCGTTACCAGCGCCTTCGGGGATTATTTTTATTTTATATATATGTGTGTATTTTGCCTGAATGTATGTCTGTGCACCATTTGTATGCTTGGTTCCCATGGAAGCCAAAAGAAGATGTAGGATGCTCTGGGGTTACAGACAGTTGTAAGCTGCCGTGTGGATGCTGGGAATCAAACCCAATCCTCTAACCACCGACCATCTCCAGCCCCCTGGTTTTCTTTTCTTTCTTTCTTTCTTTCTTTCTTTTTTTCTTCTTCGAGACAGGGTTTCTCTGTGTAGTCCTGGCTGTTCTGGAACTCACTCTGTAGGCCAGGCTGGCCTCAAACTCAGAAATCCACCTGCCTCTGCCTCCCAAGTGCTGGGTTAAATGCATGCGCTGCCACCACCACCCAGCTTTTTATTTTTATTTTACTTTTCCAGTAGGAATTCTAAGGAAAGCAGGTCTTCTTGGCAGATGGTGAGTTCAAAGCATTGATCAGGGGGACGTGCGTGCAAAGTAGGCTGCCGATTACCCCAGGACAGACACCGAGAGAAGGAACATTCTGCCTGGGTATGGCCACAGTAAAGAGCTTATGGCTTAAGAAATGGCTACAGATAGGGTGAGTTTGGTGTTTGGTTATCTGACCTTTCCATTATATTTTTAACTTATTGTTCAACAATTCCATTCCATACATGTATCCAATATGTCCTGATCATATCTACTACCGGCTCTTCACAGCCTCTGCCCCAGCATGTCCCCACCTCCGTCTTTTTTAAATAACTCATTGAGTTGCATTAGTGTTGCCAGTGTGTGCATGGGTATGGGGCTCTGCACTCCAGCATGGGCAGCTTACCAGGGGCTCCAAGCCAGAACACAACTGATTCTCCCTTCTTCAGAAACTACCAACTGCCAAAAGCTCCCCAGCTAGATGTGGGGCCAGGTGACAGGCAGTGTTCTGAGCAAGCAGCTAAACACTTGTATCTGTGCCTGGGATGGTCGAGTCTGTAGGAGAAACAAACAGGCGGTTGGTGGCATCACAGAGTTAGCAACGCATCTTGTACTTCCTGTTTAGAAACAGTAGGAGAAGCTGGCAAATCCTACACAAATCATAGTATTTTGTTGATTCTTCAGTAGATCTCTCTCTTGTACTCACTCTCTCTACCCCCTCTCTTTCTCCCTCTTCCCCCTTTTAACTTTTCTTTCATTCTTTGTCTCTTTCTTTGGTCAAATTCCCCAATACTCCCTGGTTTATTGAAACATTGCTGTAAGCCTCTTTCTTGCATTTGTGTAGTATTTGCAGGGATTCCAAGGTTCAGGAACCAGGCTTTCATGTGCTTTTGAGAGGCTCCAGCAGCCTGTTGGTGACCCAAAGTCTACTTCCCTCACCCAGGAAGCTTTAAAACCATGCTTGTCCTGTTTGACCATGTGGAAACATCATATGTGTATATAGACTAAGACTTTGAGGTGACTGACAGCTGGCCATCAAGATTCTTTGACCAGGTCTCTGGCAAGAGCAGGCTGTGTATGTGGAAGCTGGCCAAGGGGAGCAGAAAAGGATAAACAGGGCTCGTCCGGGATTTGAACCCGGGACCTCTCGCACCCTAAGCGAGAATCATACCCCTAGACCAACGAGCCACTAGCAATTACTTCTGGCCAGATGCATCCTCTCTACCACATCATCATCATTAACAGCAGCAGCTGTGGTTCCTAGGAGCAGTTTCTCTGCTATTCCTCTCAGGCTGGCTCCCAGCCCAGGCAGGCAATGCTCCAACAGGCCTTGCTCTCCTCAGCCACACAGAGACTCCTCTGCCTAGGACTTCATACAGGGCCATACTTCCAAATTCACTGTTGGACGAAAAGAAGAGAGGGCCAGGCAGGCCCCAGCAGATACTTCCTTCTCTTAGGAGTTCTTGCTGTCAATCCAAGCTACTCTTCTTTCTTAGCGCCTGGTCAGCCCATCAGGAAAAGATTCTTCACACCTGGTAAACTCCTGGGTGCCAGCCCAGAGGCTGGGCCCGGCACACCCTTGTCTAGGCTACCTTGGCTAACTCTCCTTCCATCTGCTAGGCAAGGCAGCCCCTGCCCCGTTTCCCTTAAGGGTGATGGAGTATATAAAATGCTGTGCAATAGGAACGGGTGACGGTGGTAACCTAAGATAAGGGTCGGGGTGGAGGCATTCCTAACAGAGCAGAGGCCACTTACTGCCTTCTGTGTGCAGGGCATGTGCTGTGTATGTTACATCTCTTAACTTTGGGACAGCCTGGGGAGGCCCATGTTCCCTGCTGCAAGACAAGGACACTCGTTGGCACACACCATGGGCACGCCTATTACCAGAATGCTTCTTCTTGCTGCCATCAGCATCTGAAGCCGCTTTAAATGCAGGACACATAGCTTCTCAGACTTTCTAGAAAAACTGGACACAGGAATGTATCCTCACATACCTCCACTGCTTTCCCACACCAGCCAGCCCCTGCTAGTGGTCTAGGGAAGTTGCCAAGTGTTAACTCCAAAACCAGTTCTCACTTCGGAGACGACAGGAGATGGTTTCTGAGGCCAGGCTATGGCATGGGCCTTTCAACTGAGGCTGATGCCAACACAGATTGCGTAGCACATTTCTATCTATCCCCTGACTCCCCTACCCTGGCTGCATGGTGAGACCCTTGTCTCAAGAAGAGGAGGAGGAGATAGTTTATTCTAGAGCTAAATATGAGTGACCATGACCCAAGGACATAGACTCAGGTTGCCTCAAATACCATTTTTCAGAGTGGTGTCAGTTTTGTGGATTTTTTTATAGTTATAGAACAAGAATGTAATAACTCTGAGTCCTTTTCAGATGCATTGGTGAGAATATAAGGCAGGAGGGTTAGGACAGAGCAGGAATCTCTGCTGGGGTTTCAGCTGCTATCTGACGACAGTCTTAGTTTTGGGATGGTGAAAGCTAGTGGACTGTTCGTACATTTCAAATGTCTCAAATGATAGTCACAAGGATACTATCAGACACAGAGGTGGACAATGGATGGCTATTCATATCCATCAAGACAGCCCAAGATAATTAGCTCCAGATCTGCCACATTCCAATACTCCACAGTTATTAAATTCTTCAGTCCAACATCCTTCCAACGGAGCCGCTTCGGCAGCTCACACAATTACGAAATTCTAATCAGTCGGTCAGTCTCACAGAACCTTTAACTTAGGCATAGTTTGTTTCTGAGAACTTCCATTCAGAGGAGGATGATCTACCCACAGCCTACGGGGGTTGCACATGGGGGGCCTGATGGGTGGGAAGGATCCTCAAAGAGCTGAGATCATGGCTCAGATGCAAGGGCCCTGTAAGAGAAGCAGTGGTCTCAGCTAGGCCTATTTCACATGTGACACACATGGAAACTTTGCTTGCTTTTAGCAGGGGCTCCTATGAACAGGGAGCTCTGTGGGGACAGAGATCTGTTTTGTCAGTCTTCCAGTCTAACCCTGTGCCTGGCCTTTGGCAAGCCTGATGGTGCCAGTGGCTCTCAGCAGATCTGTATGTCTGATCTGCTTGAGCACGTGACAGGACCAAACTTACTGAATCCTCCATTTTAACCGTGCTACAAATGCCACTTAGCAGAGGTCTGTGGGAAGCATAAACAAATGAATGAAAGTCCCAGGCATGTGCACACACAAAAGAAATTACAAGTGGAAACAGAGGTTCAGGGAAGTACTGAGTAGAACCCCACCCTGTGAAGTGATGATGCCTTTGAAGAATGAGTACTGGCTTTACTTCTGTGAGTGGACAAGCCAGATTTCCTCTGCTCCCAGGTTATAAAGTTTTATTATTGCCACTCAGGAGTGTCTGTACCATTCAGGTGACTCTGCCCACTAGTCATGGGAGGGGCAGGAGAGAAGGGCTCATTTATTTTCGAACCAGAGAGGCATTTTCCTGTAGCTGTTCTAGTGCTTAAACTGGCTTATATATAAAACTCCACTTGACATGTCATCCCATGACCTCAGCACACATTCTCAAAATTGTTTTCCTTGGTGGGTGAGGGGTCTTTGCTGAAGACGTTTCAGAGCTGAAACTCCATTTAGGTCCCAGGCAGTGCTTTTGGGTCGGGGAGGGCTCTGAATTTGGGGCAGGCTTGTTCTTCTCTGTGTGGCCTTTCTGGAGCACCATACTGTTTACTGAATGCTGGCCGTCTCATCTCTGCCGTTCTCCATACTTTCAAATGCTTCCTGCACAGGAGAAAGGGAAGGGGAGCCGGGAGAGAGTGTCCTGGTGGAAATCCACCAGCACCAGCCAGACTAAAATGGCTGTGCCCTGGATCCATGCTGTTAGATTCCAGGCCCACCATTGTTCACCTGTTTCTACATCAAAAAAGCTACAGGCAGAATTTTCTAGAGAGACTCCTGGCTATACTTTTGGAGTTCCCTCATTTTCTCCCAAGTATGAGGATGGCTTTCAGTCAGGCAAATCCTTGGGGACCCCCACCCCCCCATATCCAGTAAAGCGTGTCAGACCTTCCTGATTCCAATCACATGTCTGGAGAATCTATTGTCACAACACTCATCAAGCTCATTGTCACCTGCGAATCAAAAGCTGGCTGGTAAGATGGCCCAGTATGTGAGGGTGACTGTTGCCGAGGCTGATGGACCCAGATGGTGGAAAGAACCGACTCTTTCAAGTTGTCCTCTGACCTCCACATGTGTTTCAGGGCACAAGCTAATACCAGCTGTCTCTGAAACGGGTAACTGAGTAGTTGGAGCCTGTATATTCTTTTGGTAATTTTATAAAAACTGAGCAGAGACAGAAAACTATCAGGACAAGGAAATGGATCTCAAACCTCCAGATACCAGACTTTCTCTGGATTTCCAGGATTCTGCCTTACCCAGTGCTTCTGGCTATGTGCTGCAAGTCCATCTTGGGAGTCAGTGATGTACTGATGACTTCTTGTGTCTGCTATTAAGGACATTGTTTACTGTGTCCCACCAATGTCTTGCCTGTGAAGTCCACCAGAGAGACATTCTTACCTGTCGTGACCCTGAGAATGGGTAGTTTACATTGCTTTACATGAACTCTTGCACAGACTCTCCCACTCTTCACTATGTAAAGGGGTAACTTCCGGAATGTGTGAAACTAAGTCTGTGGCCCTGGGTGTCCAGTTCACAGAGTTCACAGGGTGATCATGTTTCACTTTCAGACGTTTAACTCGTTGGCGCTGCTTTTCTTCTGTTCCTGCTGTTGACTTATGCATTCCTGAGTCTACTATAGTCTATTTAGGAGTGAGAGTCTGTGAACTCTTGATGGAAATAGAAGAAAAATCCCTGAAGTGGTTAAGAAAACATCTCCCGTCCCAGGATGCAGAACATTTATAATGTATGGCTAAATCAGTTGTTTACCAATGGAGGAGAGGGGGTTCTTTTCTTTAGGGAGGAAGAGTTGGCCATGAAGGTCAGAGAAACTGAGAGAACTCAGACTGTCAGAGAGAATATACTTAGAAATAGAAATGTAGGCAGTGTCTTAAGGAAGGGAAAGCAGGGGTTCAGCAGTTTAGAGTTTGCTGCTCTGGTAAAGGACTAGACCATTCCTAATCACCTACACTGGGCAGCTCAGGGCCAGCGCTCTGGCGCTCCAGCTACAAGGGAATCTGACACTCTTCTGGCCTCTGCTCACACCCACATCCTCACGTGCACACCTATACACACACACACACACACACACTTACATTTAAAAAAAAAAAAAAAAAAAAGGAAAAGCATTTCCCAAAATGTGAGTGGTCTCTAGTGAGCTGAGGAAAAAGCCAAAACCAGCACCTTCAATTTAGTGTCATGATCCTTCTTTCCTCCTTTGCCTCATGCCCTGTTCTCAGAACTTCCCATCTGTCCCCTACTTCGTGGCTTTAAGGTCACTGAGAGGTGAGCCTTGGCCTGGCAAGAATGTGTGCTTTGGTGATACTCTTTGGCTTAAACCTCACTGGGTCATCTGTCACATCTTAACTTGGTCTGGGTTGCTTCCAATCCGTGTCCATTCCTTCCTCCCAACCGCTCTGATATGGGAGGGGACTGTCTGAGTAGGTATCTGGGTATCCGTGAGGCTAAAGAGGCATCTACCACTTAGCCTTGCATTAGGAGTAAGAGAGCCCAGGGTGTCTTGAGTTCATGACAGTCAGAAGCCACATGAAGCAGCTGAGGCTGACATTTGCAGTGCTTGTTGACACATGCCATTTGGCCTTTGGCTCTATCCTCAGGCTCTGCCCAGGTGGTTTCTGGACCCTCAGATGATTTTTTTTTTTGTTATCTCTGTAGGATCCTACCTGTGGGTGAACATTTGTGTTGGGTAATGTGTGTGTGCACCTGGGAAAGTCAGTCTTTTCAAAATGGCTGACTAGTCTCCGTCCATGGCTTTTGGCTTAGGATTCAAGAGACTGCAACAAATATCCTGGTCAGGCTAAGTTTTGGCTTTGTTTTTGTTTTTAAAAAAATGATTTATTTATTTTTATTTTATGTGCATTGGTATTCTACCTGTATTAAGTCTATGTGAGGGTGTTGAATCCCTGGAGCTAGAGTTACAGACAGTTGTGAGCTGCCATGTGGGTGCTGGAAATTGAACCCGGGTCCTCTGCAAGAGTAGACAGGGCTCAACTCCTGAGCCATCTGTTCATCTTTTGGGTTTTGTTTTATTTTTTTGTTTTTTGTTTAAAAAGTTTTTTTAAAAAGTATTTTGTTATTTTAATTGTATTTAGGGCTGTGTGTGTGTGTGTGTGTGTGTGTGTGTGTGTGTGTGTGTTTTGTGTGTGTGTGTTGTGTGCACACACATACATGAGGAGTACAATTGTCTGTAGAGGCTCAAAGAGGATACTGGGTCTCCTAAAGATGGAGTTAAGTACTTTTAACCAGTGAGCCATCTCTCCAGCTCTGGCTTAACACACACACATACACACACACATACACACACACACACACACACACACACACACAGAGAGAGAGAGAGAGAGAGGCAGAGAGAGAGAGAGACAGAGAGAGACAGAGAGAGACAGAGACAGAGACAGAGACAGACAGAGACAGAGACAGACAGAGAGAAAGAGAGACAGAGACAGACAGAGAGAGTCAGGCCTGTGAGGGCCAACTCACACAGGTTTGCTTACTGGATGGGACACACACTTCCGCTTTTAGACTCCTCTAAGTATAGAAAAGGAAAAGGTGGCTGAGAAGATGGCACAGTGGGAGGATGGCTGCTGTACAAGCATGAGGACCTGAATTCAGAGTCCCAGGACCCAGCCTCCTCCCACAGTCCCCACCTTCCAACATGTCCCCTCCCACCTTCACGGCCATTCCTTTTTAGTTTTCCGGAATCCACTGAGTCCTGTTACTGCTGTCTGCTGGGTGCTGATGATTTAATTGGCTTGATCCTGTGCAGGTAACCATGGCAGCAGTGAGCTCATGGCCAGAAGATGCATTTCACAGCACTCTGACTTCTACTTCTGTTTTCTCTTCTCTGATGGTCCCTGAACTTTGCCTTGAGTGTGTGTGTGTGTGTGTGTGTGTGTGTGTGTGTGTGTGTGTGTGTGAGAGAGAGAGAGAGAGAGAGAGAGAGAGAGAGAGAGAGAGAGAGAGAAGAGAGAGAGAGAGGAGAGGGTGAATCTTCTCAGGCTAAGGTCGAGAATGGCACTCATCCATGCGTATAAGTATAAATATTTAAAAGGCAGTTTGACAACATGTACAGTTTCGTCAAACAACAGTAATTTTAGCTAGAGCCCATGACCTCCCCAAGCTATGGGCTTTGAAAAAACAATCTTGTAAAAAGATTTACAGTACCAGGCCTAAGATCCATCAGGAAGTTACCCCTATAACCTCTGTGCTGTCATAGTACTAGTGGACACATCTTACCTGGCACGTGGAGATTATAGCTTTTAGGGTTCATTACTGGTAAAATCGACTTTTCTCTGCCCCACCCCCACCCCTGCTGTGGCCTATAGGGCACCTACTGGCTCTATAAAAGCTAGCCTGCAGAAAAGTGTTCAGGTGAGTTCTAGCTTGATTTCTCTTACACCACAGTGTTCAGCAATAAGGCCTTGCCATCCAGTTATGGTGGGCAGCAGGAGCAACGGCAACAGCTTGCATTGTTTCCCAGACCCCTGGCACCTCCCTGACGGGTAACTTGTATGGAGATATCTCATGCCCCGTACTGAGATGTTCACTTAAGAACCTGTATTGTCTGAGAGAAGCATTGTTCACTGTGAAGGGTATCTGTGTTCCAACACCTTCTAAAAAAAAGTCATATTTTTAACTTCTTTTTAAAAATTATGTGTATGAGAGTTTTGCCTGTGTGTATGAACACTGTGCACATGTCTGGTGCCTGGATCTCCTTGGAATTAGAGTTAATCAGTTGTAAGCCACCATGTGGGTGCTGGGAGCCAAACCTGGGTCCTGTGTAAGAGCAGTGGGTGTTCTTAATCACTGAGCCATCTTTCTGACCTTCATATTTAGTTTGCTGTGACGGTTTGAATGAGAAATGGCCCCACTAGGCTTCTGTATGTGAGCACTTGGTCCACCATTAATGACTGGGGAGGTAATGGGACTTTCAGGATGGAGAACACTGCTGAAAGAAGCATGTCACTAGGGAAAGCTTTAAGAGCTTGTAGCCTTACCCATGGCCACTCCTCTCTGCTTTCTAGTTGAGGCTGGGTGTGGTGATGCTGACAGGAGACTCACTCATGGTATCCTTAGTAACAGTGAACCCGGTCTATTCAGAAGAGTTTCCTTCTCTTCTGTTCTAATGTAAAAGAAGCCCAATCAGATCTGGTCTATTCAGAAGAGTTTCATTCTCTTCTGTTCTAACTTAAAAGAAACCTAATCTAAGAAGCAGCCTAACCTGGCTGGCTGCAGGTCTACATAGGAAGACCTCACTGCAAAGACCCAACGCAGTAGTGGCTCAGGCATACCCCAGGACCCAAGGCAGGGTGCAGTTGCTTCTGTACTGTCCCATGGTGGCTGTTTAAAATGCTCCCATGGGGGCTTGCCACTTGTCCTCTTCCTGTTTCCTGGGGCTGATTCCCAGCTCTCTGGAGAGTGATACTCAGATGAGTGTCTTTCACAAAGGGCCAGGTGAGGTGCAGAGCAGTTTGAAGCCAAAGGCAGAGGTGGGGGTGAGGTATGGTAGCATCTCCAAAGAATATAGTTTAGTGTCTTCCAGGCCACAGAAACCAATACTGACCCCAAAGCACCCAGCCTTGCTATCCAGGTTTCTGACCTCAATCTCTTATCTCCTGAAGAACACAATCAGCTTTGGGCTCATGAAAGGTTTAGGTGAGAACTAAGAGATGTCTAATCCTGGACTTTGTCTTTGGGAAGCTTAGAATAGTACAGAGTCTCAACTGTATCTTTAAAGGAGGGTGCTGTGGGGAGGGGTGACAGAAGAATAGTCCATAAGAGGGACCAGAGGTGGTGAGGGCATCCCAAGTGCAAGATGTCGGGAGAGGACGAGTTTTACCTGTTTAAGAATATCTCCTCGGTGGGGCCCTGGGATGGGCCTCAGTACCACATTGCTCCTGTCTGGGCCTTCCACCTCCAGGCAGCCTTCATGGGATTTGTCTTCTTTGTAGGGACCCCACTGAATGCCACAGTGCTGGTGGCCACACTGCATTACAAAAAGTTGCGGCAGCCCCTCAACTACATTCTGGTCAATGTATCCCTCGGGGGCTTCCTCTTCTGCATCTTCTCTGTCTTCACAGTCTTCATCGCCAGCTGTCACGGATACTTCCTCTTTGGTCGCCATGTTTGTGCTCTGGAGGCCTTCTTGGGCTCTGTAGCAGGTACCGCAGGCAACCGGGGCTGGAGAGAGGGCCCTTAATTACCCCGAGCAGTCTGACCTCTAACAACGGGTTGTGTGAGCGTTAAATTCCATTCCAACTCACTGGACTTGCTCAGGTCTACATAGATTTCAGTCTCGGCTCAGGGAGTCTGATGACTTCATTCTTCTCACGTTTGCTGCAGGTCTAGTGACAGGATGGTCATTGGCTTTCCTGGCTTTTGAGCGCTACATTGTCATCTGTAAGCCCTTTGGCAACTTCCGCTTCACGTCCAAGCATGCGCTGACCGTGGTCCTGATTACCTGGATCATTGGTATCGGGGTGTCCATCCCACCCTTCTTTGGCTGGAGCAGGTGAGAGTATAGGACAGTGCTCTGGTGTGGGATGAGAGACTGGGTGCAACCTTTTATTCTCTGACCTGAGCCGGTAGAGTAAGCGGGGAAAGGGGCAGCTGGAGACATTGATGTTTCCTCTGCAGTTGTAATTACTGTAGTCTCTTCTGGCATTCTTCCAACTGGAGAAGCCAATCCAGACGCTAACCCCACTCTTCCAGTTCTCAGGGAGAGCCCAGAATGAATGCTTGGTCCTTTTCAGGTTCATCCCTGAGGGCCTGCAGTGCTCCTGTGGCCCAGACTGGTACACCGTGGGCACCAAGTATCGAAGCGAGTACTATACCTGGTTCCTCTTCATCTTCTGTTTCATCATTCCTCTTTCCCTCATCTGCTTCTCCTACTCCCAGTTGCTGAGGACTCTCAGAGCTGTGAGTGGTTTTTGAGAGGGGCAGGCAGGAGTAACTCAGGAGGCTCCAGGAGAGACAGTGGATATATCCAGAGATATGTCCGCCTCAGGACACATGTCTAGAATATCCATAGAAGTGTCAGGAGGTAGCACGAGTTGGGGAGGGGGAATGAAAATTCGGAGTTACAACTCACTGGTAGAGCACTTACCTAGCAGGTGTGAGATACTGGGTTCCATCCCCTGCACAAGAGGCAGTGGGTGAAGGAGTAAAAGACCAGAGAGAGGAGGGGGGCGAGGATGGGATTGTTTTTTAGTGTCAGAGCTAATGACCCCCTCCATGATGCCTCCCTCAAGGGAAAGCCAAATTCAGCCAGAAGAGAGAGGGACTTGGCCCTTGTGCTCAATTCCAGGTGGCAGCGCAGCAGCAAGAGTCAGCTACGACACAAAAGGCTGAACGGGAGGTGAGCCATATGGTGGTGGTGATGGTGGGATCCTTCTGTCTCTGCTACGTGCCCTACGCTGCCCTGGCCATGTACATGGTCAACAACCGTAACCATGGGCTGGACTTACGGCTTGTCACCGTCCCTGCCTTCTTTTCCAAGAGCTCATGTGTCTACAACCCCATCATCTACTGCTTCATGAATAAGCAGGTAAAGCGGTCTATCAACATTCCCATGAGGTTCTGGTCCATCAGACCCTGGTTCTTCCCTTATTGATGACTTTGCGACTCAGCACAGGGCTTAGAGATGAGGAAAGCCACAGAATAGTCCAAGCAGGCCAGGATGCTCATGGTAAGCACATGAACAGAGTATGGTTCCTAAAACACTGGAACAAGGGGAGGCTAGACTTTGAGCCAGAAAAATCAAATTCTTTGAAAGAGTCGGAAGGGATGGATACTGCCCCCCCCCCCATTTCATTTAGTAATGCTGGAGATGGGACACAGAGCATCTCATATGCTAGGCAAATACCCTTATCACTGAGTTATATATCATTCCTATTCTGTCTTGGTGAACAATAGCATCAACAGTAACAGATATCTTGCTTTTAAGATGGGTCAAACTGTGCAGCCCTAGCTGTCCTGGAACTCCTATGGAAACCAGGCTGTCCTTGAACTCAAGAGATCATCCTGCCTCTTTCCCCAACTTCTGGAGTGAAAAGCTGTGTACCACTATTTAAGTCCAGCCTTCTGTAAATTCTTAATCCAGCCTTTTTAAAGTCTAGCCTGCAGGAACAAGTAGTTAAAGGTGGAGTTCAGATAGTCCTCAGGATAAGGATGGTATACACTTCTCTTTCCAGTTCCGGGCTTGCATCCTGGAGATGGTGTGCAGGAAGCCCATGGCAGATGAATCTGACATGTCTGGCTCTCAGAAAACAGAAGTTTCTACTGTTTCTTCTAGCAAAGTTGGCCCTCACTAAGGACCCTCAGTTGGCCTGCTGGCAGCAAACACAATGCCACAGTTAAGTATCTGCATCCCCATTAGCATCCTAACCACTGACAATGCAGGGAATGGTGGCACTCTGGAAGTCAGCTTCATTTTCCTGTTACTCTCTGCCTGTCAGCAGGGACGCATGGGCCATTTCAACAATCACAGTTCATTTCACCTCTGGAGAACTGTGTGAGAAGGGCTGGGTTTCCGGTGTATAGGTAACACTTTCCTTTTTGGTCATTTGTTCCCCTCCTGCTGGGGATCTGAGCTGATATATTCTGTGTTAGAATAAGCCCGGCATGGGGCTGTGCCAAGAGAAGGCAGCAGACACCAAGCACCTGCAGTGAACTGAAGCGCTTCCTGATGCGGCCTCTCCCAGTTGCTGCAGTCTGGGCTATGGCCACCATGGCGCCCCACCTCACTCATCTGACACAGTTATTCTAGGTGTTCTCCCCTCCATTTGGCTAAATGTATCCATTTAAAGATGTGTGCGTTGATTAAAGTTAGTGTCTTAATCTCTTGATGTCCTCAAAATGAATTTGCATGTCTCGGTGGCATTTATAAATCAACTCCAAGTGCTAAAAACATTTTACCTTACACTCTCCTCACACCTGCTTCTCCTGGGAAGTGAGCTCCTTGAGACGAAGACCAGGAGGAGTGTGTGCTGAGTCACACACAAGGGATGCTGGGTGCTGATATCAGGCACTGGAAAGCAGGAGGACCGTAGCTGGGAGAAGGAACCAGAAACCTCAGGAACAGAAAAGGACTAAGTATGAGGAAGAAATGGAAGTAATAAAGATCAGACAGGTCTTTGTGTATTTATCTTAGAAGCCTGAAAGCTAAAGACTTGGAATACAGTAACTCTTAAGAGGTCCATCAATAAGAGACCAATAGATGGGTAAATGGAGTTGGGAAAAATCCCTTTTCTGACATTTAATGACAGAACTCTAAGCTATAATTTCATTTCTTCCTTCCTTGTTTCTTTCTTTTTAACGATTTGTTCTTATTTTACGTGCATCAATATTTTGCCTGCATGTGTGACTGTGAGAGAGCTGGATCCCCTGGACCTGGAGTTTCAGAGAGCTGTGAGCTGCTATGTGGGTGCTGGAAATTGAACCCAGGTCCTGCCGAAGAGCAAACAGTGCTCTTAACTGCTGAGCCAGCTCTGTCTTGGTTTCTTGAGACAGGGTTTCTATGTAGCCTTGCCTGACCTGGAATATAATCACATTTCCAAGAAAATGAAAGACACATAAACCCTTGATGAATGTAAACAGTTTTATTCAGAAACAGATAGGTACCTGTTTGCATTACAGAATATAAAACTTGGTTTACACTCTATAAAAAAAGAACCAATACTCAAATTCAAGAGAGCTTAGCATTCACAGGGCATTCTCTATAGACATGAGACCATTGCTCGCTGCCTCAGACTTGATTTAAACCAGAAATCCAAACCCCAACACTATGTGGGGCTCACAGACATGAGCGCACAGTTCTTGCTGCTGAGCACCCATGTCCAGAATATGCCATCCTAGCAGACTCAGCTTGCTGGTAAGTGTTTGCCTTTCACACCAGCATTAGGCTCTGTGCACCTAACGAGCTGTAATGCCCTTTTGCCACACAGTGTATGACGTACCCTTTCTAAGTCAGGGTTGGTGGCATTAATTCTCTCTGGTCTCCTTAACAATAGAGAGTTGAGGATCTGGAAGGCAGTGATGTTCATTACTCCTATACTGGGGTCAAAACCTAAGAGTGTATCTGCTATCAAGAGCTTGATGCAATGGCTAAGGTAAAGTTACACCACAGCTGGGCTTTTTGCCACACCAAGCAGCCCACCTCAACAGGATTGTGGAAGACCAAAGGGTAGGTCTAGGTTCAGATATGACCATCACCCAGCACCACCTGAATGTATTATTCAGAGATATAGGAAGTAATAAAGATTATACAGATGTATATTTATCTTAGTAACCTGAGGGTTAAAGACTTGGAATATAATAATTCTTAAGAGGCTCATCAATAAGAGACCAAAAGATGGGTAAATGGAGTTGGCAACGTGATTTTTTTTTTCTTAATAAGGATGGCAACCTGATGATCCATGACCTTTCTACCTACCCCACCTTTTGTGTCAGAAAGAAAGGGAGATGGTGAAATGGGGTGTGGTGGGTTAATGACAGAAGGATGGGCAGTGGTCCTCAAACCACAGAGCCCCTCTTGCACGTGTGTCTATCCTTGAGGCACAGCTCAAACTCTGGCAAACAGAGGCCTGGTAGAAGAGTGGTTTGCATTCTGAGGTATGAGGATCCCTGGTCAAATCAGCAGCATGAGGTTTTAGAAACCAGCCCACAAGGTAAGAACACTGCAACCAAGCTCTAACTAATACTGCTACAGGAGGCTCAATGCTTTCACGTAAGGTGCCCAAATCGTTTATCTTAGTCCAGTTCCCATTCAGTGAACATTTTTCCTGTTGAAGGCACTTTCAATGTCATGACTGGAAAAGAATCTACTGTCCTTAACTGCAGTAAAACCAGGGTTAATTCTTGGAAAGGGGCTGCATGGGGCCTCACAGCGACTGCATGCCCTGCACGCCCTTTGTTCCTTTCGTTTTCCAGCAGTTCCTACTTGGAAACAGCCTTATGAAGAGCTAGAAATAGCCCGTGAAGACATCATACACACTACTTGGTTGATTTTTCAAGACACTGGCCCTAATTCTTCCTACCACAGCTGTGCTTGACAAAATTAGCAAACAGCTAGTCCTAAAGGGGAAAAAGAATGAAGTCAGTTGAGTCGAGCTGTCTTACAGCACAGGACTCTATCCTTGCCCAGACAATGGCAGGCTCAGTGGCTGGACCTGTGACAACTGAACAGCTACTTGTGAAATGAGACTTTCAACAGGCAAGATAAAGCACTCTTTCTCTAAACATAGATCGTGAAGTACATGGTTTTCCTTTTCTCTCCTCAACACTGCTTACTGATCCCAGGCTTTAAAAAGATTAGTTAAGTGAGAATTATAAAAAATTGTGGTGAGGGGTTGAGAAAGTGTAACGGCTAATGTTTGCCGACAAGTGTGGGTTGGGGATCTCCATCCTTCGTATCCATACTCCCAGCTATAGATCAATACAAAAATAAACACACCATGTTATACATGATACAAAGTGTAAACCTACAGACACAAGTGTACTAATCAGAGCTGCTCCTCAGAAGCACGGGTTCCCTCCAGCCCCTCAGAGGGAGGAGGAGTGGGGACGGGTGACTTCACTATCTCAATATGCCTTTTCACGTCTTAAAAAGTTTGTAATAACAGTCTCAGTAGCGCAAACAATTGTATGTGAAACCAGAGCTGTAAAAATAAATTACTTTTGAAGAAATGTAGGCTCCTCTGTCTGCAGCTTAGAACTCATCATGTCGGACCAAGGCCTCCCCGAAATCTGTGGCCTGGCTGCCCACAAATAAGTCATACTTGTCCACGATCTCCTCCTTGGTGAGCTTGCCATCCTGAAACCAGAGGCAACAGTGAATTGAGGCCACATATACTTGCCATTCCAAATTCAGAAAGACTGCTATAAAATAATAACTTGAGACTGTAATAACTTAAGGTTCTAGTTCCCTCTACTGAAACATGTTATCCTCTATCCCTTCTACACACACACACACACACACACACACACACACACACACACACACAATCTTTTTTCATCAAGAAAGTCACTAGTGAGCTGGGGATATGGTTCTGTGTAAAGTGTTTGCCTTGCAGGACTGAGATCCTGGATTTGACCCCTGAACTTGGAAAGCCAGACAGAATTGTTCAAAACCAGCTTGGGCTACAGAGGAAGACTATCTCAAAGGAAAAAAGTGTCAAAAGCGAAATGACAGGCAAATATAGTCAACAACTTCAGGAGAGAACTGCAGGTTTGCTCCCTTTGGAGGCAACTAGGGAGTAGCTGCTAGGTATGGTGGGAAATGCTCACTAACACTGGGCTGATACTTCAGGGAACATCATACCAAGGTCTAAAGGGAACAGTGAATTCTCCAGGGCCAACCCTTCTCTCACCTTCACTATAACAAGATGAGCCACACCCAAAGAAGGCCTGACCACTCATCTCAATCAGCACCAAGACTCCTCAAAGAGGACAACTCAAGGCCTGACAGCCGGATGCTGAGGGGATACTGAGCAAGAACTTAAGACTGATCCACCTTAAAAAGGTTCTACGGAACAGCATCTGAAGCTTAAAGATCGTTCAAAACAATAAAGACTCTGGACTTTAATGTACAGCCCTTTGAAAAGGTGGCAGGGCTTAGTGAAAATCTGATTACCTAAGAACCTCACACAATTTTCAATTTTAACAGGGTCCACAGAAAAGCAAGCTTATAACCCCATAAAGGGCTTAAATTTTAAGAACCTATTTGATGCTGGGAGTGATGGCACACACCTTCAATCTCAGCACTGGAGAGACACATGCAAGTGTATCTGTGAATGGAGGCTAGGCTGGTCTACATTGTAGTTTCAGGCCAGCCAGCAAGGGCTTTCTTTATATTGAAAGTCTCAGTCAGTCAGTCTCTCTTGTTCTAAAAAAATTACATACATGTGAGTGTATGTATTTGATTTAAGATGGCAGGAATGAGCCTGTAGTAGGTAAAAGAACACAGGAATAACAGACAATTTTTTAAAAAAGAAAATCTCCTGGGAATTCAACAGTTAGAGGTGATACATGCTGGGTCAGGGTTTTTATGCCAATGCTCCCTGGGGAAGTCTAGGTTTCGCCAACATTACGAGCACAGAGCAAGAGACTTCCAAAATGAGACCAGACAGTTAGTGCTACCCATAGATTTCTGGTCATTAAATTTAGGTCCTTGTAGACTTACAGTAATTAAGACCCTAAAAATTCTCTGTGTATTTTGATAAAATCTGTTTAAGGCAACCCCATAGAAAAAGACTCTGGACATTGCTAGAGCTTGGCCCTAGAACAACTTACCTTGTTTTGGTCTGACTCATAGACTAGATGCCTGGCTTCTGCCTCTGCGTGGTCATAGTCTGAAGGGAGGATCCAGTCTTTGGTCTCTTCCTTGTCCATCTTCCCATCCCGGTTCTTATCTCGAAACTCTACAAACTGTTCTCGCTCCGTCTTCACCCATTCTGGCTCATCAGCATTTCCATCGTGGCTGTACATGTCACCTGCGTGCACAGACAGACACAACACAAGAGTCAAGTCTTGTTCCAAAGGCTGCCTCTGTTCATCTGGCTTAGTCCTTCTTGGCATCTAGTAGCAGTCACAGTTTTCTCAGGCCAGAGAGACTTTAGAATGAAAGGTATGTTTCCTGCTTTCAACAGGAGTTGTAACTGTTCATCTTTCAACAAGTGTTTCCAGTTGCTGACTGAGTGACAGGAAAGAAGAGTCAGTCAGTCTGTCTGTCTGTCTGTCTGTCTGTCTGTCTGTCTGTCTGTGTCTCTCTCTCTCTCTCTCTCTCTCACACACACACACACACACACACACACACACACACACACTTTCTAAAACACAGAGATAAGATAGTGAGGCTGAGCATGGTGGTGCATTTTTGTTAAGCTCAGGGTGTGGAGAGGCTGAGGCAGGGGGGTTCAAAGCTAGCTTGGGCTAAATGAGAACTTGTCTCAAAATAAGAAGTAATTAAGTTGACGAGTACTAAGAGTTCCTTTCTTACTGCATTGCATCTTACCTCCAAGTGGCTAACTATTGGACCGCTGGTTTAAGGAGGTAAAATTCTGAATTCTCAAGGAAACTCTACTTACTAACCAACACCTACATAAGTGCACTATGCCAGTGGCCTTCAATCAGGACAAGCAAAGAACACCCCCAAGAGTACACTGAGAAGGGACAATCATCAAAGAATCAAACCCACGACTCTCAACTTCACACATAACTTTTTCTTATATTGTAGCATGGCTCTAAGGCTTCTACTCCGTGTCCCCTCTTAGAATTCCCTCCTTCTTCACTTGTAATAGAGTATAAGAAGCTCCAGATGTGATTAAAAACATTGGTGTTGGTCTTTAAAACGCAGACAGCCAGGAAAATTGTTAATACTTTCACATGTCAAGAGGCTTCTAATTTTTTGTATGTAAATAAAACAAAAACAGAGTCTAAATTTTAGCTATGAGATCATTAAAAACAATTTTGATGATGAGTTACATCACAAATTTTGGCATACAACTCTAAAGAAGCTGAGAGAACAAAGCACAGCTGCCACACATCTCCACAGGCAGGGCTTCTGTAGTTTCTCTTCTTTTAATTGTGTGTGCGTGTGTGTGCATGTGTGTGTGTGTGTGTGTGTGCGTGTGCGTGCGTGTGTGCGTGTGCGTGTGTGTCTGCAGGTGCCTCCAGAGTTCCGAAGGCAGTGTCTGACCCGGAGCGAGAGTCTTGGCGGCAGTGCGGTACTGAGCAATCTGAAGTGGGTGCGGGACCAATCTTGGATGCTCTGTAAGAGCAGCTTTAACTCTGAGCCATCTCTTCATGGTAATGACACACACTGTCATTTACAAATAGAAAGCTGTCTGCAAAAAATTTAACACATACATTTTTGGTTTTTGATAGTAACATGTGTACAGTAAGCGCTATTTTGTTCTGTTGGTTTTGAGGCAGAGTTTTAGTCTAGACAGGCCTCAAACTGGAGATGTTCCTCCTGCCTCAGCCTTCTAAGGGCTGTCAATGGAGGCAGGTGTCACCTGTCAAGGTACTCAGCTCTGTATTAACAATTTAAGAGTAATTTAATCTGTAAGACATTTAAAACACTAAGCTTTACTCTGGAAACAATATTTTAATTTAAATATATAATTCACTTCCAAGTAACTAAATCAGGACAATTAAGGCTTCCAAGATAAAACTAATCAAGAAAAAAATACAAACATGTTTGTGAAAAATAAAAATAAATAAAATCCAAACAGTAGAGAATAGATTATATTTTTATTTTCTCAAGACAACACCATTTCCTGTCCATTTTGTGACTGGCAAATGGATGTTCATCCTTACAAAAACAACAATCAACTGTAATCAAGGAATGGTTAAGTGTTGCCAACCAAATATTGGCATCTGAAAATATCTAGGGCTGGAATACAACTGAATGGCAGAGGCTGCCTAACATGCCAAAGCCCCGGGTTTGACCACCAGTACCTAACAAGCAAACACATCAATCAGAATGCATGCGTTTCTAGTTTAATAAAGGAAAAATGTGTACTTGCCTCTATTTATGCCTATATAGCTCAAAGCACTATTTTCCCTTTAACAACGAAAGATGCAGAAGTAACAATTAGCTGATGTGAGGACGCACATCTTTAATCAGATGGCAGGAGGCACACGCAGGCGGAGCTCTCAGTTTGAGGCCAGCCTGGAGTACATAGTGAGTCTCAAGACAGCCAGAGCTACATGGTGACACCCTGCCTCAAGCCCCAGCCACTAACCCTCAGGGAGTGAGGAGTGCTCAGGTAGACTGGCATCAAGAGCAGCATCCTACTTACCACTTTTGTTCTCATTATCAACATTTCAAACATACACAGACGCAGAAAACAAAGTCCACAGACCCAGCACTTAGCCACATCAACTCAGCAGCTGCTGGTTCGGCATCATGCTCATGTCTGACACCCTCCCCAGGGAACTGTTTTAGTACAAACACTAGGTACCACATCTCCCCATGTCCTTTTGAATATAGCTTTACAAGTGAAGGACATTTCTTACACAACCATGATGTCATTACCATAGTTTATGGAGCCAATCCTGTGCATCATCTAATAGCTATTCCATGTTTAAACTTTTGAATTACTTTTTAAGAGCTGGTGTATTTCAACCTTACAAAATCCTCCTGCCTCAGCCTAAGTGGTGAGATAACAGGCAAGGGCCACCACACCCACTTTATAATTTTTTTGATTTAATAATTTACTTTATGTATATGAGTACACTGTTACTGTCTTCAGACACACCAGAAGAGGGCATCAGATCCCATTACAAATGGTTGTAAGCCACCATGTGGTCGCTGGGAATTGAACTCAGGACCTCTGGAAGAGCAGTCAGTGCTCTTAACCACTGAGCCATCTCTCCAGCCCCACATGATTAGCTTTATTTTTTCTTTTTTAAAAAGATATTTATGAAAGCTATATACATGCATATATACTTTTTTCATCAAATCATAATTTTTACTTTTTAACACAGAGGTTATAAACACAAAAATGCAGGATGTGGGGAAGGGGATGACACAGGAGCATGGGTGTTCAGGGGGAGTACAGATATCTTTCAGAACAGGGTATCAGCTGGGTAAAGGTTCAGGGAACAGGTCACTATGACTCTGCCTATGATTCACTTGTCCTTATCTAACTTGGTACTATCCACTAAGGTTGCCTATTTACAAGGTCTATGACTACTTAGGCTGGTAAATTTCCACAAAAGCTGCCTGTTTACAATAGCTTATACATTATTAGTTTTTTAGAAGTCTAGTTAAATATTTTAGAGGACAACTTTAAAATATGTAAGTGAATGGTGTTTGCTGAGGGTTTTTTTTTTTCAGGTCTGGGATGGTAGTGCTGTCTCAATGTCTCAAAGAATAAAAACAAAAAACATAAGCTAAACTATACAATATAAGTACATTTTAAAGGTATATGAGTAAAGATAACAAAAGATATTTTAGCTTATTCTAAAAGTATTCAATCGCATCTTTGGAGTTACTCCAATTGTGGTGAGACAGCCACTAGGCAAGAATTGCCTCTTTTCATCTACAGGCAAATTACTGTCCAGAAAAGGACACACTTGTGGAATAGTTGACTGATTGTATCTGCCAAGACAGAGTAATCAGCCCATAATAATTCTGCATCACTAGGTCTGTCAGATGATCCTAGGCCGGAAGGCTGAAGATCGGATGCTCCAATGTTTTGTAGTATAGGGACTGTGCAGGTGTTCAGCGGCCTCTATAAATTGGCTGTTTTAGAAGCCATGCTTTGTGTTTCCCATAATCTCAGTTAACTCAGTCATTCTGGATTTCTGACGGGGTTGAAAACTTATAGTCTCATAGCCAATCCCAGCTATTTACTTTGAGAGAAAAGATTTGAAAGGATGGTTTTCAGCTGACATTCATTCTAAAGCCAAGAAAAAAAAAGCAAGGTTCAGAACTAAGTCTTTTAGTTAGGAGAGATGACAGAGGCTCTGGTTAGTCAACAAAAATGATGGTCTGGGTATTAGGTCTATCTTATACCTTTATATCTTTACTTTTGGTATAGTTATATACAAATTGGTATAGTTATACTCTAACTGTATTTTGAGAGAAAAGTTTTATTTTAACAGGAAGGGTGATATGTAGGAGGAGCTAACATGAGAGGAGTATGGAGAAGAAGAGGAGGAGTAAGGAGAGAAGCTAGGAGATGAAAGAAAGAGAGAAAGAAAGAGAGAGAAAGAGAGAGAGAAAGAGAGAGAGAGAGAGAGAGAGAGAGAGAGAGAGAGAGAGAGAGAGAAAGAGAGAGAGAGAAACGTGGAGGCAGATGTTCGAGTGTCTCCGCCAGTCAAAGATAGTTGATATATCTAGGTTGGGTATTGGGTTACACTTCTGATAGATATTGAGCATTACCAAACTTATAAAGCCTTTGATTAATATTAAAAAAAATTGTATAAAAACAAAAAGGAGAAGGGGGCATGGGATAGGGGTTTTCTAGGGAGGGGAAATGGGATGGCATCTGAAATGTAAATAAAATATCCAATAAAAAAAAAAAGTATTCAATCTATCAGATGAGACTAAGGAATTAATTTTTTAGTTTAGACTATTTTTAAAAAGTTAAGAAATATAAATGCATCATGGAGCTACATAATGCAATGCTTACAGATGAAATGGGAAGATGACTACGGTCTGGGCCAAACAAGAAAGGCAGTAAAGTGAGGCTGGACCTTTTCTTCACAACCTCTTTCCTAACAGGGCAGAAACTAGTGCATATGTACAAACTGGAAGACACTGCTGGGGAGAAAACATGGGTCTATAAACCCAGTGCCTACCGGACAAGCTAGCAATAGTTAAGACTTGTCAAAGAAAACCACACACACTCTTGATTGTTTCGCAGCTTCAAACTGTAATTAATTCCTCTGCCCTGAATCTAGAGGATGCAGAAGAAAACCTGTATCTGCTCATTTGGCCCCAATGCTTGGCAAGTAATGTTACTTAACTGTGATAAGCCTGAATTTCTCTGCTTTACAAGTTTTAAATGTGGAGCTCACTTTTTACCTTAGCCACAAAAAGCCAAGAATAAAAAGATAAAGTACTTAACAGTAGAAAATGTGGTAAACACGTAAGACCCTATCATGAAGAAGCTCCATCACTGCATACAGCTCTCACCGTCCAGCAGGGACAGTGAGAGGACCTAGGAGTGACCCTGCTCAGCACTCTCGACGATAACAGGCGGAAGCACAAGACTCCCTTTCAGGCTTAATAGTTAACACCTGACAAGATGATCAGAGATGGAAAAACAAAAGCAGAAAGGTCATGAGAAAAGTTACTGTACCAATGTAGAGTGCAACAGAACCAAGAATCCAGAAATAAATCTATGTATCTGTAGCCACAAGATTTTCAATAAAGAAGGGATAACCTCTTCAGCAAATGGTACTTGGAGAGCTGGACGTCCATTAGTAGAAGACTGAATAAATCAGACATAAACACAAAACCCTGAACTATAAGACCAGTAAAGTAACATGAGGCACAAGCCATCAACACAGACAACGAAGTACAGACACATGAAATTTTACAAACTAAGTTTCTGCTCAGTAAAGGAAGCAATCAACAGAGGAACAAGAACAGCAGGTGGGAGACAGTAGCCACAAACTGCTCATTTGATAAGGTATTAAAACTAGCAACAGATGCATAACAATTCAAATGGTTAGGAATCCATGGCTGGCCTAAGCAACACTGTAAGACCCTGTTCTCAATATACCAAGAGATGTGTATTTGAAAAAAAAAAGTATGTTTCAAAACAGAATGCCACTTGTAACAAAATAATTATAAAGCAATTTTAATTAAGGATGATAAAAACAAGTTTCACAGGGAACCAGGGAGTAGATATGATTATGAGACATTGCAGAGATACAATTTCAAAGAATAAAAAACATATTTTCAATCTCCTCTCAGGTTTCATTTGTAGCCCTCACCTCCTGCTCCCTTATAGTGACAACTAAATGGAAAACGGCCAAAATAAATACCCGAATAAAATGGAAACTTCTCAGAGGACTCAGACAGAAAATGTGCACAACACAGTGAGTGAACTGCTGGCTGGTCGTCCATCCACTCAGCATCCACTTTCTGTTTCCTGGAGTCCAGTGGCCTTGGACTCCTCCTTTTACAGTTCCTGCTGATGAATCGCCAGGCACTTGGCTTTCCCATCAGTCTATCTGATAGACTTTCTTTTTAAATTATTTAAAACTATGTGTGTATACATGCAAATGTGCAACCTTGTGAAGGTATGTGCATGTGTGAGTGCAGGCAGCTATGGAGGCCAGAAGAAAGCATCAGGTTCTCTAGAGTGGGAGTTATAGGCAGTTATGAGACACCCAGTGTGGATGCTGGAAATCAAACTCAGGACCTCTGGTTAAAACTCAGATGTACTAATCTCTCCAGCTCAAGTTATACTATTCGTCACATTGGTCTGGCTAAATAAACCATCTGTTAAGAATTGACATATGAGATAAACAGTTTCTATTGATAATTATAATTCTAAAGCATTTCAATATTTAAAGACACTAGAAACAGGAGACTTACCAATATACTCCTCTAGATCAATGAAACCATCAGCATTCTTATCTATATCCTCCATGGTTTCCTAAATAGAGAAGAACAAGAAGACCGATAGTTTCTAACTGAATTGCCCAGAAGACAGTATGGTGTGTATGGTTAAAAGATAAACAAACACCTGTAATCCCAGATTTTTTTGGGAGATCAGAAACAGGAGGATCAGAGAGAATCAGTGCTCATTCTCAACTTGCAGGTAAAACCAGCCTACATTGCAGCCAAAAATGCACACAAAAACAAAAACCCAAACAAAGCAAAAAATGAAGGAAGGGAGGGAGGGAAGGAGGGAAAGCCATACTCTTCTAGTTAGAAAATAGTTAAATATTAGCAATTTCTTACACGTCTATGTATAATAACTGAGTCCTTTGGAGAACACTACCAAATGACAAGACTGTGGTCCTACTCATGCTGAACTCTTGCTAATTAGGAGATGATTCTGCATTGTCAGTAAACTGCCTTCTGGGAGAACTCCCGAGTTATCACGTCATTACTTGGCTTCTGAACACCAATCATAGGATATTTGGAGTAAGATTTTCTCTAATTTTTAACTTTATGACATATCAATGAAATGGAAAAATATATTCTTTGATAGACAGCTTTATGATAAGCCCAAGGCACTGAAGAAAACAGTGATGCTCCTTAGCTCCCTCATGCAGGTACGGGCACAGGCCGGCGGCACTGGCACAGGCAGGCACTGGTCCACGTGCAGAGCGGATGAGTGCATAAGGAGCAGCAGAAGGCGAAGCTGGGCTGCCTGGGGACCCTTGCCCATGCCCACCTGCACGACTATGTCTTTCATGTAGTCATACTCCTCAGGGTGCAGGAAAGCTGTGAACTCTTCCTTTGTGGCAATTAGGTCTCCATCTTTGTCCGCCATTTTAAACCTCCGCTCGTCTCTAACCATCATCTGTTTATAATTAAATCCATCATCAGGGTCTGGATCATCTAGAAAACAAAAATTTACGTAAAATCTTAAAAAACTTCCAGAGAACTCAAAAAAGTAAAGGGAACAGACAGATTTCAAAAAAGATAAACCAAACAATGAATGTCCAGGTGAAGCTAAACCAAGCATGAAGAAATGATTTTTGATTTCAGAAGCAGCAGTTGAAAGACACTTTGTTTTGAACTAAAGCTTCCGTGATCACACCTCCAAATCAGGTCCAAGCTAAAGGTAAAGGGCTGCCATTCAACATGGAACCGGCTCCTGATGACTTAACTCAGTATGCTGTCTCATCACTACTGCTGTGAAGGTTACAAGACTGAATGTCTTCCGTCTATCTGGGAGGCAATGGAGACTCTAAGTTACACTGTCAAGGTGTGAATTAGCACCTCTAGCTGTGTGGCCTTGGGCAAGGGACATTTTCTTGTTCTTCTTTTATTACTTTATGTGCATGAGTGTTTTGCCTGCAAAATACTGTGCAGCATGTATGTGCTACTGCTTGCAGGTCAGAAACGGATCTCAGATCTCTTTTTCTTAAGTGCCTTAGTCTTATGATCTGGAGTTACAGACGGTTGTGAGCCACCATGTGGTTGTTGGGAATTGAACCCAGTTCCTCTTCAAGAGCAACACGTGCTCTTAATTGTCCAGCCAACTCTCCAGCTCTTGGGCAAGAAATATAACTGTATCTCAGTCTACTCATCTGTAACATGAGTTTTCACCTCCTTACTGGTGGTTATAAAAAGTATAAAAAAGAAACAAACAAACAGCTGGTGGTGGCAGCAGCAGTGGTGCAGGCCATTAGCCCCAGCCCTGGGGAGGCAGAGGCAGGTCATTCTCTGCAGTAGAGCCTAGCCTGGTCTACAGAGTAAGTTCCAGGACAGCCAGGGCTATACAGAGAAACCCCATGAAAGAAAGAAAGGAAGAAAGAAAGAAAGAAGAGAGAGAGAAAAGAAAAGAAAAGAAAAGAAAAGAAAAGAAAAGGGAGAGAGCGTGCGAAATAAAGAACTAAACTAAAGAGCAACATCTGGTATATATAGCTGGTACCCAGTAACTATTAGCTATTGCCATTTTTATCAAATGTTAAACTTCCATTAAGACTCTAGGTATCAAGGCTCTTTTGTCCCATTTCATTTTAAGGACACTTAGACTCAAGCTAAAAGAGCATCACCATTTTGAATGGTCCAACTAACGCCACCCCCAACAACATCTACTGGAAATTACAAGTAAAAGATGCAGACTGATCCAGAGTTATAGGAAGTAGGTCAATGGTAGATTAGGAACAAAGGCAGAGGGAAAGTTAAGGCACAAGGAATCTTTGCAAAGTGATAGATAAATTCTAGATGTTAATTATACTGTGATCAACCTTTATTAGAAAATAAATATTAAAATATGGAACTGGAGAGATGGCTCAGTGGTTAAGGGCACTTGTTGCTTTACCAGAGGACCTGGGTTCAATTCCCAGCATCCACATGGCAGCTCATAACTATCTGTAACACCAGTTCCAGGGGATCCAACACCCTCTTCTGGTCTCCTTTGGCACATACGTATACACACAAACACACATACATACTTTTAAAAAAATCAAAATATAAGCAAGTGGAACCTAGAGTAATCTAACTGTTATATAATCTAAGTTATACAAGCAGCAGCTGGTTTCCACAGTAGTATCTAGGAGACTAAACTTTTATTTCTGTAAACTGAAAAGATATAAAGGATCTTAGAGGTATGAGGATACTTTGAGAAGTTATTGTTCCTGAAACACTAAATACAAAGGCATGGTACTACTTATCAAAAGCTCACTGGACTCTTTTAACAATACCACCGCATTGTTGACCTCTGATATTAGAGGCCACTCTTTATTTTAAGCACAAACAAGGAAGTAAACAAACAAACAAAAGGCATAGTGACTCAAGCCTTTCACCCTAGCATTCCAGAGGCTAAGTGGTAAAGGCAGGCAGATCTCTGTGAGTTCAAGGCCAGTCTGGTCTCTATAGTAAGCTCTAGGCCATCTAAGGCTTCATAGTGAGACCTGTTTCAAAAAAACAAAACTAATTCCCCCTAAAACAAACAAACTCCCAAGCCACTAGAGAAACAACACAAAACCAAAATAAAAACTGCCCTATCCTGAAAACTAAGTAGCTTGAAGTTTCTTTGTTGATTGTCAAAAATTTAGTAAACAGCACTAGTATTGAATCACATGAGGCTGTGGGACTCTGCATAGGTAAACTCAAAACCATAATAGGTTAGGGATGAAGGATGGAAAGAAAATGACATCTTCTTCAAATACTAAGCTGTAGTTTTAAAACAAATACCAAGTTTCAGTAAAATTATGTAACATAAGTCAATCTATGCATTCAGACTAGACTCCCAGGAGTCCTCTGTCCCCTTCCTTGCAGTAAAACATGGAGCCTGACAGCAACACACTCCTATAAAAGAACAGAAAAAGGAAGGCACACTACTTTAATTTAATTTAAGTGTGGCATTTATCCCAAACACCAGTTTACAGTCCCTGCTGGCCTTGCTTACAGCCTCTGGCCAATCTTGGTATCTTTTATTTTACTTATTAGACAGTGCATGTAGTACAAATGTCCCTTTTGTGGAAAGTGGAATCACTGAATAACCTTTAAAAGCTGAGATGATTTATACACAAACTCAAATTGAATCAATAATACATTCTCACAAAACTCCTCAGCACTTTTCTAAAGCCAACTTGTTGCCCCTGAGGACTCATCACCCACAGCCCTCCAGGGAAAGAGGCCTTATAAAGACATTGCTTCTTCAGCCAGTGCTTTGCCTTGGGCTTTGTCTCAGGCTGTAGAAATACCCACTACATTGAATCATCAGCCCTGTGATGCAAGAAAGCTCTCAACAGATTTTTATGCACATAATTATACACAGTTGAAGCAGAATTCTGGACAGCAGGGGAGTACCTAAGCCTGAGCAGAGATTTATTAGCAAACCATTTTGTTGAGATCACAGATAGTCTAGCCTTTGCTTCATATTTAGAATTAACTTTGATTGACTCAGAAGAGTGTTGGGTCTCAGCCAGAGGGCAGGAAACATGGAATGCTCTCCATCTGTGCTGGGTTCTTAATACACATGTTCTTAATTGGGTGGGTATGTTTGGTTCTTGGCTAAGTGTCAAGCCCTGAGAGACTTTAGTCTTAGGAATGAGAACAGGCCCAATACAGAAATAAGTCTCTTCGCCAGAAATGCAGTGGTCCTGTAATTAACACAGACAGCTGGCTATCTGGTGGGGAGATGGACCTTTACACACTCCTAGATAGCCACTTAGCTTCCTGTAATTCTAATTTGCCTAATTCTAGAATTAAAGTACAAAAAGTACCATTTATATATTCATGTCTCAAGTTGAAACTATTTACAACGTAGGAATCTCTATTTATAAAGTACCCTGCTCATCAGCTCAGTAAGATTGCCACCTGGAGTTCAGCAGCAGGCAAGCAGAAAAGCATCAGTGTCAAAGAAAAAATTACTAACCAGTGGCCCCATCAACAAAAGAGCTACCAAATCAATAACAAAGCAATCAAAGTAACATTTGCCTTGAAGCATTTGCCAAGCAGGCTCATATAAACTCACATGCCAGAGAAAACAAATGGGAGATTTTCACTTGTAAACTTCAGTAAGCATGACATACTGACAGTTATCTTTATTTGATTTTATTTCATTCATTACCAATAGTTCCCTCTTAGTCTAACCAGTTACAAAAGAATCTAATTTGATTTGAATTTCAGGCCCAAAATTTGAATAGTACCATGGTTAAGAGACCTCAAAACAAGGCCTCTTGTTCTGCACTGTTGGAACAATACAGTCTTTCACATGAAACTTACTCTAAAGAGGCACATACATACATACACACACATACCTCTTTAGAGTAAGTTTATATATCTTTATTTATATATCTTTATAGAAAAAAATGGCAAAATGCATCTGCAGTGCTCAAGATGTACATGTCAGTCTTCGGAGGACCAAAATTAAAATTTAAACATATAATATACAAATTTTAAAGTAATGACACAAAGGGGAGTCAACTCGGAATCAAACTACTGAAGTCCAGCACAATATCCCCCTCTTCCCTGTCTGACCCATTTGTTTCTTTGACTCAAGACCACACAGTCTCGGCCAGCCTGACATCTCGCCCCTTACCCAAGTAAGTGCCATAAGTCACGTTTCTGTACTCATCCCAGGAGATTAAGCCGTCTTGATTCATATCAAATTCCTGCCACTGGTTCTCAACATTGTCATATATGTATTTCTTCTGGGCGTGCTTAATCCAGGCTCTCAGCTCCCCCTCCGTCACAAACCCATCTGTATCCGCGTCTATTTTATCTACAATCATTCTACAAGACAAAACAGTCGTGTTTCAAGGGCCAGGTCCACAAAGCTTTTTCCCCCAGACAGTAGGGACCTACCTAAAACGTAGCCGTAGGTGGCATTTTTATACTCCTCCCAGGACACGAGGCCATCCTCATTGAGGTCGTGCCCCTTCCACTGCCGCTCTACATCCTCGTGAATCCAGCGCTTTTGTGCAAACTTAATCCAGCCTTTGAGTTCATCCACAGTGACAAACCCATCCTTGTCGCCATCTATTTTACTTACAATCTTTCTGTAGAAAATGCAGAGAAATCCAGCAAGAGGTTAAAAAACACAAGTCTCTGGACGTAGCCAGGAGTGTGCTGTGACCATTGAGGTATCGTCCAGGTCTAACACAAGGAAATTAAAAAAAAAAACAAAAAAAACTTTCCAAAACAGACAATAGAATACTTTGCACTTTGTTGGCCTGTTCCTGGCCTGTAACAAGCCATCTGGAAAAGGTGAGCAGATCATGGCCAAAGACCCAGACAGACTCTTTATAGTTAGGTGAGTCTAATCTCAACACCCAGCACACCTGGGTTCTCACTTTTGCATCAAACATGATGTAAATCTTTATTATTTTTCTTTACTATGTTTATTGGAGCAGGTATACCTCTTGGTGAATAATCATAAGCACTAATAATGACTTCCTTAGCACTTAAGATATCTAAATCAGACTTTTAAAAAAGTTAGTTGCTTTTAGAAAAGAGCTATACTTTTGTTAAAACATATAGATTTAAAAAAAAAAAAAAAAGAGCTCTTTGGTAAGACCTTGTCTCAAAAAAAAAAAAAAAAAAAAAATCCACAGATAACATATATTTTATGGCATGACAATTGTAAAAAAATAAATTAACAAATGAATATAGAGGCACTAATCTCCAAAATAACTGCAGCTTTTACGAATTACATCAAATTGGAGATTATCTCTGTAACTTCATGAAAACAGTACTCTGAGGAAATGATATGAAAAGAATATGCATTCCTGGTTAGAAGACTGTTAATAAGCTAAAAGGTTTATTAGTAAGCAGATTATAAAGCAAAACAACAAAGCTAAATAAAGCATGGATATACTTCCTTTATAATCTCCTTTCTTCTATATATGTCATTTTAATTAAGGATTTAAAAATAAGTCAGCGTGCTTTGAGTGTGGCTCAGGAGTAGAGTGCTTGCCTGTCATTTATGAGGACCCGAGTGTGACCTCTGGCACCACTAAATAAATGCTCATGATATAAAAACTCTAAAGATGTAACTTCCTATTTATAGAGGGCTCAGCCGGTCTATGTAGAGCCACACAATAAGCAGCCCAGTTTCAAATGGACACTGTATCAAAGCTTTCAAAAAGCGAACAGTCAGCACATCCTATGCTTGATGGAAAACGATACATGTTGGTAACAAATGCACTTTCTTAGCTCTTGTTTGTTTCATGCCTGGAGCATGAGAAAGGGATTACAAATCAGAGCTCTTCCTAGCAAGATTGTAACAGCCTCATACTGATACAGCCTCAGCTCCATTACCTAACTCTAGACTCTAGCACTCTCCCTCAGAATGTTCTCTCTTCTAACCTCAGCCTACAACACTGACAGAAAATGGAATGCACCAAGATGGCATCTCCTAAACACCCTCCTGCCCCCTGCCCTGGCTGCATGGACATAGGGTAAATTTTATTAGAGAATTTTATTAACAGTTACAGATTAAGAAAACTTCTGCATTGTCTATATGGTACTTGCTACCAATGGAACCACTACTAAGGAAAAAAAAGTGGGCAGAGTATCAGAACCCCTCCTAACCCCAGAATATATTTTTAAGTTATTATAAATAAATATCCTGAAGGACTGCCCAGATAAAATAGGCATATGACTGTTCAAGATGAGCTTCTCTCAACAAAGGTTAAGGCTGCACAACATTCTATCCCAGATAAACACACCAAATGTATTAATCCAGGGATTAGCAAACTCTTTTTGGAAAGAGTTAGCTAATATTTTTACTTCATGAGCCATACATAGCCTGTTGTATGTGTACACACAAACAACCTTCTGAAAGAAAGCAAGGGATGAAGAGATGGCTCAGGGGTTAAGAACAGAGGGTGCAGGCTCAGTTCCCAAAACCCACATCATGGCTCACAGCCACCTATAACTCCAGTTCCAGGGATCTGACGCTTTCTTCTGACCTCTGCAGACACCAGGCATACCTGTAGTGCACATATATGCCGGCAAGATATTCATACACATAAAGTGAAATAGTTCTAAAGGGACTGTAGCTCAGCTGGTACAGAGCTCACCTAACATGCATGGAGATCACCTAGCATGTAGCTCTGGGTTCAATCACCAGTACCACATAAACCCAATGTAGTGGCACATGACTATAATCCCAGCACTGAGGACGTAGGGGCAGGAGCACCAGAAATTCAAGTAGTCCTCAGCTATTTAGTATGTTCAAGGCCAGCCGGAGATAGTCAAAGCCCTATCACATAATACTACTCCTTCCCCCTTTTAAATAAAACAAAGTAGAAAAAGCTGACATAATAGCTCATGCCTGAAAATTTTAGCACTGCGCCTAAGCATGGTGGAACACGCCTTTAATCTCAGGGTGGCAGAGACAGGTACATCCGTGAGTTCCAGACCAGACAGGGCTGTACAGTGAGACCTTGTCTCAAAAAACAGAAACAAAGAAAAGAAAAGAAAAAAAAAAAATCCTAGCACCCAGGAGATATGCCTGTAATCTTAAAACTAGGAGGCAAAAGGGGACAAATAACCCCAAGAAGAAGGCCATCTTGTTCCATGCAGTGAGATCCTATCTCAAAAGGCCAAAAAGACCCAAGCCAACACAAACACAAAAAGGTTCTACTTGTCAACATTAAGAGAAAAAGATACTGAAAATTATGTAGTAAACTTCTTCTGAAAATGCTTATTAAAGATTTCAAAAATAGTTTTAATTTTTTAATGATACACAAACAATGATTTTTCTCCTTAATAATTACTATCATAGAATGACAGGGAGTGACTGTGATTTACAAATTTTGATGAACACTTAGCTACCAAATCAATGTTTTAAAATGCCACAGTAGGAGTTTATCTGAGATCTTCTCTCTTGGGAAAACAGAATCTCTCTATGTAATCCAGGCTTGAACTAGCAATCCTTTTCCTTTAGCCTCCCCAAGTACTGGTGTGCTGTTCAGGCTTCACCTAAGATTCTTGCTTCCAAAGTAATCACCGCATTAATGAAGGATGTCTGTCACTTATCTCTAAAATTTGGGAAAAACAAACTATTTACTTCATTTATAAATTGTATTAAAAACATGGCTTCATCAGGTTTTTCTAATAGTACATAGCCTACTCAATGTGCTGAACTTTTGATCTTCACTGATGATAAAAACAAACACTTTTTCTCTACTGAAAACTGCTAGCAAAGCTACTCTGCTACCTGCAAAGCCAGAGGAGGCTCACTGAAGTCCTAGATACCCTAAGTGACTCCAAACCTACAGTCATCCATTATTTAAGAGTAATTCCACAGAGACTCATTCAGACCAAAATGTAGGCTGGGCATATAATATTAATAGGTATGACACACAGGCTTGAGAGCACCCTTATCTACTGTTCTTTTCAGCCTAAAATGTTAGCATGGTTAGAAGCTTAAAGCAAGCACGGTTTCTCAAAGACAGAGAAGGAACCTAACAGAAAAACTGGCTTTCTAATGTTTCTGAATCTACCTTCAAATGTTGAGGAGTAGTTCATTCTACAGAGCAAAATCTTTTTATTACCTACATCAGTGCTGAAGAATATAAAGAATAAGTTGATATTTAAGTTTCCATCAAAGTAAACTCTAGAGTGATATCTTATAATCACAGCATTGCACACAATGGCAAAGAGTTGTGGTGCAGTACCACTGCTACACAAATCTCCCGAAAACAGTCTACAAAGCCAACCAATGGTGCTCATTCAGGAAGATATTTTCACCTTTATTTTCTTAAAAATCAGAGTTTCGAAAGAGCCACAAAAGATATGTTTAAAACTCCAAAAAAGTGAGTTTAGGATTCTACTAGGTGTAGATTTAAAAAAGAGAAAAAGTTGCATGTGACTGTGTTTCACCTGCAGGTGTTCTCTGTGCAGCACCCGTGTGCAGCACCCGTGTGGGCCAGAAGGGGACATGGATGGAACCCCCTGGAACTCAAGTTAAATGGTTATGAGCTGCAACAGAGTGCTGGGAACTGAGCCCAGGTCCTCTGGACGAGCAGTCAGTGTTCTCACCCACTGGCTATCTCTCCAGCCCCTCTACTGAGTCCTGAGGTTAAGAAGCTGCTTAGGACCACAGAACTTGACCAGTACAGCATCACTGAAAACCATTCCTATTCTGAAAATAAGGCCATCATCTGGTAAGTCATTTTTGCCTTTACTTATTACTGTTCTGTTTTCTTAGGTACTGGGGACCACGTGCAGGACCTGACTATACAGGAAAGTGCTCTTCCATTACACTATCCTCCCAACCCTGGTTTGGTTGTAGATGACATCATCATATCACAATGTCAAAAGGTTGGACACCCCTGTTAAAATGGTTGGTTTGACTTTATTAAAGAACATCAACTTTACAGAAATAGAAAATCCAGTTTCTAGTTTATTAGGTACTTAAACTAGTTGGCCTGGGCTCAATGAATAAATCACAGAAGGTTTTTTCAAAATTAAAGGCAGCAGAACTAAGAACTCCCATATAGTGTTCTGGAATTAAGATGATAAGCTTAGGCTAGATATAGTACTACTGGTACTTTAGGGAAAGTATATTATTATTTTAAAATCATGTGTACATGTCTCTCTGTGTTGTCATTTGCACATGAGTGCAGGTGTCCTTGGAGTCTAGAAGGCATCAGATAATCTAAAACTTGAGTTATAGATGGATGAGTAACTCTTGACATAAGTACTGAATCTGGGTCCTAAGAAAGAGCAGTATGTGTTCTTAGCCATCTTTCCAGCCCTACTGGGTACTTTTATGAAGATGATTTTGCTTTGTAGAAGAATGAGTTGCAATTGTTATTCAGTGGAGAAGTATATAAAAGCAGGAATTTTATTAGATTAGATTTTAGTGGTAGCAATTCTGCTGTTAGTACTCAAAGACAGAGCTTGGCACAGATTTATTAGTGACTGAATCAGAAAAGGAAAATTAAAAAAAAAAAAAAAGATTGATAGTGTTTCTCAACCTAGTAACCTCTGGACCCCTCCCCTGGCCAAGAACAGACATCTTACCCAAGTCTTTCCTTGCTCTCTTCTGGTGTCAGCTGATCAAAACTCTTTGCCTCTTCTGCACCCAAGAAGGCATCATGGTCATAGTCAAAATTCTGAGCATCATTGTGAACTTTGTCGCTGAGCTGAGGCTCATGGTGTACTCGGTCCTTCTTTTCTGTAGGCTTGCTCAAAGCAAAGGCTGTGCACAGGGACAGGCACATAAGAAACTGACGCAGGTCCATGAAACTAATCTTAAAGGAAAAGGAAAGGTAGTTAACATAGAAGGCAGTATGCTTGATAACAAGCAAGAAATCAAAATGTGTCTCAATTAAATTATTAATTTGATATGTTCATACATTTTAAGTCTTTTATATTACCCAAGTATTATTACTTAATCTGTAAAGCGAGTACAGTAGGTTATTAGACCTCCAGTTACTGTAGTAGGACTGGTTCCTTTATGACTCTAGGCTAATTAGGAATTTATAGTTCAAATAACAACTTTATAGTTTTTCTTCAAGGAACACCAAAAAAAAATTTTTTTGACCTTTTTGTTGAAAATGTAACAAAACTGAAAGAACAAGATGTAGGTCCTTTGCTCTTTGTACTTTTGTCAGTGATCTGGTCTTCAAATATATTATTCTGAATATTAGAATATCACCTAGAAGAATTAATTGCCCTGCCCCTTTAGAGTCTCTCAAGTTGAATCCACCATTGGTGGTTTTCAAAGCTTCTCTGGTGACTGAGAATCATTGGAGCAGGAACCACTCACATACTCATGGCCGCCTTGCCCTCATAGCACCACAGGTCTCTCAGTAGCCTAATTGTGAGTCACCAACCCATTAGGATGTCTGCTGGAAAGTAACAGCAACTTTATCTATCTGCATAGTTGCATTTCCCAGACTTGCTCAGGCACAAAGACCCCCAGGTACTATACAGAGTTCAGATTCCCGAGCTTTGTGTACATGTGTCTGTGTGTTGCCATCTACACAGACCTGCCCGTGCCCACTCTCAGACCATAGTCACAGGTGAATCTAATGAGCATAAGGCTGGAACACTACTGAAAAATGGAGCACAAATCCCAGAGACGCTTTCAGTTAAAAACTGACAGTGTTAACAGTTTAAAAACCTGCTTCATGCCAGGCATCGTGGCACATGCCTTTAACCTAGCACTTGGGAGGCAGAGGCAGGTGGATCTCTGTGAGTTGAGGCTAGCCTGGTCTACAGAGTAAGTTCCAAGACAGCCAGGGCTGTTACACAGAAAAGCTCTGTTTTGAAACCAAAACAAAATAAAAATACAAAAAGCAATTTCATATACCTTACAAACAACTTATACTATTACTAGAGAGGCTAAGGTCTCAAGGGACAACATCACAACCTTAACATTAAACAAAGGGAGTAGTTTTCCTGGACTTTTATATTTTTTATTACATTTACTAAACATTTAATACATGCATTGGTAGTTTGCTTGCATCCATGTCTGTGTGTGGGTGTGAGGTCCCCTGGAACTAGAGTTAAAGATAGTATGAGTTGTCATGTGGGTGCTGGGAATTGAACCCAGGTCTTCTGGAAGAACAGTCAAGGCTCTTAACCACTGAGATGTCTCTCCAGCCCTGGACTTTCATAATTTAATTAATATTTTCATTGTGGAACATGAATGCTGAATGTCTATACCCCCATTCTATCGGTGAAAATAAGTTTTTTTTTTTTAAAGCAATTTCACAATACTTCTTTTTATTCCTCTATTATGCCTAATCCCTGGTATCTCTGAATGTGCCTTTATTTGGAAATACAGTCCTTGTAGATATAATCAAATTAAAATGAAGTCATACTTATTTAGTGTGGGTCCAAAGACGGGTGTCTTACAAAAAAGGAAATTTGGACACAGAATTAGGAGGCAGATAGAAGTGATACATAGGTGAGTCAGGGACTGCCAAAGAATGCTGACAGCTACCACATGTGACGAAAGAGAGGGAAGACCTTTCAAAGAGAGGATGGCCCAACGACACCCGTGTTTGAACTTTTAGCCTTCTTAACTGCTAGAGGATATACATTTCAGTTTAAAAAACCAGTCAAGGACAGGTGAGATGGATGGCTCAGGGGTGAAGTGCCTCTTACTTAAAGCCTGGAATCTAACCCACATTAAGGTGAGAGAAAGAACTGACCCCACACGAAGCTGTCCTCTGACCTCCACAAGTACATACCCATATTACTCACACAAGTAGTAATTAAAACAAAACCAAACTACTACTTGGTTTGTTGCAATTTGTTACTACATCTGTAAGAAATGAATACAAGTTACAGTAGTCAAGGATGCTACATCTTCTGAAGGCTGAATTCTCACTCTCCCCTAATCTGAAGATTAAACCTCAGCAACAAATGGTTTTCCTTTCCTAGGGACAACACTAGTGAAACTAACTAGTCTAAGCATTCACATGTATATGCAAATACTTATCCAATCAGAAAATTCTCTCAGCAAAGCATCTAACTTAGAAGCTGTTAATCAACTTGCACCCCTAAAACACCTCTATCTGGTTCTGTTTAAAAGTTCTGGGAAGTAGACCAAAGGAAGAGAGCTGAGTTAGAGAATACAGAAATTAAATATGTCAATGTATTATACATTCTTCAACTTGTCCATCCCCAACTCCACCCTCATCCTCAAACAGTGGCTTAATGAATTTAAAACATTAATTTGGCTTTATAGAGCCCTCTGGATTACAAAAACTAAGAACATGCTTAGCACAGCCAATGGTAAGCATGCTTATTATATAAAAGTCCTTAAAAATAAGAGAAGCGGCCAGGCATGGTGTATATTCTTTAAATCCTAACACTGGGGAGGTAGAGGGAAGAGGATCTCTATTGTGTGAAGAGTGAAGACAGGAGGATGGGTGGAGCTTCTGTAGATTCAGTCAAAGAGCCTGTCTCAAAAGGAACAAGGAGGTGGAAAGTGACACACAGACACACTGAGTTACCACAACAAAGCATTAAGTTAGACACTCTAGGCAAACCTAGGCTATGGCCGAGATTAAGTCTCTAAAAAACGCAAAAGGTCTAGCTAGTAAGGTGACCACTAGCCACGTGGACTAGTAAACATTTAAAATGTAACCAGTGGAAACTAAGAAATGATCACAAGTGCTACATTTTAGATAAATAACTATAGACACGCTGTTTCAAAAAATAAAGTTTCCTTGAAAGTTCAACTTTTAGCACAAACCCCACCCATCCTTTCTGGTAATTCAGATATCTATAGTAAATTCACCCCCTCAGAAATGTTAATTCAAAGAGATTCCACAATTATTCTGGTTGACCAAAGACCCATTGCTCAATGCTAGCAAGTGGGAGAAATGGGTGTGGTGGTAAAATTCCAGTTTTCTGAGTTAGGATACCCAGCAGAAAGGCACTTCTCCACCCTGGAGCAGAGGACTCTGTGCTCAAGGGTCTACTTTATTTAATGAAAATCAAGGGTAACAACTTGATAGCATTATACTTCACTATACTGAGACTTGGGTTGTGAAATCTAGAAATAAAAATGACCTTGTTTATTGGCATTCTTCAAGTGCAGACTTTAGTAGGAGAGCCACTGATAGACTGTCACACAAAAGTCAAATCATCCTTGATTTCTTTAAAGGCGTGATAATGACAAATCATTTTGTACCTGTTTAGTGCAGTCAATTTACACTAGTTTACCAATACATTCTAACAAACCAAGTGGGAGAAAGACAAGAGGGCGGAATATCATCAGTTCTACAACCAAAGCAACTAAGCACAAACTAAAATTCTTTGGTCACACAATCAATTTACTTATGGGGCTGGAGAGGTGGCTCAGTGTTTAAGTGTGCTGACTGCTCTTCCTGAGGACCTGGCTTTGATTCCCAATACCCACAAGGTGGCTCACAACTGTCTGTAACTTCAGTTCCAGAAGAACCCATGCCCTCTTCTGTCCTCTTTAGACCTGCACATACACACTGTAGAGACATACACAGGCAAAATACCAACAGACATAAAATAAAAACAGATCGCAATCAACAACACTTCAAGAAAAACAAAAACTTAAGAAAAAGGTTCTAGAAATTGTGTGAATGAAGTTTTAATATATGATTCATTGGCCAACTTATTCTAGCAAAACATCAGACAAAAAAAAAAAAACTTTGGTGTCTAGTATTGGATTCTGCTGTGTATTTATGTTTAATATGCATAAGAGAATGTGCAGTTATTTTAGCCCAATCAGTGTCAGAAGTCTAAAAAATCTTAAGATTTTAGATGGGAAAAAAATCAGTCAAGCGAGATCTCAGATGAAAAGACCATGGCTGATCACTCCAGTTGAAAGACATCTGCACTGATTGTCTTCAAACTCATTTGTATTACTCCACACCAATGACCACAAGCTATACTGTTTTATTTATGTGTGTGTGCGTGCACATGCATGTGGGCACATGTGGGCTCAGGTCAGAGGGCAACTCTCACCTTGCAAATAAATGTATGTGCTGCATCAGGCTGTTAAGCTTGGCAGCAAACACCTTCAGTGGCTGAGACCTCTCACTTTTGCAGTTTTGTGCGGGTGGGGGTGGGTGGAGGTAGAGGGTCTCACCAGGTCTCACACTGGCCCAGACCTCACCACGACACGACACGTTGCTCAGTGACCTCTGGCTTGAGGCACTTCTCTCACTTGGGCTTTCTAAATGCTAAGATTCCAGGCATGAGTCACCACACCCACCAGATTCTGTAGTTCTGAAACAATTGCTACATGAGTTAATATAAATTATCTCTCTATAGTTCCTAATGTAAAGTCTTGTACTTTTTAGAAACCAATGCATTTTATTGGATCAATTGGGTGATATTTGGCAGCAATTTGGCTTTGATATGCTTTCCAACTTCCAATTTTATGACTGGATCTGGCCAAAAGCCAGGTGTAGGCCAAATGTGTGTGATTTTGGAGCTTGCAAGATGGTTCAGCCAGTGAAGGCATTTGCCACCAAACCTAACAACTTGAGTTGGACCCAAGAATCTACATGGTGGAAGGTAAGAATGGACTTTCACGAATTATCTGACTTCCACTAGCATACCATGGTAGGTGTTTACCTATCCCTATAAATATTATGTTTAATCCTAAATGTTACAGCCTAATGGCATTTATATCTCAAGTTCATAGAAAAGCTGGGTGTGGTAGTGCATTCCTTTAATCTTCTCAGTATTCGGGAGGTAGAGATGAGCTGATCGCCTATGAGTTTGAGGCCAGCCTGGTCTACATAATGAGTTCCAGGTCAACCAAGGATACCCAGTGAGACTTTCTCACACACAAAACAACATCAAAGCCACAGACAGAAAAAACAAGTTTATATAGAAAGAAGCCAGGATCTTAATCAAGTGTTTCCCATGACTATTCCTGGCTATCCCTCAAACATCCCTGGAACATCTGTGTTACAAAAAAATTTGAGCTAATACAGACATATTAGTCTCCTGTACTGAAGCAATGACAGAGCATTATCATTTAACATATCACTACATGAATGGTGCCCAACAACGACGAGAATGACACTGAGAATACCATCCTCTCACACATACATACGCAATATTTTTGTGAGCTCATGATTCCTTTTGAATCTTCAAAATATCCTGTTACAGGAGACCCCTGAAACACTGTCAAATTCATAATAGGACCAGACAGACTTGCCTCTTACACAAATAGTAATAGGTTATCTCCGGCCCCACATTTGGACCAAAGAACACAAGTTCTTCAGTGATGACTACTGCTTGATACTTAAATCTAACCGAATGAGGTCAAATATACATTTGTCCCGGGTCAGCTTTCAGGTATAGCAGAGAACAATTTATCAGCCATTCCAGGTATCTCTACCTTCAAGTTCAAGTAAATAAACTGGAGTGCTATCATTCCCAATTTATTAATGCTGACTTAATAGTTCACGACAGGAAGTGAATGCAATTCTCAAAAGATTCTGTTCCAAGGCTTTGAACGCTTAGGAATTTCGATTAAAGAACCAAAAGTTTTAGCAGAAATCCACTGGATCTTCCCACTCATGCAAAAGAAACTTTACAAAATGCAAACCACTCTTAATTACAGCAACTATCGGGAATTAAAATTAAGTTCACTTCTGCATACAGCATGTCAAAAATAAGAACACTTAGAAATGACAAGCAAAAAACCGTGATTATTTAAAGGTAATTAACTCCCTAATTAACATGTGAAAACTATTTCCAGTAATGACAATATTCAGCCAAACAGTAAACTGCGGTGTTCCTTTCTAATTAACAAGAAGTTTAAAAAATAATGATATTGTGTTTTCATTCGTTTTGTTCTCCATGTTCCTACACCCTGTAAAACAGCTAACACTTTCTTTCTTGGCACTTGCAACTCATTCTCGGGATGTGGCCTTGGGGCGGGGTGGCAGCTCCCGAGAGTCGCGTGAGGTGGCAGGGAGCGGATACTACACTGTACCAAATTCTCTCCGACCTTCAGGATCAAACAAAAGTGACCCTCTAGTCCCAGGGGCACTGTGAGTGGAGGGACCCCGAGAGAAGAACAAGGACACACGAAACCAGGCACAAAACGGTACCCAGGAGGGCGCAGGGCCCGGGACCTAGTGTCTGCCGGGCTACAACCCTTTCTGCAGAGCTGCGGGACTGAGAGTCGGGGACCGCACACTAGGGGCCAAAGTGGAGGCTCGGGCCCATCTGAGTGCATTGGGACCGGAGTGAAGAAGCCCCAATACGAATGGGGAACAAGGCCGATGGACAGAATAAGAGCGAACGAGGACCCACCCAGCACCATAGAACTTACCTCTCCCGGGAGCTCCACGCCGCAGGATACCGTAGCCGCGGCTCACCCAGGGAGTCAGCTCCCGCGCACAAGCACCGCCCAACCGGAAGTGGTTTTTAGCCCCGCCCCCATCCGACTTGTCGCCGGTCTTCACACCAATCACCAGCACGATCACTGCTGACGCGTTGCTTCTCCGTGCGGCCATTGGTCTCACAATCGCGTGGCCGGGATTGGCTGGAAATCGCCACGTCCCCGCGAGCGCGCCGAGTTGCGTGGACCGGATTCCCGCCCAGCTCCGGTTGCCCAGCCTGTGGGGACGCTGAGCCCTAGCTCTTTGCTCTTGGGCGTGTGGGCGCGGCTCGCTGACTGTGGCCCACTGACCGCCACGTCCTCATTTACGGCACGCAATCCTGATTCCCAAGGCTTCAAGTGTTAGTCTGATAGCTTTCTTCCTGTCTCCAAGCCCCTGAGGCCGGAATAATCCCGCTGTAACGTCACCGCCCACCGTGGCTCTTGAGAGTCGCAGTGGATCTACTGCAGCAGCCCTCCGCCCCGCCAACACGTACCTTTCAGCTTCGATTCCCACCCACCATGTTCTTTCGCACCTCTGTCCAAACCATCATGATCCCGGCCTTCCCTTAACA
>JANHMN010000016.1:36306664-36317445 GCA_030674055.1 Rhabdomys pumilio | reverse complement strand
ACACACACACACACACACACACACACACACACACACACACACACACACCAGAAAAGTCTCTTTTGGCCTGGCTTGGTAGAACATATCTGTCTGTAGTCCTAATACTTGGGAGCTGGAGAAAGGAGGTTCAAGGTTTCAAGGCCCGCTTTGGCTACATAATGAGTTTGAGGCCAGTTTGGACTATATGAAACGCTATCTCAAAAAGCCAAGCAAAAATAAACCCTTGTCTCGCGTCTATTTCCACTGAATTGTGGTCATAGCTGATGGTTGCACAACAGTGTACATTTACTGAAGCTTGTCTGGACAGAGTTAAAGCTGAGGGCACCTACACTGGACACTCAGCAGCAGCTGTTCAAAGGTCACCCGTCTCCAAATCTGATCTTGGCTGAAGAGTAGCAATGAGGATTTCTTACCTCAGTCTTTCCACCTGGGCTGGAAAGGCTCTTAGGTACCAGGCAGTGAGTGACAAGGATGGTAGGGTCCTTGGTGGTGATGGACAGACCCTTATGTAGAATTTGAACTAGGCGGATCCAAAAGTGGAAGACAGTTTCAGGATGGTCAGGGTGGAGCTTCAGGTAGTAGATTTTCTCGGTGACTGTCCTCAACCGCAGGATGCGTTCGTGTTGGTCCCAGATCTGGAGCTCCACAAACTTCAAAGGGAGAATGCTAAAGGCATAGAAGACGATACTTGGATCACCCCATCACTTTTGATGCATCTCTTCAAGGATAGGAAACTTTTAGGGGTATGAAAGAGAGTTCTAGGCTAGTGGTGCTCAAACTCTGAGGGAAGGAGATTTTCCTGGGGCAGTTAATTAAGATGCAGAGTCTCAAAGACAGTCCCAAAGATTTAGATTTACTAGATCAGGGCTTTCGCCCTAAGACCTGCCTCTCTCATCTGGCCATGATTTTCAGGCCAGTGTCTAGGGATCTTGTGCCACAAGAGTGGCTCAAGAGTAAGATGGTCAGAGACATGGGGTTTTGGGCATTTCCTTCTTTAAAATCCCACCTGTATAGCTTGTTCATTCATTAGCCTCCACAAACCCAAGACTGCCCCAAAGAGCTGGCTGAAGGACCTGGCTTAGACCTAGTATCAGTCACCTGCAGTGGGTAGTACTTGTCACAGGTATACCAGCATCACAATGGGGAGCTCTGGCAGGAGGTAGCCTAATAAAGGGGTCTCCTAGACCTCTGGTAACATGTAGAGATTCTTGAGATGGTTTGCAGATTGTGTAAGGAGGCCTTTTGTGGCTTAAATATCAAATGTTCCCAGAGACTTATTTGTTTGAACACATGGTCCCCAGCTAGTGGTGCTGTTGGGTGAAGGTTATGGAACCTTTAGGAGGCAAAGCCTTGCTGGAGAAAGTACTTTACTGGGGGGAGAACTTTGAGGTTTTATCGCCAGGCCTCACTTCCTGTTCTCTGTTTCCTGTTTAGACGCAATGTGATCAATCAGCTTCCTGCTCTTGCCACCATCTCCCCTTCCCTGCCATGATGGACTCTAGCCCTCCCTAGAACTGTAAGTCCAAACAAACCTTTTCTCCCCTAACCTGCTTTTTGGCTGGGTCGTTTGATCACAGCAACAGAAAGGAGACTGAAATGAGACCCGAGAATCAAGCGGGGCAGTTCTATGACAAACTTCATGCTACTATACACTACAGCCCCAAGTAGGACTTTGGTCCATTTGTTTTATAGAGGAAGACTGCAGCCAGTGACCTGTGATACAAAAATCGAGTCTAGTTAGTTGTACACCCAGGACTGAAAAGAGTATGCCTCTCCCAAGCAGTTGTCCATCGGTCAGGTCTCACTATTACCACTTAACCAGAGGCTCAGAGGTTTCCTGCTAAATCAAAAGACTGAGGCAAGAAGGTAAGTGTGCGTGGAGACAGGCCTCTGCCCCTGTCCATGTAAAGCTTCCCCTTGCACCAAATTGTCTGTCCTTCCAGCAAAAGACCTGCTGTCTAACCTGACGTGTGTGTTATGTGCGTGCATGCTTGTCATGCTTGCCCATGCATGTGTTTATGTATGGAAGCCGAGGGTCAATGTCACTGTCTTCCTCTATTGCTGTCCATCATTTAAAAAAATGTTTTTATTTTTATTTTTGAGACACTGTCTCTCTAGAGAGCTCTGACTAACCTGGAACTCACTATGTAGACCAGGCTAGCCTTGAGCACACAAAGGTCCACCCGCCTCTGCCTCCTGAGCACTGGGTCTAAAGGCATATGCTACCATGTCCAGTTTAAAATTTTTATGTGGAGCCGGGCAGTGGTGGCACATGCCTTTAATCCCAGCACTTGGGAGACAGAGGCAGGTGGATTTCTGATTTCGAGGCTAGCCTGGTCTACAGAGTGAGTTCCAGGACAGCCAGGGCTACACAGAAAAATCCTATCTTGAAAAACAAAACAAAACAAAAAAATTATGTGGGGTTTGCGCACCAGGATGTGAGTTCTGTGCACCCCATGTATGTAGTACTCACAGAATCCAGAAAAGAATGTCTGATCTCCTGAGACTGGAGTTACAGACAGCTGTTAACTGCCACCAAGAGAAACCCATGATTTTAACTACTGAGCCATCTCTCCAGCCCCCACCATATTTTATAGGGACAGTTTCTTTTCTTTTCTCTCTTTTCTTTTCTTTCTTTTTCTCTCTCTCTCTCTCTCTCTCTCTCTTTCTTTCTCTCTTTCTTTCTTTCTAAAGATTTATTTATTTATTTATTTATTTATTTATTTATTTAATGTATATGAGTACACTGCAGCTGCTTTCAGACCTACCAGAAGAGGGCATCAGATCCCATTACAGATAATTGTGAGCCACCATGTGGTTGCTGGGAATTGAACTCAGGACTTTTGGAAGAGCAGTCAGTGCCCTTAACTGCTGAGTCATCCCTCCAGCCCATAGAGACAGTTTCTTAAGAAAGAAAAAAGCACTTGTTGCTCTTGCAGAGGACTCAGCAATCATGGGATACCTGTAACTCCAGTACCAGCAGATTTGACACCTTCTCCCGACCTCCACAGGCAATGTGCACACCTGGTACACAGATGTACACGCAGGCATAAAATAAAATTGCCAAATTGTTTAAAAATATTAAAAATAAATAAAGAGAAAGACACACACACCCCCAGGAAGCAAGTAGGCTAGAGAGAGAGTTGGGGAGACAATCACTCAAGAACTCCACCAAAAAATTGGGGACATTGAGCTGGGCAGTGGTGGATCACGCCTTTAATGTCAGCACTTGGGAGGTTGAGGCAGGTGAATTTCTGAGTTCGAGGCCAGGCTGGTCTACGGAGTGAGTTCCAGAAGAGCCAGGGCTACACAGAGAAACCCTGTCTCGAAAAACAAAAACAAAACAAAACAAAACAAAACAAAAATTGGGACATTTCTCACTGAACCCAGAGCTCACAGTTTTACTTTTGTCTAGAATGGCTGGTACTTGCCAGTCCCTAGAAGCCACCTCTCTTCCTCTACCCCTTAACACTGGGGTTACAGGCATACACTGTACTCTTGTTTTTACATGGATGCTGAGGTCCCAAACTCAGATACTCATGTGCATCATGCCATTGTCCCACTGAGACATCTCCCCACCCTAACCTGTCTGCTTACATATATGTGTTTGGGGAGATGTATATGCACATGCCTGTGGAGGTCGGAAGTTAATCTCAAGTGCTGTTTCTAAGTGTTATCCACATTGGTTTTTTTAATCAGTCTCTCACAAATCCTGGAGCTTATTAGTTAGGCTAGGCTGGGTGGCTTGCAAACCCCAAGGATCCACCCATCTCTACCTCCCCAGTGCTGGAATTACACACGTGCACCACTCTACCCATTCTTTTTTTTTTTTTTTTACCATGGGTTCTGGGGATAGAGCTCACGTTTGCATAGCATGCGCTTTACAGACTGAACTATCACCCCAGTCCCCAGTCTATCTCAGGCTACTGCAGTCTAGAGCAGTTAGGTGGGCATGATAGTGCATATTTGTAATCAAAGCACTCAGAATGAGGAGGCAGGTGGGCCAAGAGTTCAAGACCAGTCTTTATTGAATAGTGGGTTCATGGCCAGCCTGAGTGATAAGAGATTGTGTTCTTTCCAAAACAAAGCAAAACAAACCCCAACAAACCAAAACTCCCAATTAATGTCACTGCAATGACTTCCCAGTTTCACCCTGTCCTGAATTTAGTTACCAGGTAGCCTCTCCCGTGATCTGCCCATTTTGTCCCTCATTTCCCTCTGTGGTGTTTACCTCTTCAGGTTGATGCTCGGCGCTGTGGATGGTCTGTTCCATGTCTGGCTCTGTCCCTGATGCCATGTGACTCTGGCCATAAGGAGGATGTTCGGAAGGGGAAGACAAGGTACGGAGGAGGTCACCCCGAGTGCCATTGTGTTGGAAGCCTTATAGATTTCTTTCCAGATTCTGCTCCTTCTGACCTGCAATGCAGCCCCCAGGCCCAGCCTGAACATTTGGCAAAAGCAGCAAGGTTTTAGCTCAGCTTCTTCACTCAGTGATAATTTTTGTTTTTGATAGCTCTGCCTGGTCTAGAACTCACTGTGTATACTAGGACCAGAGAGATCAGCCTGCCTCTACCTGGGATTAAAGGCATGTGCCGTACTGTTATAACCACTTAGCTTCTTTGTGGGAAGAGGGCTATGCTGTACTGTATGTAGAGTGTTTAGCAGTGTCCCTGGCATGTTCTAGGTGTTCATAATAAAATCCCACCCAGATTCTGACAACCGAAAATGTCTTCAGACATTGCCAAATGTCCCTTGGAAATGAGAGGTACCTGCTGCGTTTTGACATGTGTATTGGTCTAAAAACTTTAGTAGGGTTTCTGAGTGTTTATTATTATTATTATTATTATTATTATTATTATTATTATATTTAAACAAAAAAGGGTCTTACTCTATAGCCCAGATTAGTCTCATTCTCAAGGGCATCCTCCTGCCTCAGTCTCCTGAGTGCTGGCATTACAGGCGTGAGCCACCAATGTGTATTTCTCCAATAGGACTTAAAGGGCCCACTATCAACACAAGAGCAAGAACAATAAACCAGAAGTTCCTTAGCATCGACTTTGGGTCTATGAATCTCTCCTTGACAGCTTCCAGGCTTTGCTTAGAAAACATTCATTCTCATGGCCCTTATATTTATTCTAGGTTCTGTCTGGGAGCCCAGGAGATAAAAGGAGATAAAAACACACCAATCACCCACTTGACCATGCACTTTGTTTGTTCTGTTTAAATAAATTTGTACAGGTTACATGCACAATGACACCTCCCCACCAGTGAGCAGAGCCAGGACTCTAAGCTCAGGTTTCTCTGGGCCCTTCAGTTCTATTCTTTGCCAAACAATACTTCTGATCCTAATCCTCAAAGGCCATCTTGTTGACTGCCTTAACTTGGCCTCAGGTGACAGACCTGAGAGTGACATAAAGTGGGAGCTCCAGTGCCCAATTTTCCAACTCAGCAAAGAATGTCTGACCTTTTTCACTGAGTGTACACTTACAGGAGAAACCCTGGTCAGTCTTGTGTCTCAGGCCCACTAGCTTTTTTGCCTCAGTGTACCCTCCACTGCAGTTCTAGGGGTAACTCTTCTGGTCACATCTTGGGAACTGGTTTAGAAGAATCAAGGAACGTTCTTCTGAATCACACGAAAGAGTACCTGGACAAAGTTGCTTTCAAACACCACGGAGTTAGGAAACAGATTGAATTCTGGAGAATGAACCATCTGGCAGAGTAGTCCTTCCTCCACACCCAGGCCCACTCCAGGGTTCGTTTCCCCATCCACAGGCAAGAGGCCCCTGAATTTTTCCCAGGCATTCAAGGAAGGGAAGGTTGGATAAGATCTTATCACTTTTACTGTCTTCTTCGATTTCCACCAAGACTTTCTAGGTGGAACTGATGTCATCATGTCTGCACATGCTCAGGGGCCCTCTGCACAGTTGTCCTGGGATCTGTCTCTTCCCTTCTGATCATGGGCAGCTGGCCAAGGCCTGAGGGGCAGCCAGTCAGCTCACAATGATGAATGGATGACATCATGAAAAACCACAGTAAGCCTGCAAGAAAGGGATATGAGGTGGAGCCTCCCATTTCTTCCTGGGCCAGTGATGCTCACAGATGCACTGACTGACATCCCAAGTCCTTCTCGGAGGCCCACTCGGAGCATTCACGGAACTTGCTGGGACCCTCAGGCAGGCAGGAAGCAAGGACTGTTAGGAAGCTTCCGCTACTGTCCAGAAGAAAGGCCCTTTGCGTCTCTCAATTCGTGCATGTGTGTGTGTGTGTGTGAGATATTAAACCCAGGGACCCATACATGTTGTATGAGCCCTACCATCAAACTATATCCCCAGTCCACACAGGTCTTGAACTTGCTGTATTACTGCCTCAGCCTCCTGAGTTCATGAGCGTGCAGCATGTAGTTCAAGTTCCCCTCTTTACATTTGATTGATTGCTCTGTGTGTGTGTGTGTGTGTGTGTGTGTGTGTGTGTGTGCTCACTCGAGTGCAAGTGCATGAGAATGTGTCACAGCACATGTGAAAGTCAGAAGACAACTTACGGAAATTAATTTTCTCTTTCCACCATACAGGGTCTGAGGATCAAAATCAGATTATCAGGCTTGGTGGTAAGTACATGCCTTTATCTGCTGAGACATCTCACCACTGAGCCATCTTGCAAGCTTCCTCCCTTACTCTCTTAGTGTGTTCTAAACAGTATGGAGAGCTGATGTCTATTGAAAACTAATTTCCAGAGCCTCATGTTATATGATTACACCTCCCCCCCCACACACACACATACACACACCCTGGCTTAGCATGTGAGCCTCCTCCCCACCCCCCACCCCCTGGCTTACGTGCAAGAACCATTTCTGCTTCCAGGAGGTCTATTGGCGTCTACTCTTCGGCTGCTACGGCTGGCTGGTTGCAGCTGCAGTTTTCTCCCTTCGGAGGTCAAAACTGAAGGAGCAGGAAGATTAGTTTCTTATGACAAGGCTGACTGTGGGAAGGTACCAGCAAGGAGGGACAGCATTACACATGCAACTCAGTGATAGTGGATCTCCCCAAGAGCCAGAAGAATTAAAAAAAATCCAAATTCCTGGGTGTGGAGTGGGTCAAAGAACCAAGCAGACTGATCACCATTTAATTTAAGAAGAAATAGTATTCTAACTTGAACACAATTCTAGGACTTGTTAATGTGTTACCATTGAGGTCAGATGTAATAAATTTAGAAAGGAAAATAAGATATACAAAGGACAGAATTGGATATTATTTCTGTATTCTATCATAAAGTCAGAGAGAGGCAGTGGGCCCCAAGGTTTTCCCAGTCTGGTTCCACCAGCCCTCTTCCACAAGGCTACACCTGTCCAAACCCCTACCACAACTCCCAGAGTAGCAATGAAATGTTTAACTCACATTTCTCATTATCTTTTGCTTGCTTTGTGGGGGAAATGTCCCCCATGGTAAGATTCTCTAAGGATAGGGTCATAAGCCACACCCTGTGGTTTGCATTCCCGAAAACGTGGTACAAAAGTAATAGCCGTTACAAAGCCATGCTCCTTTTACAGTTAGCACTGAACTACAAAACTACAACATAGCCTACTGGCTTAGATACAGAGCTGGGAAGATTTAACCACTGAGACATCCCAAAGTCAACTGGAAATTGCCCTTTTCCATTTAGCCCACTTCCCGGGTGTCCTCGACCTTCCGTGGAAGGAGGCTTCAGCATCTGATCTAAAAGGTTAATTGGGACAACGCTTTTGGCTCTAAACAAATGCTAATTGTATAACTGGTTTTTCAAGGTGTCTATCTTTTTCTTCATGTTCTCACTAGCCTTCTAACACCAGTGCTTTGAATTATTTTAATAACTATATGCAGATGCCTAGAAACCCTAATACTTCCACCTTTTTCTGTTAAGCACAGTATTGTTTACAATTATGAAAAGAAGGAAGAAAACAGGCTGGACAGTGATGGCGCACACCTTTAATCCCAGCATTTGGGAGGCAGAGGCAGGTGGATTGCTGAGTTTGAGGCCAGCCTGGTCTACAGAGTGAGTTCCAGGACAGCCAGGACTATACAGAGAAACACTCTCTCAAAAAAACAAAACAAAAAAAAGAAGAAAACAGAAAGACCAAAAAATAACCTCAATATTAATTTTTTTTCTTGACCAGGCAGTGGTGGCACATGCCTCTAATCCCAACACTTGGGAAGCAGAGGCAAATCTCTAAGTTCAAGGCCAGCCTGGGCTACAGAGCAAGTTTCAGGATAGCCAGAAGTACACAGAGAAACTAAACCTTGAAAAACAAAACAAAACAAACATCAAAATTTTTTCCAGACACATAGTATATCTGTTTGATGTCCATTTCTTTAGTGTAGAATTACTGACATTTTTTTCCTGGGCATACACCATTGGGAACAGAGTACATTGTGTGGCTTCCCTTGCAGCTAGGTGGAGCCATGTGACTAACCTATTAAAGACATAAGCTCAAGTGAACTTTCTATGAGGAACCATTGTAGGGAGAAGGCACACCCTCTTCCATGGCCGTCTTCCTCTCTAGCCCCATCATTTCCCTCCCAGAATAAAACTTTCATTCCAATCCTGAGTTGTGAATTTTTATGAAAAAAACTAGGACTATTTTTTTACATGTACGTGTTAGTTTGTATGTGGGTGTAAACATGGGGTGGTGCTGTACTGTATGAGTGAAGGGGAAAGGGAAGCCTGCTCTCTTCTGCCACCATGTGGGGCCCAGGGATTGAACCTCTGCAGCAAGCACCTTTCTTTACCTGCTGAACCATCCCCACAACCCAAATTTGGATATTTAAAATTAGATAGAGTCAAACCTAAGTCAGGCTGATGCTACTAAGAATAAAGTTCCTGCTCTCTCTTCAGGAATGATTTTAGAGCAGATGACAGGACTATTTCCCAATAGTTCTAGATGATAAGGGAATAAAGTTAATTTACAGGGTATCTGAACCTCAGCGTGACAAAGGTATGGCTTCTGGGGAATGTAACTGTGCACCCCAACACTAGAAAACTCCGCCTTGCACTCCTCGTTTGTTACACAGCACTAGTGTCACCATAATCACCATTTTTTGTACATTTGATGATAACTACGGTGACTTCTAGGGAGACATTTTCTGACACTTGCTCAAAGTAACCAGAATACCTGGGTGTCCAGTTTGTTCTGTGTCCAGGCTTTGTGACACTTAAGAAATGTTATTTTAAGACTTCCCTTCCTTCCTCCCTCCCTTCCTTACTCCTGCCCCCCTCCATCTCTTCCTTCTTCCTTTCCTTCCTTCCTTATCTATCTTCTGTTTTGTTTCAAGACAGAGTCTCACTATGTAGCCATGACTGTCCTGAAACTCATTATGTAGACCAGGCTAGCCTCAAACTCACAAAGATCTACCTGCCTCTGCCTCCCAAGTACTGGGATTATCACTAAGCCCTGCAAAAATATATTTTAAATGTTAGTCAGAGGGGAACATGGAATTGGTGTTTTATAGGTACAGAATTTCTGTTTCGGAATGTGAAGCCATCCACGGACTGCCCTACCTAGGGATCCATCCCATCTGCAGACACCAAACCCCACACTATTGCTGATGCCAAGAAGTGCTTGCTGACAGGAGCCTGGTATGGCTGTCCCCTGAGAAGCTCTGCCAGCATCTGACCAATACAGATGCAGATACTCACAGCCGACCATTGGACTGAGCCTGGTAACCCCAATGGAAGAGCTAGGGGAAGGACTGAAGGAGCTAAAGGGGATTGCAACCCCATAGGTAGAATAATATCAACCAAACAGACCCTCCAGAGCTCCCAGAGACTAAACCACCAACCAAAGAGTACACATGGAGAAATCCATGGCTTCAGATACATATGTAGCAAAGGATGACTTTATGTGACATCAATGGGAGGGGAGGCCCTTGGTCCTGTGGAGGCTCGATGCCCCAGAGTAGAATGCTAGAACTGTGGGGCAGAGTCGGGGGAGGAACATCCTTATAGAGGCAAAGGGGAGGGAGGAGATAGGGGGTGGGATGTGGGGGTTGTGGAGGGGTAGCAGGAAAGGGGGATATCATTTGATATGCAAATGAATAAAATGATTAATAAAAATAATAAAAATAAATAAAATGCAAAAAAAGGAATGTGAGTCAGTGCTGGGGGGTGGGTGTAGGAATAGTGGTGCTGGCTACACCACCGTGAGTATGAGTAATGTCACTGCACTGGACCAGGTGGCTAAAATGGTATCTTTTGTGGTGACATTTTAACTATAGGAAAGGTACATGGACTAAAGGATAAAGTAAAAGTCCCACAATGGTATGACACAAAATCACCCCAGGGTGATGGGTAGGACTCACAGTGAGGCACTGTCCTAATAAGTGTGAGGCCTTGGGTTTCATTTTCAGTACAAAAAAAGATTTTAAAAAATTAAGGCAGGATGACAGTCTAGCCCAGGCTGCCCTGGCGTTCATCGTGTAGCCAACAGCACTTTCACACTTGGCAGTCTTCCTGCCACAGTCTCCCAAGTTCTGAGATTACTAGAGTAAGCTACCAAGCTTAGCTTTAAAATATATGTATCTCCAAATGTCTAGGGGTCCTAGGGTGTTTGTGTGAATAAGAAACCTTAAGTATTATCTTTGAGGCCAACCTGCTCCCTTTAAACTTGTTACAATGTCAAATGTCCTTTGTTTCACAAACAGTACACAGTCTCTGAGAATACTAGAAAATGCAAAACTCTGTGTGTATAAGTGTGTGTGTGTGTTGTGGGTGTGTACATGTAAGTGTGTGCATGTGCCTGTGTGTGTGTGTGT
>JANHMN010000016.1:36236311-36306654 GCA_030674055.1 Rhabdomys pumilio | reverse complement strand
TGTGTGTGTGTGTGTACATGTATGTAAGTGTGTGCATGTGCCTGTGTGTGTGTGTGTGTGTGTGTGTACATGTATGTAAGTGTGTGCATGTGCCTGTGTGTGTGTGTGTGTTACTAGGGATTGAATTCAGGGCAAACATTAGTTAAGTGCTTTAAGCACTAACCTCTCCAGCCCTTAGACACTTTTTTTTTAAGCCAGCATACTCCTATTTTTGGAAGAACACTGTAACAACAATGTATGTGTGAGTACAGGTGTGTGTAAAACCAAAATACTGTGTTGGGGTTTTAGTTCCGGTTTGGTTTTGAAGTCTCCGGTACCCAAGCTGGGCTGAACTCACGGTGCAGTTGAGGGTGACAGTGAACTTGTGGTTCTCTTCTCTAGCTCCTGCATGTTGGGATTAACAGGAGCATCCGCAGTAACTGGTCTCGTGCTCTGGTGCTTCACAAACTTTTTTATCACTTGTTTTGTTTAGTCAGTACTATGTTTGTGTTCATGTGTTCTCATCTTATCTCACCTGAGGATACATTACAATTTCCCTAGGTAACCGAAGTTATTGTTTCGTCTGCCTCATCAAAATCAGCAACCAATAGCTCATCTTCCCCTTGGTTTATCTGTATCCAGTAGAGTCTCTTCCTTAGTATACTGTCGTAAAGCATTAGTGAGCTGTCCTGCAGGTTGTTGGGCTTGCCTTGTTAGTTCCTAGTTATTTATGTCACTTCTCCAGCCACTAACATTATGAAATACAAGTTATAGCTAAAAACCTTTTAAATTCAAGATGGATATTTCTTTTAAAATTAAGTTAGTTATTTTTTTAGTAAAGCTCTACCATGGGATCTGTACAAGGAGCTGCTTTCTCCCCGCAAGTAATGCCAAAGAAAAATACACAAATGACTATATCACAAGAGAAGTGAGTCCAGAAAACAGGAGAAAATACCTGACAAGTGCCTGCCCTGTACTTTGGTAGAAATTAAATATAATATGAGAAAAGAACTAATGGGACCAGGATAAGACAGGAGGAAAAAAAATCAAGAAACAGAAGGAAAACTCCTAAATTTTTGAAGTCACACGAGGGGTTACACAGTTGGCGTGATGGAAAAAAAAAAGGTGTCAGTGATGTGGATGACAGACTTGGGGACATCCCGTGGAAGGCCACAGAGGGAGTGAAGAGACACAGCAACTGGAGGGACATTAACCAGTGTGACATGTAGACCCAGCATGGTTAGAGCTCCCTTTGAAGAGAAAAATGAACGGAACTGAACAAAAAGTACACAAAAATAGGAATAAAAAAGCTGTTTCTGAAACAAAACAAAACCCACTCAAAATGGCAACACAATAGGACTCACCATGTTCCGAGGTAAGTTTATGAGAGAGGCAGGATGGCTTTTAAGAAACTCCTAAGTTACTGGAACAAAAAGAGAAGCATTCTACTGCAAGGATCCAGACAGATGAAGGGGACAGACTACTGAGCAAAGAAGGCAGGGTGGCCTCGGACTTCTCAGTACTTTCAGATGTCACAAGACAATGGAACAGTGTAGAAAGAATGTGGAGGAGGAAAGAAGGTGGCTCCAGAATTCTACAGACAGTCACTCAATTGTAATGGTAGCAGAAATAATCTTAAAACATTAAGCCCGCTAAAGTAAATGAACATATGAGCTAGTAGAAAAGAATTCATAGATCAACTTGCTAGCAGTATGGTTTTGAAATGTGGATATAAGCCAGGCAATGGTACACATGCCTTTAATCTCAGTACTCAGAGAGGCAGGGAGATCTCCAGGTTCAAGACCAGCCTGGTATACAGAGTGAGTTCCAGGATGACACAGAGAAACCCTGTCTCAAAAAAAAAAAATGGTGGCTATAAAATATAAAATTTTAAAGATTAAGTAAGTAAAGAGGAATAAAGGTAGTGACATAAAATATTTAAGTTATAGCCAAAGCACTCCCTATATATCTAAAACAAAACACAATTTAACAAACACAATTAAAGTTTAAACACAAGTTTAACAAACACAATTTAACAAAACACAATTTTAAGGTTTTTTTCTCACAAGGATAGGTAGTCCAAAGCTGTCCCATTATCTCTGTCATGTGGCTTTCACCTCTGAGTCCCAAGGTGGCTGCACTGGCTCCTGGTATCACACTAGCATTCTGATCAGTGAGAAGAGGATAGGACGCACACACACATTCCTTTTATAAGGATGATCTAGAAATGGCATAATCCTTTTTGCTCACGTTCTATTGGTCAAAATTCAGACACATACCCACACTCACACCTACACCCACGTACAAGGAAGCCAAGACATGGGGTTGTTAGCCAGGTGACTAGGAGTCCACCTTGGACTCTGGGCAGTTAGGTTTTGTGAAGCAGGCATGTCAATGAATGACACCTGACACATACATTAAGAACATGATAATGCTAACGTTTTGTTTGCTTGAGACAGGGTCTCACTATGTAGCCTCAGCTGGCCTCGAACCTGAGATCTGCTTGCTACAATCTCACCAGTATTAAGATTATAGATACGCATCACTGTGCTCAGCTAATAAGTTCTTCAAAGATGCATTCTTATTTGTATGTGTAGACCTGTGTGAATTTATATACACCATGTTTGTGCAGACAGATGCCCACGGATGACAGAAAGCACTGAATCCCTTAGAACTTGAGTTACAGGCAGTTTTGAGCTGCCTGATATGGGTGCTAGGAAGAAACTCAGGTCTTCTGCAAGAGCTCTTAACCTTTGAACCATCTCCCCAGCTCCTGTTTTATTTGGTTTAGTGTTTGGTTTGTGTCCCACCCCCACCCCAGGCTTTTTTCATTTTATTTTAAAAGTACACAAGATCCCAAAGAACTTTAAAATCTGCACCACTGGATACATAAGCCAAAAAAAAAAAAAATCTAAATACAAAATCTGAAACTGAAACTATGAATACTCTGAAAATGTGAGGTGTCAAGACAGTTTTCTTAGTACAACTGCTGGTATCACTAAATTTCACAGTTAGGTACAATAATACATCAACGAGTGAACTGTGGTTTTCTTGTCTGTCTGTCTGTCTATCTATCTATCTATCTATCTATCTATCTATCTATCTATCTATCTATGTTTTGTGTGCATTGGTGTTTTGCATGCATGTATGTCTGTGTGAGGGTGTCTGGTTCCATGGAATTGGAGTTACAGACAGTCGTGAGCTACTACAGGGTTTTGAGAATTGAACCCTGGTCCTGTGGAAGAGAAGTCAGTGCTATTAATGTCTGAGCTGTCTCTTCATCCCAAAATTGTGGTTTTCTTAATGCCTGTGTCATTAAACAAATCAGCAGAAAACACAAAGCTCTTCTTTGGCAGAACTGTTAGTGTCTGTGACCAATACCAAGACCCACAGACAGCCATTATACTCTAAATTACAAAAAAGGTTATATGTTTCCATAAACTTGACTTTAAATAAAAGAATTTACTTTCCAGAAGAAGAAATATGCAGAACCATAACTGTCAAATTTATTTATTTGGCATTTCTTTAGACAGGTTTTTATATGGTCAAGGCTGGCCTCAAATCTGAAATGTATCTGTGGTAGTTTAACTGAGAATGTCCCCCATAGGCTCAAGTATTGGAACTCTTGGTTTTCAGTTGATGGCTTAGAGAAGAGTTGCCTTGTGGGAGAAAGTGTGTCCTTGGAGAGGATTTTGAGGACTTAAATACTCTCATCATTTTTAGTGTGTCCTCTCCATGTCCTGTTTGTGGCCGAGGATATGTACTCTCAGCCTGTCTCACCACGCATCCTTCATGCCTGCTGTCATGATGGAGTCTTATGCCTCTGCCACCACAAGTCAAAACAAACTGTTTCCTCCATAAATTGCCTCAGCCATGATGTCTTATTACAGCAACAGAAGAGCAGCTAACACAGTCGCTGAGGATGGCCCTGAACTATACCTGGTTTATGAGGTGCTAGGAATCAACCCCATGGCTTTCTGCAGGCTACTTAAACACCCTACCAACTAGACACACACTCTATCAACATTCTCAACTCAGGTTGCTTTCTGCATAATCATATTTCCATATGGGAAACTAGCTTTCATTGAAGAAATGGAAGATTCCAAAGAAGGGCAGAAAAAGTATAAGGAAAGACTAGAACATTTTGAGTGCCAAAAAGGGAAAGAGGGGACCAAGTGTGGGGGTCTAGACCTTTAATCCCAGCACCAGCATGGTCTACAGAGTGAATTTCAAGCTAGCTTGAGGGATATAATAAGACCTTATTGAGAGAGAGAGAGAGAGAGAGAGAGAGAGAGAGAGAGAGACCAAAAGAACAGAGCACAGAGGCCACAGTGCTGCCACTGGACAGGTCTGAGACAGTTTGAGCATCAAAGCAAATGATATGAATTACAAACCCTTGACTAAAACTAGAACCTGTGAGCCATACTCAGAATGGATGGGTGGACGGGTACGTGATAGATAAAACTACAAAACTTCTGGTGATAAGCTTCCAGCTATTAGTAAAAGGGGTAAGGGAAGTGGAAATGTATTACCCGTGCCACCTGAATGCTAGCTGGTCCAGGGAGCAAGTTTTCATTATGCCTGAGACTAGTGAGTAGAGGAAATTTGCTGGTGAACTGGGTATCCATGCAACTGGAAATAGCTTCCAGAAATTTCTGCTGACTTTGAAAAGGAAAAGGAATACTGTGTAGAAAAATCTGGCAAACAATAGACTCAGATCCCCAGATGTGAGGCTCTGAGAACGGTACCACTTCCAGGGTATTCCTGCCCAGAAAACGTGACCCCAGGATCCAAGGCTCATCCTGAATAAACATCAGACAGAGCCATTGGTAAATGGAATGCCTGAGCTGTCTAACCCTGTTGAGAACGTGGAAGCCAAGGAAAAATCAAACCATGGCTCCAAGTTGGTGGGAGCACTCACCTGGGGCAGAGTGAGCATAGGAATGTGCAAACCAACTTCTGAAGTGGAAACTTAAGGGTTCTTTGGAAAGTCGTCTGGATGGTGTTTTGCTGGAGCAAACACATGAAGGGAAGTTTAGCTGAAGTGGAACAGGTGAAAGGCTCTGACAGACTCATAAAGGAACGTATGGCTGAAGCAGATACAAGAGAAAGCATTTTCTGCTAAAGCAAGCACGTGAAAGGACATGTGATAAAGGATTCTTCACTAACCACACACATGTATTGGTCTGCCTTACATTGCATAGTTGAGCTGCATTTGTCGGGACTCCATAGAGAGAAACACACCAAAAAACTGGTGATGTCCTACAATTTCTTGGTGCTTCTGTGAACTCAGGCTAATTGGCAGAATGACATCAACTGAGACAGACCCACATCTGAGACAAGACACATGCTGAGGCAAGACCCATGGAGGATATGTGATGTTTGAAGGGAATATAAAAAAGACTCAACTGACAGTGACGGAGGCTGAACTAAGCTTGCTTACAGAACTAACCGTAGAGGTACTGTTCTACAGAGAGAACTTCTCCTGGCGTTCCTGTTGGCCTTGGTCTCTCCTGCTGACTTGTACCAAGGCTAAGGTCAGGCTGTCTCTACTAGTGAGTGCCACCACCGCTGATTTGTGTTTGCTATCCCAACTCTACGGAACTGGACTGCTGGTGTATCTGTGAAATGTTTCCAAGTGAATCGGAGCTGCTGCTGCTGACCTGTGAACTGAACTGCCGATTTCCTGACAACCGAGATGGGAGTTGTTCCAGGGAACCTTTCTAAACAGGGCCACTTTCCCTGTATTCTTTCTTTTCCACTACCTCTGGTGGATGTTGAGCTACAAGGGAGGTTAAAGTGTCTAAGAACCATCATTAAAAGTAGGATTTTTAAAAGTTACAAACTTCCATGAGTATTTATGAATGGAAGTGTTCGTAGCAACTTTTATCACCCAAATTGGTAATGGCCCAGATGTCTTTGGACAGATGAAGTAATAAACAGACTGGTTTTTTTTTTGTTGTTGTTTTTTTTTTTTTTTGGTTTTTTGAGACAGGGTTTCTCTGTATAGCCTTGGCTGTCCTGGAACTCACTCTGTAGACCAGGCTGGCCTCAAACTCAGAAATCCGCCTGCCTCTGCCTCCCAAGTGCTGGGATTAAAGGCGTGCACCACCACCAAAGCAAACAAGAACACGAATGTTGATTTAGGCAACATGTGAGGTGAAAGAAGACAGAAAGCTCTGTGTACAGAGCTGTCTCTTCTTTCTCCAATGGGGAAAGTTCTCCACAATCTGTGAACATTTTCTCCTTGTTGGACTCTAATATAAAGGAATCCCAGAACTGTTTGCCCATACGCCATTAGAAACAAATTATCAGCTAAAGTACAAAGTTTCCAGATACTTCTTTTGGTAGCTAGCCAGTCAGTACACTGTTTCCCCAAAGTCACTCAAGTTGGCTTCCTTCTCTTCCTTCCTCTTCCTCTTCCTCTTCTTCTCCTCCTCACTCTGGCTCACATCACAATCCATTAATGGGCTCCTAACTCTATCTATTTATCTATCTATCTATCTATCTATCTATCTATCTAGTGAAACTCACTCTTTGTGGGATACAGTACATCCTTTTTGAACATTTATTTATCTTTGTGTATATGCTTGTGTGTGCGTATGCCACACTGTATGACTGTATGCCACACTGTATGACTGTATGGAGGTCAGTGGGTAGCCTTTGGGATTTAGTTCTCTCCTTTCCACTATTAGGTCCTGGGAATCAAACTTGGCTTGGCAGAGTAGGTGGCAAGTACCTTTACTCACTCTAATTCATTACTTTTCTGTAACTGTGATAAAATACCATTACCAAAACAACTTAAGGACACTGGGAGGTTTACTTTGGTCTATGGTTCTTGAGGGATAAAGTCTACAGTGGCAGGAAAGGCATAACATGATGGAGCAGGAAGCTGGCTGATCACATTTTTATCCTCACACAGGAAGCAGAGGGAGGGATCAGGAAGTGAAAACAGTGCAAACAACCTCAAAGCCCACCCTAGGAGCATACTTCCTTCAGCAAGGCTACACCTCCTAAAATGTTTCTTTTTTCTTTTCTTTTTTTTTTTTTTTGTTTTTTTTTTTGTTTGTTTGTTTTTTTGTTTTGTTTTTCGAGACAGGGTTTCTCTGTGTAGCCATCACCACCCGGCTCCTAAAATATTTCACAGCCTCCCCTGAAGAGTTCCACCAACCAGGGACCAAGTAATGAAATAAGCCTATGGGGGCTGTTCTTCACCCAAACTCATGAGCTACTGAGCCATCTCACATGAAATCTTTGTTGCTGGTGTCTAGTTTATTTTGTTGTTGTCTAATTATATACTTGGTGTGGTCTTTTTTTCTTTCTTTCTTCTTAAAAAGCTGAGGTGAGGTTGGCAGACTGCTCTGTGGATAAAGGCTCCTGTCACCAAATTCAAAGACCTATGCTCAATCCACAGAACTCACATGCTAGAGGGAGAAAATTGACTCCAAAGAAGCATCTTCTGACCTCAACACATTCATTGTATGCACCTACAGTCCCCTTAAAAAGACAAATATACGTGTGTGTGTGTGTGTGTGTGTGATATATATATATATATATATATATATATATATATATATATAATGAGCACTCCGGTGCACTTACATAGTGTTTTGATGGAGTGTCCTATAAATGTCAGTTGGTCTAGTTGGTTGATATTGTAATTAAGAATTTTAATGCTGGGCAGTGGTGGCACAAGCCTTTAATCCCAGCACTTGGGAAGCAGAGGCAGGCGGATTTCTGAGTTTGAGGTCAAGACCAGCCTGGTCTACAGCGTGAGTTCCAGGACCCTGTCTCAAAAACACAAAAAAAAAAAAAAAAAAAAAAAACCCAAAAAACAAAAAACAAAAAGAATTTTCATATTCTTAATACTTTTTTTAACTAACTCATGATAGGTTATATTATCTCCCTGATGTAACCGCTCCATCTTCTCTTAAGTTGCTACTTATTAGATATTTTGTCCCAGCTATGAAAAAGGTAACTAACATACACATGATCATAGATGGTGATTTAAATATGAGAAGGCCCTTCTAAAGGCCTAGTGGCACACACCTATAATCCCAGCACTGCCGAGGCAAAGACAGGAAGATCTGGAGTTCAAAGCTGTTCTTGAGACCTGTCTTATCAACAAGCAGTTAGACCAAGAGGACTTTGACCTAATAAAAATGTTATTCCATTGACGGATTCATAATTTGATGGCAGTATTGGGAAGAGGTAGAACCTAGGATGTGGGGCCTATTAAAGGAAGTGAGTCATAGTATGGGGAGGGCAGGGAGAGTACCTGAAAGAATATCCCTCCTTAATAATCCTGCTTTGGTATACTTTGTTGCCAGTCACCCTCTTGTTTTCTCGGCCTACTTTTTTGTTTGAATACTTTGTAACAGTGATGAAAGGCTGACTAACAGGATGTTTAAAATTTTTACAAAAAAGCAGAGGGATGGAAAGATTGCTTAGTGGTTAGAGCACTGGCTGATCTCATAGAGTACTCCAGTTCAATTCCCAGAACCCACAGGGCAACTCACAGCTAGCTGCAATTCTAGCTCCAGGGAATCAACTGCCCTCTTCTGGCCTCTATGGGCACTGCACACACATGGTGAACATACATCTGTTAACAAAAAATAAAATTTAAAAGCCTATTAAAGTTTAAAAAAACACAAAAACATCAGAATTTGGGGGGGAGTTTAACTCCATTGGCATTGTCAGTAGCAGAGTGGAATGAAGGATGCACAGGGGAACTTGACCCAGTTGCCCTGGAGTATTGCAGTAGGAACTACAGAAACAAAGACTTTGGTAGCCGCATCCTTTAGAGGATGTCTACCATTGTAGAAGACAGCCTTCGTTATGCCTCACTGTAAGAGAATAAGCTGTAGTTGGTGTGACAAAGACACAGGTCATATAGATGACAGGCTGACCCTAAGCAGCTCCAGGAGCTCAGCTGAAGGGAGCAACAGCTGTGTAACAAAGAAGCGTTGAACACTGACAGTAGAAGAGCACCCTCATACGCAGTGACAGCCCAGAAGAGACTTTAGATGGGGACCGACCAAGCTGGAATGAGTAGATCAGGACATAACTGAGTGGCTCTGAAGGAGCTGTACAGAATGACTGGGTTTGTTCTTAGGAGAAAATGAAGCCAATAGAGTCTTGTCAGCCCAAGAGCCCAGAACAAGGTCTGGGAAGGGTTGAACTAAGGAGCCAGAGAAACAGCTCCAGTGGAAAGGAGGGAGGAGTAGTGGGAAGTGGAGATGGTGACCAAGTGAACAGAGAACCAGTAAAGAGCAGGCCAGTCACCAGTATGGTGGCTTTCAATCTTCTACCAAATCTTCTGTTTATAACAATCACTTTGTGCTGGAGAGATGGCTCAGTGAGCACTGACTGCTCTTCCAGAGGTCCTGAGTTCAATTCCCAGCAACCACATGGTGGTTCACAACCATCTGTAATGAGATCTGATGCCCTCTTCTGGTGTGTCTGAAAATAGCAACAATGTACTCATATACATAAAATAAATGAATTTTTAAAAAAAAAATCGATTTGTCATACCCTTTCACAGTGATCAGAATCTACTTGTACATGTACATTAAAGCATGATGCTTCAACTATAATATAAAAGGAAACCCATAAGGCAGTATATGTCAATATGTAAATGTCCCAAGTTACTCTATTAGAAGTCATGAAATAGAATCAGAAACAAACCTAGAAGGTAGGAATTACAAAGGCAGACTCACAGGGTTGGATTGAGGCTGGGGGTGTGGCTCAGTTGATGAGTGCTTGCTTAGAATGCTGAAGCCTCATGCTTCATACACTAGGCATAGTGGTGCACCGTGTACTGGAATCCCAGAATTCATGAGGTAGAGCATGTGGGTGAGAAGTTCAAGGTCATTCTCGATACAAAGTGAATTTGACATTAGCCTGAACTATATGAGACCTTGTTTTGTTTTGCTTAATAAATGGAATATGCTATCCAAGACCAATGAAATGCCATTACAGATTGATAACTCAAAATAGTCAGAATGGCCAGGCAGTGGTGGCGAACGCCTTTAATCCCAGAGCTTGGGAGGCAGAGACAGGCAGATTTCTGAGTTCGAGGCCAGCCTGGTCTACAGAGTGAGTTACAGGACAGCCAGGGCTACACAGAGAAATCCTGTCTTGAAAAACAAAACAAGCAAACAAACAAAAAGTCAGAATGGAATGTCATTGTCTTACTTGGTTGTTAATATTTCTGTGATGAAACACCATGACCAAAGCAACTCAGGGAGGAAAGGGTTTATTTTACTTACAGGTCCATAAAACAGCTCATAATCAAAGGAAGTCAAGACAGGAACTCAAGCAGGACAAAAACCTGGAGGCAAGAGCTGCTACAGGGGTCACAGAGAGGTGGTGCTTACTAGCTTGACCCTCATGGTTTACTTAGCCTGCTTTCTTATAGAGCCCAGGACCACTGGCCCAGGGATGAAATCACCCACAATGGGCTGGGCCCTCTCCCATAAATCACTAGTTAAGCCTTGTCTAGAGTCCTATTTTATGGAAGCATTTTCTTAATTGGAGCTCTCTAGCTTCTGTCAAGTTGACCCAAAACTAGCCAGTACAGTCATTATTGTTAAATTAATAAGAAATTTGGGGTTGGCAGGCTCCACTGAGGGACCTACATGCCATGATGTTATGCCACACATAACCTGTCTTTGGTCTGCTTTAGATGAGTTTGTGAAAGGGTGTAGGATGGGTATGCAGTGTTCAGGAAGAGTTAGCAATCTCACCAATCTCCTTCTGTTTGGTTCCTATTTCCTAGGCCTGATATGGGAGGATGAGCAGGAAGAGGGGGACCTCAGGAGGAGGGTGGCCTTTTGCCTTTTTTCACAGGCACAGCTGTTCACGGGGGCTCTGGTGGGGAGGACATCAGGGCTGTCTGTGTTCGAGTAAGAAGCTGACTGAAACACAGGCAGAAACTGAGCTACCTGGTTAAAGGTAGAGATGATCAGGTCCCCTGTCCCTGCTCAGTCTGTACCTGCTGTACCTGAGGCCCATGGTGTATGCCTTTCTCTTGGGTGCATTAACCGAAGCACAGGCCATTGTCCCTACTGTCTGCTGATCTCGGAGACTCACCAGCTGTCCACAGTTCAGTCCTCATTGGGGTCTGTACTTATTAATTGCTTACAATGTGCTGGGCTTTGCACTTTTCACTTGTTGCACATGCATAGTTATTAATAATAGAGACAGCATGCCACTATAAGACTCTTGTTGGTAGATATGGAGACACTTGTAAACGTGCCAAGTGTGGGGCTGGTGACTCAGCAGGTAAAAACACTTGCCACCCAAGCTTGACAACCTGAGTTTCATCCCTCAAACTCACAAAGTAAAAGGAGACAACTGATTCCTGTAGGTTATCCTCTGACTTCCAATACATGCACTGTGACATCTGTATACACACACACACACACACACACACACACACACTCACACTGGGTGACGGCATATGCCTTTCATCCCAGCACTTGGGATTGGGAGGCAGGGGCAGGCAAATATCTGTAAGTTCAATGTCAGACTAGCCTACATAGCAAGTTCCAGGTTACCCAAGCTACATAGTGAGACCTTGTCTCAAAACAAATAAAAGAACGACAACAAAAAACTAAGTGTACACAACAAATACAAATTTAAGAGGAATGGCAAGCATTTGCAATTGCAGTGTCATGAGCATGTGTGTGCAGGAATCCCACGACACTAAGTATGACATTCTTATTGCATCTGGTCCTTGAATGGCAGCCAGAATGGGTGTGATGGGAGTTCCCTTTATTCTTTGTCCAGGGTGACGTGCATGAACACTTTAAGGAGGGAATCAAGCCCCATTTAGAATAAACTGTCTGTATCACCCTCTATATCCCGTTAGAAGATAGGGCACATTCAAATATTCTGGCAATTATTAGCATCCCAGAGCCATATTTTGTTTGAGCATAGTAGGAAATTTAATTTTAGTGGCATTTAACAAAAACCAGTCTCTGTGACAAGACAAAGAAGTGAATGTATTTATTTTAAGTTAGCTAGGAATCAAAGACAGAGTGGAAACCAGGAAATCCCTCTCTGGGGTTATGTCTGGAATTCTGCGTTTGTGCTTGTATTAAGGTGTGCATGTAGAGGTCAGAGGAGAACTTGCCATAGTCAGTTCTCTCCTTCCACCCCATGAGTCCCAGGGCTTAAATTTAGGCTGTCAGGCCATCTCTCCAGCCCTTAAACATTTACATTAAATGATGAAACCTTACCAATTCAATGTTGCTGTTTCTGTCTTTGTAAATCCTGGTTTCAGATTTTTCCAGCTTGGCTTCTCATGGTTTATTTCTGCAAGTCGGTGGTCCAAGTGGTCGCTTGAGAACTGTGGGTAGTGGAAGGCATGGATCAAAACTGTTTTTATTTCTCTGCATTCAGTGTTACATGCTGCCTGCTCTGCTCTCTGCTTGTCTCATCAGCACCGGGGGAATCCTCCTTAACTCTCTTCTACTTTTCTGGAGATTTCCAAGAACGACGGTGAAGCTTTAATCTAATTTCTGTCACAGAGTTGAAGTGGGTTTATCTTGATGTTACCCTTCAGGGCATTGCCCCTGCTCTGAATTCTACCTTGGTGGAACCTTACAAGACATCTTTACTGTGTTCTGGAGACTGTTGTTGCAGATGCCATGTCCTGGGGGCCGTTAATCGGCTTCTAGATGACAATGTTTTGCCACTTTTCTCTTTCCAATGCTGTTTTTAATGGCCTTTAAATGCTTTACTAATCCCTTGCTTGGTGTTATTTTCATCTAAGAAACGGTTTCTGAGAAACCAATTTCTAGGAGACGCCAGGGCTGGAGCTTCTTCTCATTCTCAGGAAGACAGTCTAGGGAAAGCCAGAGCTGGCAATGGCAGAAGCGCACTTGCCTAGCCACCTTTAATTAGGTTTCTGGTAGGAACAAGAGGATGCAAAATGAATAAGCCACATACAGCTGGCATATGAATGTCTGCACAGCATCCTTTGCCCGGGAACAGAATACCTTCAACTAAACTACACAACTATAGGCACAGGAAGGGACAAGGCCAACCTAAGTTAGAGGGGGTTTGTTGGAAAGTGACTGGGGGTTTGCAACCCAACTGGAGGTTAAGGAAAGTAAGAGGAGGGACTGGGGGAACAATAAGCTGAAGAGGAAAGATGACTGTGAGGATGGATTGTTCATTACATTATCTACTTGATTATCTATCTGATATCAATTATCTAATTGATAACCCTTCTTCTGATATAAAACTCAGAAAGGGAGCATCCAGGTAGCCAAGTGGTTACTGAAGCGCGGGAGGAAGGGGATGGAAACATCCCAGAGCAATCTCATACGAGCATGTGGACAGAATCTCCACTACCCTGCTAGTCTCCTACCTGGCTTTACCTCTGGCCGACATGGAAGCTAGCAGTAATGAACCCTCCTACGTAATCTACACAGATCTGCCAGGGGACAAGTAGACAGTTCTGAAGTCCAGACCTTCCATCTATGGGACATGGTTTTAATCCCTCCTTCCTTCCCTTCCCCATATGCTTGCCTTTCCCTAACCCTCCAAGCAGATCTTTGTACCATTGATTAAATCTTTATGCGTTGTTTGCAGTAGTTTACAAATAGCTGCAAATACAGCACATCTATGAATTATATTTTCTCTTTCATTTTTTTTCTCCTTCTAGTTTTTTGTTTGCTTGTTTTTAATCCTGATTTTTGACACATCTCTGAGCTTCATGGTAGCTACAAAGCTTCCCTCAAGCACTCAGCCCCATCAGTCAAGAGCCCTCTGCTGCGTGCTGTTTGCTGGCGTCTGAGCCATCTTTTCTTCAACATCCTGGATGTTCCTTCATACAGTCCCCACGGAGCTCCTTAGTCATGGCCACACCATTTTGCAAAGCTCCTCTGTCCCGACCCACGGGGCAGTGAACTAGGATCCGGGGGACCTGGAAGAGAGAAATGGAAGACAGGGGAACGCAAAGGACCATGGCTTGTCGTTAGTCTGATCAAACTGTAATTTTTACTTTTTCACACAGGGGTTATATACCCAAAAAGGCAGAATGTGGGGAAGGGGATGATGCAGGAGCATAGGTGTTCAGGGGGAGTACAGGTATCTTCCAGAACAGGGTATCGGCTGGGTGAAGGTTCAGGGGACAGGTTTCTTTGACTCCACCTATGATTCACTTGTCCTTATCTAAGTTGGTATTATCCACCAAGGCTACCCAAGGTCTATGACTATCCACAAGACCTATGTATGACTACTTTTCTTTATCCAGGCTGGTAAATCTCCACCAAAGCTGCCTGTTTACAATATCTTATAGCTATCTGTTTCAGTGTTTCTCCACAGAAACCCAAGACTTTGTGTTAGCAGGTTGACTTAGGCCTGTTGCTGATTTTAGGCCTTCAGTGTATAAGCAAGGCTGCCCCTGACACTCCTCCATTTGGCTGAACAATTACCAAAATCACAATAATTTGGTTTTTAGAACTAAAATAGCCGGGCAGTGGTGGCGCATGCCTTTAATCCCAGCACTTGGGAGGCAGAGGCAGGCGGATTTCTGAGTTTGAGGCCAGTCTGGTCTACAGAATGAGTTCCAGGACAGCCAGGACTACACAGAGAAATCCTGTCTTGAAACCCCCCCCCCAAAAAAAACTAAAATAACTTGTTTTTCTGCATTTTTGTTCTCCTTACTCAGCACTGCCACATCAGAGACACCCTGACCACAAGCACATACTACAGACTACTCCTCAATCACCCGACACAGAGCCTGCCTCTTGCTTCTGAACTTTACAGGAAAGGGTTTCCCGCTCTGCCTCGTGGGCTGGAACTCCCCTCAGAAACAAGCTGCCTATGTGTAAATACCTCTTCTAACAAACCTCCTACCTGAGTAGTAGTCCCTGACTCCAAACCTGAAACCCTCCAGAACCCAGCCCTCTCCTGAGTGTAGATTCTCAAAGCCTATGGAAGTGGTGGCTCCCAGAACTTGGGATGTTTAGGAATGAGTCTCATTAGCACATGTTCAAGGCCAGCCCAGGCTCCAGGATGAGACTTTGCCTCAAAAAACAAAACAAAACAATTAGGGCCTGATGTGGTGTCACACACATTTAATTTCAGCAGTTGGGCGACAGAGTCAGGTATATCTCTTTGACATAATTTGAGGACAACCCGGTCTACTCAGGCCAAACAGAGCTACATTGTCTTGAAACTTGCTATATAGACAGATCTGGCTTCAAAGTGCTTCTGCTCCCCAGGTTTCTGGGAAGAAGAATGGATTGGGAAAAGATCACAGGCTCATCCAAAGGGTGGACTCTGGCTAGGTACCCAGCATGTGCCTGTGATCCCAGAAACAACAGTTCAAGTAAGAACTGACAGAATCATAAACCCAGGCAATAGAACTGGGGGTGGAAGCTGGGGGTGGTGGCCCATGCTTGCAATCCTAGCACTTGGGAAGGAGAGCCAGAAGGATGGCCATGAGCTCAAGAATAGTCTGGGTTACAGAGTGAGATCTTAAGATCTCAAAGACAGGGACTCTTGAAGTGTGTGTAGACACTGGGTGCCTTGTGATTTATCCTCACAGGAACAATTTTGAGAGTTAAATATGTATTGTATATTAACCATGACACTGGAACAGGCAAACTTTGGGAGGGATGGTCACTCCTCATATCAGTCTCACTGGGTTCAGCGTCTAGTTGTCCTTCTCCAGTAACAGCAAAGCCCGGCTTATTTGCTAGAAGATATGTCTGCCCTAGTCTACTTTCTATCACTGTGATAAATACCACGACCAAAGCAACTTGGGAAGGACACAGTTTATTTCAGCTTACACTTTATAGCCTATCACGAGAGAAGCCATATCAGTAACTGAAGCAGAGGTCATGGAGAAATGTTGCTTACTGGCTTGCCCCATAAGGCTTGCTCAGCCTGCTCTCTTACACAACTGGCCCAAGGATGGCACCACCACAGTGGGCTGGGTCCTCCCACATCAGTCATTAATCAATAAAATGCCCACAGTGGGGGAAATCCACCATAGGCCAATCTGACGAGGTCCTGTTTCTCTTTCTTGGTTCCCTTGTCCCTTACGACCCTAGCTTATGTTAATTTGACAGGAAACTAACCAGCACAACATTCAAAGGACATTGGTTTGCTTGTATTTTCCATGGAGGCAGAGAGGAAGCTACATATATTAGCTTCCAAGATCATACAACTCAATCTTGCCAAGATTGTCCTCAGATGAACCAAGCCTGCCTGTGAAAGGGACAACCATGTTCCTCCTGGCAACACATGCGACGTGAGATACAAGAAGGCAGGGCTTCCAGCCTTTACTTATGGACTGTGTAGTACAAATGTCATTTAAGCATTAATGCCCCCCTCTTTGTATTTAAGGGTTCAGTAGCTGCCTCAGGCTTTCTCCAAGGACAGGAAACCTGCCTCCCTCTCTTGTTCTTTCTGATGAGTTCAATATCACACGCCAAACATGGCATCAAACAGAGGAGTCATATTGTTTGGGTATGACAGTGATATATTCTGAGCAAATATTACTAATTGTCTAGAAGGTGGGAACAGCTTTGATCATTCCCTACATAAGTATGAAATATTTGCTCAGAGACTTGCAAACACACAAGCTCTCCCAATCTGCTCTCAGTAGGTCCTAGGAGGGAAGAGTCAAGGCACTCCATTAGTAACCCACTTGTTCATGGCCAAAAGTTAGCCTAACACAGGAATTTGAGAGATAAACCCTCGAGTTCTTATTTGAGATGGATGGGGTTATCTCCTAGGTGGTTACTATATCAATTTCAGTTTCTTTATACCAACGTCTTGCCTCTGTTTTCCACTATTTCTCCCTCCCTCTCTCTCTCTCTCTCTTTCTCTCTTTCTCTCTCTCTCTCTTTCTCTCTCTCTCTCTCTTTCTCTCTCTCTCTCTCTTTCATACACACACACACACACACACACACACAAACACACACACACACAGAGTTTTTCAAGACAGGGTTTCTCTGTGTAACCCTGGCTATCCTGGAACTCGTGCTATAGACCAGGCTGGCCTTGAACTGAGATCTGCCTGCCTCTGCCTCCCAAATTTGGGATTAAAGGCATGGGCCACTGCTGCCTGGTTTCCCACTATCTCTTTAACAAAGGAAAATAGGTCTCTCCACCAAGGTTCTTCCCTTTGCACTGGATGTCTCAGCTTAGCTTAGCTTAGATACTTCAAACTTTCAACTGGCATGTGGTAGTTTCTGTTAGAATAGACAACAAACAAACAAACAAAAACCATTTCCATGACTATCTGATCAAAGCAATTTTTATTTAGAGGTGCACAAGGGACTCGCCAGACGACCACCTCCCCCTAAGTTGGGGTTTCAGAGAACAGACCCTCTCTGGCTTTTGAGGTCCCATTTATAGGGAAGGGCTACAGCTGTTAGAAAACAGCTGTTGAGATTATTGGCTGTTAGCACCTGGACAGAGGGGCACAGGAGACGACTCTGCTGGTTTGAATAGACACGGCCCCCATAGACCCAAGTGTTTGAATGCTTGGCCCATAAGGAGTGACACTATTAGGAGATATGGCCTTGCTGGATAAAGTGCGGCCTTGTTGGAGAAAGTGCGTCCTTGTGGGGATGGGCTTTGAAGTCTTCTACACTCAAACCATGTCCAGTGTGGCTCACAGTCTCCTTGAGCCCTGAGTTCCCTGTCTTAGAGTTTCATTGCTGTGAAGAGACACCATGACCAAGGCAACTCATTTAAAGAAAAACATTTAATCCGGGTTGGCATAGAATTTCATAGAGGTTCAGTCCATTATCATCATGGTGGCAAGCATGGCAATGTCCAAGCACACATGGTACTGGAAAAGGAACTGAAAGTTCTACATCTTGATCTAGGAGACCAAGTACAAGAATATGTCATGCGGGAGGGGAGTCACCATAGGTGTTCAGGAGTTTAGCAAAGCAAAGGGGTGGGGACACATCATGGGGTCACAAGTTCATCACAGGGTGAAAACATTGTTTGCAGGATACATTAGGTTTAGGAAACAAAAACTTATTCTTGGAAGGTATGGAGACTTAATATAACAATGTATAACAATGTGGCTCCTTAACAACAATGTGGCTCCTTAACAACTATATGGCTCTTTAACAATGATGTGGCTCCTTAACAACTATGTGGCTCCTTAACAACGATGTGGCTCCTGTTTTGGAGTCACAGCTTTCTTATTTATTTTTCTGAGGAGTAAGCTGTGATTTCTAGCCATTCCTTACCCAACTGTTCAAAGCCTCCCCAAAACACAACCTCCAACAACGAGGACTCCATTGGAGGTTTATTGGCGGAAGTAGAAGAGCATTTTGGCATAAGTACCATATCATCTCTCCCATGGTTACGTGGCCCACTGTGGGAAGCAGCATTGTAGGAGACAGAGCAAGAGTGTAGAAGACATGGCTGACACCCCATTCTGGCTAGGTATTAGGGTCCCAAAAAGTTCTCTCCTAGGGAGCTGGCTACAGGAGCCTGCAGCAAGTTCTCACTTGAGTCCTCTTGTTCCCAGAGACTGTGGGTCAAAGCGGCTCTCATGGGCATACTAACTGAAGATGCCACCAGCGGGGTTGTCTTGCAGTTGCTGGAGTTGTCTGTTTCTGTCACAGTATCAGTGTGTCTGAGGGAGTCCAGAGATTTCCAGGTCATAGAAAGCAACAGAAAAGAAGGAAATAATTGTTAAAAACTTACTTAAGGGCTAGAACAACGTCTTAGCAGTTAACAGTTGCTAGTCTTCCAGAAGGCCTGGGTTGGGTTCCCAGTACCCACATGTCATATTAACCTGTCCATGACTACAGTTATAGAGATTCTGATGTCCTTTTCTGGTCTCCACAGTTACTATGGGCAAAATGCCCATCCACACAAAAAAATTATTCTTAAATATACTATTTTTAAAGGCTGGAGTGGTTAAGTGGTTAAGAGCACATATTTGTCTGCCAGAGGACTGGAGTTCCAGGCTAGCCAGAGTTACACAGTGGAACTTTGTCTTAGAAAAAAACAAACAATGCAGGACCTGATGGTGCATGCCTTTAATCCCAACACTAAAGAAGCAGAGATAGATGTCTGTGAGTTCAAAGCTAATCTGGTCTGCATCGTGAGTTCCAAGCCAGTCGAGAGCTAAACAGTGAGGCACTGTCTCAAAAACAAAAACAAAACAAATCCAACCAACCAATCAAAACAAAAATCCAAAACAACACACACACACACACACACACACACACACACACACACACACACTTTCAAAAAATAATAAAAAATAAAACTTTGAAAAAAAAACCCTAAACCAACAGGAGCAATATGGTGGTCTGTTCATGCACTCCTGTAATCCCATCCTTGGCAAGCAGAAACAGGACAGATCAGTAGTTCAAAGTCATTTCCTGTCTCATAGAACAACAGTAACAATAACAAAGCACAACACCCAAAGAACAACAACAAAATAACCCAAGAAAGCTTTTAAGAGGAAAAATCAACTTAAATCATTAGGAAATGGCAAGAGAAAGTGATGACTGTGTCTCCCACTAGGAAAACATAAATATTTTTATTATTTTATGTACATGGGTGTGTGGTGGTTTAAATATGGTTGGCCCAGGGAGTGGCACTGTTAAGAGGTGTGGCCTTGTTGGAGGGTTTGTCACAGGAGGGATGGGCTATGAGACTCTCCTCCTAGCTGCCTGGAAGACAATCTGCTCCTGACTCCTTTGGATAAAGATGTAGAACTCTCAGTTCCTCCTGGGCCACACCTGTCTGGAAGCTTCTATGTTCTCCTTGATGATAATGGACTGAACCTCTGAACCTGCAAGCCAGCCCCAATTAAATGCTGGTTATTTTTATAGCAGTTGCCTTGGTCATGGGGTCTGTTCACAGCAATAAAACCCTAACTAAGACAGGGTGCTTTGTTTTCATGTGTGTCTGCTCACCACTTGCGTGCCTGGTGCCTGAGGAGGCCAGAAAAACCTGCTAGATCTCCTGTAACTAGAGTTACAGACAGTCCTGTGCTGTCGTGTGGGTATGGGGACTCGGTGCTCTTAACCAATGAGCCATAACTTCAGGTCCGGAGAAAGGAAGTTTTTTGGAGGCTGAGGCAGGAGGATTATGGCAAGTTCAAGTATATTCAGAGGTACAGGGTGAAATCCTGAGTCAAACAAAACAAAACAGACAAACAAGCAGACAAAACGAAGGGGGCAGGACTGGGGGTGTGGCTGAGTGGACAGAGTAGTGATTGACTAACATACATGAAGCCATGCTAGCACATCCCACGCTAGCACCTGGGAAGAGGAGGTGGGAGGTTCTGGAGTTTAAAGTCGGTCAGGATGACAAGAAGCTCATGAGGGAGGGGAGGGGGCAAAGGGAGAGGGAAGGAAGAAAGGAGAAAGGAGGGAGAAGAGAACAGAGAAGAGAGGAAGGAAGAGAGGAGAGAAGAGGGGAAGAGGAGAAGAGAGGGGAGGGGAGGGAAAGGGTTCAGGTTGAGCATATCAAGAAAGTATAAATACGCATCAGACATTTTAACTACAAAAGTGAGGCTGTTTTTGCTTTTCTATAGAAACTGTCCAGAGAGGCAGCTTTTATAGTGGGACAACAAAAAAGTCCTCCTCCCACTAGAAAAAAATCACAAAGAGATCTTAAAAATGAATTATGGGGGCTAGAGAGATGGCTCAGCCGTTAGAGGCTAGGCTCACAACCAAAAATGAATTATGGGTGGACAGCAGCCTATGACTTATACTTGAGTCTTTGGCGGCTTATTAGGGAATTAATTGAAACTTGGAGTTAGGAGGAGTCTTTGATCACTGTCTATACCCAAGAGGTAGGGAGGGCAAAGCAGAGGCTGCCAGAGAGGCCTTTGTGAGCAGGGATTCGTGAGTCAGTGGCTGACTTATTTATTAGTTCGCATTTCTTGGAATTAATTTACTCATTTTCCATTCCTTTCGTTGTGTATCTGCCATGTGAAAATGGTGGAGTTTATCTGTGGAATGAACATTCTGATGTCCAAATGCCACAGAACCTCTTACAAGCACAAGCTTGCATCCAAATTTAGGAGACAAAGTCATGTGGCTGGCTATCTACAATAAAAGGACTAGATTGATAGTCATAGGCCCTATGAATTTGGGCTAGGGCAAGGCTAGGGCTGAAGACGGAGGACTCACCTGTCTCCTGAGAGCTGGTGTCTGTTTGAGAGTTCTAAGAGACTGCCTCTGTCATGCTCAGCTGCTAGCAGCATTATGGTCTCGCTGTTCTGGGAGGATGCCGGCAGGCTGCTTTCAGGCTGTATGGGAAATGCAAGTCAGAGGGCCCTGCTCCCCACTGAGCCCTGTGCTGTCTCAGGAAGCTCTGATGTGCTCTGGAGGCCATGCCACCCAGAGAGTAAAATGTGAACCCTAGAGCTGCTGATCTCCAAAACCAGTGACTATCAAATCACCAAAACCACACACCTTAATAAAGGCAGGGAAAGAGATCTCAAATTTAGAGCCATCTCTAGCAAGCCTTCCACCTGTGCTTCTGCCCTGGGAAGATCCAGGAAAACCTCATGCCCTGGGTAGTGGTGTATGCTTGTAATCCCAGCACTAGGGAAGCTAAGGCAGAAAGATAGCTGAAAGTGTGAGGGTAACCTGGGCTACATAGGGAGAGCTGTCTCAATAACAGAAAAAAAAACCACAAGTAAATATTAAAAGGCCCTAGCTCAGCGATAGAGCAGGTAGAACACTTGTCTAGCGTGGAGCATGCTGGAGCTCTGTTTCCACCCACAACAAGAGAGGAAGTCGTGGGAGCTGAGACAGGGAGATCTTGAGTTAGAGGCCAGCCTGGGCTATGTGGTGAGGTCCCATCTTTACAAAAATGCAAAAAGAATAAAAGCCTACAAATGCACATGTAGCTATGTTCCAATTCACTGAAAACTAGAGATGTTTTACCTCTCATATTAGGAGTTCTTCAGATGTGTTCCAGAGGTGAGGAAGCAGAGCCTAAATGAGAGGAGTGCCCACAGTACAATCTGTTTGAATGTCAGCAGCATTGTGTTCAGTAACATATGTGCTTATCCGTAAGATCCATGGGGATTTAGCCCAGGGAGTGGCTCTACTAGAAAGTGTGGCCTTGTTGGAGCAGGTGTGTCACTGTGGGTGTGGGCTCTAAGACCCTTGTCCTAGCTGCCTGGAAGTCAGTCTTCTCCTAGGCTGCCTTCAGATGAAGATGTAGAACTCTCAGCATCTCCTGCACCATGCCTGCCTGGATGCTGCCATGCTCCCACCTTGATGATAATGGACTGATGCTGCCATGCTCCCACCTTGATGATAATGGACTGAACCTCTGAACCTGTAAGCCAGCCCCAATTAAATGTTATCCATATCAGAGCTGCCTTGGTCATGGTGTCTGTTCACAGCAGTAAAACCCTTGCTAAGACACCTCCCTCCAATTTAAAAGTCCACTATACTCAAATCCCTTATTTGCAATGGCATAGCTTTTGCACATGCCTCACACAACACAATACTATGTAAATAGCTGTTTCACTGTATTGTTCAGGGGACATCGAGAAGGGAACAGTGTTTTTTTTTTTTTCCTCCTGAATATTTGTGTTCCAAGGTGTTGAGTGGATCCATGGATGAGTGACCTGCATCTACGAAAGGCCAGGTGTCCATTGGCATATGGGAACATATGAGAGCGTGCATATGAGTGTGTGAGTATGTACATGGATGTATACATTCCTGATTATTTCTCTGCAGACCCTGGGGGCACCCTCACTTACTGTTGTTTCGGTGGAGGAGTTGGGCATCTTGGGCACCAGGCAGTGAGTGAACTGGATCCTTGGGTCTTTGGTGGTGATAGACAGACCTTTCTGTAAGATCTTCACCAAGCGAATCCAGAACTGGAACACAGCCTGGGGATGTTTCTCGTGGAGCCTCAGATAGTAGATCTTCTCAGTCACTGTCCTAACCCGAAGGATGCGCTGGGTCTGGTCATAGATTTGTAGCTCCACATACTTCAGGGGAAGAATCCTGGGCACAGGCGGGGAATGCGTGTGTTGGTGCCTTCTACTGCTGCCTGGAGGATGCTCCTGCCCTAGGACTGGGAACGGCTGCTGGAACTGACTCCCTTCTCATTTATTTGCAGGACCTTTGTTCCTTAGTAAGATCTCACATGCCTTTAGATGTATGCCTAAATCTTAACATTTGGGAGCTAAGGGCAAGTTCAGCTTGGGCTATGTGATTTTGTCTCAAAATAAATAAATAAATAAATAAATAAATAAATAAATAAATAAATAAATAAAATGAAAAGAATCTGCCCGCATCAATCACCGTTCAGTGATATCGGTGCATAATATCTCACTTAATGCTCAGAAACCTCTTGGACTGGGAAAGGTAAGTATAATTAATTACTCGCTTCAGATTTTGTAGTAAAGCCTTGGAGAAGTTCTGTGAGTGATTGGGAGAGGTATTTGATAGCCTGAAGCACGAATGTATCGAATGTATCCTGGGAGGGAGTGTGAAGGCCTAAGTTTGAATCCCAAGTGTTAGCATTCTGTCTAAGCTCCGCCCCACAGTTACCTGGCAACAGCCAGGTCGGCCTGACCCACTATAAAAGGGGCTGCTTGTTCCCTCCTCACTCTCTGGCTCTCTCTTGTTCCCTTGCTCTTTTCTTCCCCCCTTCTCTCTCATGGTTGGTTGGTTGTTTTGTTCTGTTCTGTTTTGCTTTTAAAGAGCCAGGGGTTGTCATGTATGCCTGTAACCTCAGGGCTGGATGCCAAAACGGGTAGGTAAATCCTGGGAGCTCACTGGCCAGTCAACCTAGCCAAACCAGTGAGCTTTGGCGTCAGTGAGAGGCCACTTCAAGGCGGTAAGGCGGATTATGGTAGAGCAGGGACATTCAACACATCCTCTGGCCCCGCACCCTGACACACACACACACACACACACACACACACACACACACACACACAGACACACACACACACACACACACACACAGCACACGTATGGTGATCTGGACACAGTGGTGATCCTAGCACTTGGGAGACTAAGGCAGGAGGACTGGGCATTTAAAGCTACTCTCATCTAGGAGGCGGAGACCAGCATAAACTACAGGAGCCTGGGTCAGAAAGCAGAGCACATGGGAGAATGTTCTAGGTTTGCTAGTCTTCCTGAGCGGGCGTTAGAACAGAGATCTCTTTACGCATTTTTAAGCCTTTCCCTACATCTTTGATTCCTTGCAGCAATCGGTAGGAACGGTGGGTGTCTCCTATATGCTAAGCCTTTACGCCTTTCTTTTCTTTTCCTTTCTCTCCTCTTCTTTTCTTTCGTCTTCTTTTCTTTGATACTCTGTGTGCTCCTCCCAAGTTCTGGGGTTACAGGTTGGTACCACCATGTTCAGTTTATGCAGTGCTGAACCTGGCTAGGGCTGTGTGTGCACTAGGCATGTAGTCTACCAACCAAGCCACATCACTAACCTTTTTATTCTTTTCTTTTTCTAAGATTGTGTGTGTGTGCGCGCGCGCGCGTGCGTGCGTGCATGTATGTGTGTGAATGCCACATGTAGATAGGTGCTTTGGAAGCTAGACGTGTGTGTCAGAGTCACAGGTGGCTGTGAGCTGCCTGGCATTGGTGCTGGAAACTGAACTCAGGACTTCAGGAAGAGCAGCAGGGCCTCTTACATACACTGCGTCATCTCTCCAACACACCCCTACCCTTTTTCTTTAGACAGGCTTATCATGCTGGGTTTGGTAATATCTTTTTTTTTTCCAATCTCGATATCTCATAGCTCTATTTGACTTTACTATCCCCATCTATGGGCTAGCAAGTTGGCCCCAAAGGTGAAGGTGCTTGTTGTCAAGTCTAGTGATATGAATTCAATCCCCAGACTCCACAAAGTAGAGAGAAACAACTCCCAAAGTTAGAAAGGGGAGGGGGAGGAAAAAAAGCAAAAATGTCATTAGCTCCTGTCTTAAACTGTTTTTCCTATCTTCTCTTTGAAAATCTCCTACACGTACACTGACAAAATACCGGGAAGCCAAGGCTGGGCTCCTCATGAACTCTTATAAATGAGTACCAGGCAAGATAAGGTGACGTACATAGACACTGTCTCCAAAAACAAAATCCAACCAAACAAAAATAAAACAAATCAACACCACCAACAAAAACCTTAAAAATTAAAGGGAAGCCAAGATCTTCAAACACTGAGCTGGAGACAGGAACAGTGTTGCAAAAAGACAGAGTGAAGGTGCATTAGGTCATGAGGAGCACTGCCCTGGAGCACTGCCCTTCCTTCCCATGTGAAGCCTTCCCACCTGCACAGTATGCATACACTTGCCAATCATTCCTCAGCTCCGGCCCCGCCCTCCGGCCTTTCTTTACCTGCTGAGGGTGATGACAGGGGCACCAAGTGTGCTACAGGTGGAAAACGGACCCTGAGGCCAGGTGACATTGGCCATCAGGAGGATATTGGGGAGTGGCAAGGAGGGCACTGAAGAGGTTACTCCAAGGATCATAGTGGCAGATTTTTCATAGGCATCCATCCAGTTTCCTTGCTTAGTGACCTGGAAGTCAGAAAGAGATAGACAAGGCATGGAAGGATGCAGACACCAGGCAGGGCCATCTCAGCTGGGTGAGCTAGACCGTTAACTGCTACTGGTCTCTTCTGTTACTCTCCCCAGACACCCAGACATAAAGTTTTGTGAACAACAATAACCTTGTATAGTACTGCTTTGTGTAGAGAAACACACATTTAGCTTTGTAAAGATACACTAGTCACTTGGGAGTTGAGGCAGGAGAATCAGGAGTTCAAGGTCATTCTTGGTTTCATGGGGAGTTAGAGGGTAGCCTGGACTACACGAAACCCTCTCTTAAAACAACAAAGGAGTGCCCCCCCCCCCCCCAAAAAAAAAAAACAACCAAAAAGGTTGAGTAGTATTGGAAATTTTACACTTCCCTCCCTGGGTCAGAGAAAGGAGCACAGCTTTCTAATGACCTGGAAGGGGTCTGATAGGAGGAAGAAAAGGTCCACAGGAGGAAGAGAGTGTGGAAGGAGCTACAGAATGAAAAACACCAAGGAAACTCCCATGGGGGATCGGGAGGCTGGGGAGCTTCCCTCAGATAAGAGAGGGCAGCTTGTGGCAGAGACTCAAATGTCACAAGGACTTCTGCTCCCCAAAGTACCTGGGGGCCTTGGCAGGATGAGGGCAGTGGATCCGATACAGGGACACTGTCTCAGAGCAGAGCAGAGAAACACCAATGCTGGGACTACTTAGGAGCCACAGCTAACACAAGCAGAGACACCTGTGTTCCCACGGCCAGCAGCCATCTCCCAGTGTTCTAGGCCCCGAGCACCCCTGACAATTGTGCATCTCATGGGGCAATGGGGAAACTCCAAGGAAGACTGAAATTAATTACTACCAGCCTGACCAAGTAATGCTTTGAGAAAAAAATAAATTCTGATTTTAGGGAGAAAAAAAAGGAACATTTTCCAGAGCCTGTGCTATGAAAACAGGATCTGTAGTCCCTACAAAGCAGAGGGTCACATCCACTGAGAGAGGGCGCTCAATAAATGCTGGGAACTAGCCCACTTCGGCATGGTCACGGGGTGACCATCCCCCTACAACTCCCTGCCACTTTCCCCCTTCATTTAAGTGGGTCCCTGACATTGGCCCCTCCATTCAGTCTAGTCTCTCTACCTTAACCTGGGTACTCTCAAGTTTCTCAACCTGCTTTTATTCTTGCCCAACCCCCATGATTCCCACAGAGAATGCTGCAGATCCCCGCTGTCTGACACACATTTTTTAACTGCCTAAGTCCAGAGGGGATGCTCTGCATTGCTGTTCCAAGGTCTCAGACAGAGCTTGCTTAGACAACTGTATCACCATTGATACAGTTAAACTGAGCTCTGTGAGGCTGCTTCCAGGGCTAAAGAAACAGCTCTGCTGTTAAGAGTGTTTACTGATTTCACAGAGGACCTGGAGTTCAGTTTCCAGCACTGATGTCAGGAAGTTTACAAGGGCTTATAACTTCAGCTCCTGGGAGTCTGATGCCCTCATCTGACCTCCCTGGGCACTCCCCTCACTTGCACAAATACACAATTAAAACGTAAATAAATCTTAACAACAACAACAATAAAACATTTAAAAAGATGCTTAAGATGCTTTAATTCCAACACTCAGGAGGCAGAGGCTGGAGGATCTCTATGAGTTTGAGGCCAGACTGGTCTACATAGCTCTAGGCCAACCAAGGCTACACAGTGAACACTGACTCAAAAACAAAACAAGACTTCTCTCTTGTTCCAAACACTACATAACTCTTTGGATGTAGTGTGCAGAGAATTCCTGCACACTACAAGCACAAAGAGAAATGACTTTGGGAGCAGGCTGGGGGAGGGGAGACTCTGATTCCTGAGTTGCAGGACGTACCTGGATAAAGGTGCTCTCAAACACCACTGAATCAGAGAACAAGTTGAATTCTGGAGAATGAATCAGTTGACAAAGAAGGCCATCTTCTACTCCAAGTTCCACTCCAGGGCCTGGGTCCCTGATTGCAGGAGGGAGGCCCCTAATTTTACTCATTGGTTCTTAAGAAGAATGGGCTGGGGAACATCTCTGGGGCTCCACACAGACCCAGCCCAACTCCAAGGTGTTGGTGGAACCAGGGCTCCCCCCAACCTCCCGGCTCCTGCTCCCTGCTTGCTTATGGTTTAGCATGTCCTCCAGGGCTGGGAGGGACTGTCAGCTCACAATGGCAGGGATGACATCAAAAAATGCTAACAGTAGGAAAGGGAGAGGAGGCCAGGAAGGGGGTGCACAGGACTAGGAGGTGACCACAAACCAGCAGCAAACCTCCAGATTCTAAACACTGGCCCTTACCCCGGGCAGCTGAAGAATGACCTTCCTGAGACAGTGAGCAGCTAGCCAGGCCCCCAATGAAGGTCTCTGGGAAAATCACAGGCTTTGATCCTCTTTCATAACTGGAAGCCTCACACAAACGCTCTTTGGGAGTTCAAATCGTTTACCTAAAGTCAGGCTTTGGGGGTTGGCAGGATGGCTCTGCTGGAAAGAGCCCTTGCTGCCAAGCCTGATCTGAGTTTAAAGACTTCTGAGATGTGACAGAAGAACTGACTCTCTCTCAAGTTGTCTTCTGATCCCCTCATGCACGCTGCTTCTTGCAGGTCCTTCCCACCCCCCATGCATGTGCACATAATAGAAATAACTAAATGTAACTTTTTTAAAAGTCAGGCTCTGACCTGCCCAGAAGAACAGGAGGATGGGAGAAAGACAATTTATTTTCTTTACTCCATCTCATAGGGAAAATAATAATAATAATAATAATAATAATAATAATAATAATAATAATAATAGCAACAACAACAATGAGGCTGTTAACAAAACAACAAACAAAGAGGTAGGTTTGTTTGTAAAGAATAAATTAAAGAGACAGCAATGACTTGGTGGTATGAACGTTGAAGCCAGCTCAAAACGGGCCACCAAAAGATCTGGATAGGAAATGTACCCTGTAGTTTCAGGTACTTGGGAAGCTGAGGTGGGAAGATTACTTGAATCCAGGAGTTTAAGGCCAACCTAGATCAATACGGACTATTTCATGAATCTGTCAGGGGCCACACTGGTCTCTTTCTTTGTAACTAGAAAAACTTTTTGGAGAGAAACTTCAAAGTATTATAAATGAACAGTTTTCTTTTTTATCATATTATTGAGATGGGGTCTTAGTATGTCATCCTCTCTGTCCTGGAATTGAGTAAGTAGACCAGGCTGGCCTCAAACTCAGAGGGCCACCTACCTCTGCCTCCCAAGTGGATGGATTAAAGGCATGTGCCACCACGTGGTCAATAAACACATTTGAAAAGCAGCACAGCAATTTAATAAGCTGTAAAATATTTTTGACTGGGTATGTTAGGAATTGTACCACAGAACCAGGTTCTTACTATTAATTTATTTCTATTTTTGTTTGTTTGAGATAAGGTCTTACTGTGTAGCCCTGGCTGTCCTGGAATTCACTATGTAGACCAGGCTGGCTTTGAACTCACAGAGATCTTCCTGCTCCTACGGAGTGCTGGGATTAAAAAAGCTTGTGTTTGCTGTCAGACTTTGTGGGTGTCAGAAGACAATTTGAAGGGTCTCTCCTTCCTCCTTTAGGAGATTGAACACAGGTCTGTCAGGCTCTAAAGCAGGTGCCTTTACCCTCAGAGTCTGTCACCAGCCCTCTGTGGAGATTTCTGAAATTAGTGGTACCTTCATTGCAATAAAACTCCACGACCTGTCTTCAGACATCTTTCTTTTCTTTTCCTGCCTTCCTTTCTTTCTCCCTTTCTCTGTGAGTGTATCTACATGTGTGTTCTTTATTTTATATACTTGAGTACAATGTCACTGTCTTCAGACACACTAGAAGAGGGCATCAGATCCCATTACAGATAGTTGTGAGCCACCATGTGGTTGCTGGGAATTGAACTCCGGGCCTCTGGAAGAACAGTCAGTGCTATTGACCGCTAAACCATCTCTCTAGCCCTGTGCATGTGTGTTCTTGCACAGGGGTATAGCCCACATGCTATGTGTGGAGGTCAGAGGACAGGCCTCAGGTGTTGGGCATTACTTTTTCATCTTGTTACCAGGTCTCTTTGCATCATGTACCCCAGGTTACGTGGGCCAGCCGCAAGCTTCCTTCAGTTCTCCTGGGCCTTGTCATCACAGGATGCTGCTATGGGCTTTTTATACATGTTCTGGGATCAGAATGTTGCCATAATTGCCAGGCAAAGTGCCTTTACCCACTTCCCAGTTCCCAGAACTTATTTGAACTGTCTAGTCATAGGCTAGTCTCATGCTATTTTAAATACTGACGTTTTATAGAATTCTCAAACCTGTTGCCATTAGTTTGAAAGAGTTTTTTCTTTCTTCTTTTCTTCCTTCCCCTCCTTTTCTGTTGAATACGGTGCAGCATTCCCTTCTCAGCATCCACTAGATGGCAATAGAGTTCAGACCTCCAGTCAACAGATTTAATACTTGGTGGCTGGAGGTTTTAAAATAATGCTGTGCCTTAGCTCTTTCCAGCTTTGATCACGTGTTCCCGACACTGAGAAGTTCTTACCTAACTTAGCAAGTCCTCAAGTCTCTGCATTTTAGATGGATCCAGTGCATGCTTGTGACTCAAGAGGCAGAGGCAAGGGAATCACAAATGCAAGGCCTGCAGGAGCTACACAGCTGAGGCTGCATTGTGAAATGGTCCTCTGGCCGCCGCACATGGCATGTACAAGCCCATACGAGAACATACACATAGATGCTTATCACACGCGTGAAACTGCAGGGGGAAATCAGAAGCTTTTCATTAGCATCCAATTCCAAATACTGTTGTGTTTCTGTGCTATATAAATACCTTGGTCACAGAATTATTATTATTATTTTTGTTTGTTTTTTGTTTTTAGAGACAGGGTTTCTCTGTGTAGCCCTGGCTGTCCAGGAACTCACTCTGTAGACCAGGATGGCCTCGAACTCAAAAATATGCCTACCTCTGCCTCCCACTTGCTGGGATTAAAGGTGTGTGCCACCACTGCCCGAAAGATTTTTTTTTTAACCTGCCTTCCCTTCTAATGTCTCATGTGTTATTGGAGGGAGGTCAGTGAGGAAGGGTCTGGAATTCTGTAGGTGCTGTGTGCAACGTGCTGATCCAGCTAAGCCTTGCCGCTGCCCCTGCCCCATCCCCATATCCCCAATCTCTAAAGCTCCATGCAATAAAAGCTGATTTCCTGTTCCCCAGGGATCAGTTGAGGGCTCTTCCCTGTGGCTTCTTCACTCCAAGATCTACACCAATGATGAAGTTCCACACAGATCAACTTTTAGTTACCAAAGCAGAGGGCTGGGGGAGGGGCTATAGTTGGGAAACAGTCCTTACATGTTCCAATCTAGAATAGACATGTTACTTCGACTCAGAACTGATTGAGCCTCATCCAACACAAGGGAGTCAGCAGTGAGCTTCTAGCCATCACCTGTAATCCCAGTGCAAGAGATTGAGGCAAGACTGCTGTGAGTTTGAGGCCATTCTGGGCTACACAGTGAGACTCTGTCTCAAAACAAACAAATGAAGGAATATTTAGAGAATACCACTAGTGGCCTTCCTGGTAGGTAACTATTCAACTCACACGTCTCCTGTAGGTAGGACACCCTCAAAGGAAAACAAAAATGCTAAATGACATTTACCTATAATATCAGGTTCAAATTTAACAAGCTCTGGGTGAGGCACAAGTGTCTCTACCAGTGTGGCCAAGCTCTAAAAAAAAAAAAAGTATAAGCCATGCCCCCCCACACATCTGACACATGGTAATGGGAGGCCAGGTTAATAGCAGTCGGAGAGATGAATCATGGGTAGGGGAGTACACAGCAGCCTGATGATTGTGGAGTACCCACCAGCAGGAGGAGGTGGGGATGCACTGTTTAGGCACCTGCTTCGTTTTAGAGACCCGGGCAATGGTTCTAAAATTTCCATTGAAATTTTTAGTGATCTTGCTACATTATAACCTAGTATGTCCTTGATGGATAGAAATATTGGAATTAGCTGGGCATGGTGGTACATACCTGTAACCCCTTGTAACCCCACCAGTTAGAAGACTATGGCAGGATTGCCAAGAACTCAAAAGAAGTGCAGACTATATAGCAAGACCCTCTCTCTCCATTAGAGAGGGTTATGTGCATATAAACAAAGCCAACCAACATCGCCTCACATGGAAGGCAGGTGTGTGCGGCCATGCTTGCTTTCCAGTTATACTTTTTACTTATACATTTATTTATTTATTTATTTATTTATTTATTTATTTACTTGGAAGAGGCACATTTGTAAAGGTCAGAGAACAACTTGCAGGAGCTAGTTTTCACCTTCAATCCTGTGGTTCCTCGGGATCAAACTCAGGTCATTAGGCTTGGCAGTAAGAGTTTTTATCCACTGAGCCATCTTGCCAGCCCTCCAGTTACATTCATTCTTTTCACCTACATTTACTTTGAGTGTGTGGTGGTGGTGTGTGTGTGGGGGGGGGGAATGCCAGCATGCCACAGTACATGTGTAGGCTTCAAAGGACAAGATGTAGGAATGTTCTCTCCCTGCACCCTGTAGGTCTTGGAGATCAAATTGAGGCCATCTGATTTATCGACCAGTCCCTTAGCTGCTAAGACTAGCCCTCCAAATACATTATTGACAGTAACACACTAGTGAAATCAACTTTCTGTAACCTCAGCCAAGTCAAGACTAGCTTACCAGTCCTCAGAAGCAAGGTATGACAGCATATCTTTAACTCCAATAATTGAATCACAAATCTGAGGCCAGCAAGACCCAATAAATAAATCATTTCTTAGCCCCAAGGCTAATATCATGTACCTAGAATGTACAAGTTGGTAATCTACTGACTACCACCCAGCAATAGTCAAGATGAATCCCTAAACCAGAGTTATCCGTCAGTTGCCTTAAGAGCCCCAAGGAAGCAGAGCTAGTTGAGCAGAGGATGCTGTGTACCATTCTTTCTGTTTGGTAAAAGTATATCAAACTCATAAATACAGAGATGAGGGTGAAACCTAAGGCAGAGTGAATACTTTCATATGCAGGGCAGAGATCAGAGATGTAGATTGCAGGAAGGAAGCCTCTTTCCCCATCATGATGGCACACAAGCAGATGGGACTCAGGTCAGTCTGGGTCACTTGTCAGCTACATTATGAATTCTAGGGCTATGTAGTGAGACTGCTTCGGAAACCAAACAACCCTTCTTTCTTCCACTGTTGAATGGAGGCGAAACTGCTCAGATCTGGACGAGGGCAGAAACAAGCACCCGGCATGTAGCTATCATTCCCATCCTCCAGGCTAGGGTGGAAAGATCCTAAATTTCAAGGCCAATCTGGATTACTTACGGAGCTTTCACAAGCAAACCATCTGCAGCACGCAGGCATCTAGTAGCTGCCTTAAACTGACCAGAGAATCCAACAGCCACTTAGCTGGATAAGTCGTTGGAGAGAACAAGGTAGGCTAGGCCTGCAGGAACACTCATTTAGACTGAGGCAGGGCTGGGAGAGCACAGACTTCCTTCATAGAGTCAGATCAGTAACAAGAACAAATGGTTCTGGGGGTGGGAAGGGGATTATGCCACAGCTCTGCCTGGGAGACACGTCTCATGTAAAACAGCATAGTGCCTGCCAAGGACCCAACTATACGTTAACATATACTTATCTCTAGATTACTTATAGTACCTAGTGCAATGCAAACACTAGAGTTCTATTTTGTCTAGGGAGAAGTAACAAGAAAAAGTGTCTTATCGTGGACACAAGAATAGTTCATCATGGACATAATTTACAAAATATAAAGTATTTTCAGCGGTGACTTACTTTCCTTGGTGTAGTGTTGTCCTGGTACATGGAATGCCCTGAGTTCAATTTTGATCATGAACAATCAAAAACTCAACCTACATTTGGCTGAATCCATAGGTGCGACCATGGAGGGCCAAAGCTGAGTCTTACCTAGGCTTTAACTGGCTGATTTAGGGCAGACCTTAAAGGCCCTGTCTGCCAAGTTAAGTTTACATTTAAACAAAGCTTTCTGTTTGAATTCAGTCTTGCAATACAGTCCTGGCTGTCCTTGGAATTTCTGGCAATCCTCCTGCCTCAACTTCCCAAGTGCTGAGAATCATAGGCATATACTACCAAATTCAGTTTCTAAACAGAGCTTTGAGAACTTTCTTGCTCCCAAGTTTAAAAATATTAAGTTGCCGGGCAGTGGTGGCACACGCCTTTAATCCTAGCACTTGGGAGGCAGAGGCAGGTGGATTTCTGAGTTCGAGGCCAGCCTGGTCTACAGAGTGAGTTCCAGGATAGCCAGGGCTACACAGAGAAACCCTGTCTTGAAAAAACCAAAAACCAAAAAAAATTTAAAAAATTAAAAAATAAAAATATTAAGTTTGGACAGAAGTCTATAGGCTTAGCACTTAGATGGCAGAGACAGGTGGATCGGGGGGCAAGGCCAGCCTTAGCTACACGAGACTATCTCAAAAGTAAAAATGGCCAGGTATAGTGGTACACACTTTTAATCCCAACACTAGAGAGGCAAAAGAGGCACCAGGTGTCTCTGAGGCCAGCCTTGTCTACATAGTAACTTACAGGACAACCAGGGTGGCACAGTGAGAGCTTGCCTCAAAAATAAAAACAGAGATAATGTTTACTTACAGGTCTAGGATTTAAACGTTTCCTTACTAGTTTCAAGGGCAAGCATGTCAACAGGATACACAGTGGAAATATATATATATGTATTCACATTTATTGCATTAGAAAAATTCACGTAAGCCACACAGTGGCTGCAACGCCCATACCCTGAGCAGGCCTGATCATCCAATAGTCCTTTAGACATTATATACAAACACATGTGCATTACACTGGAGAAAGAACTTAATGTACAACTTGACCTGGACACTGGATAGTCCACCCTCTGTCTTCATCGCTAACCCACAACACCTTAGATGCTGTCCAAACAACTCTCACGGAAGAGACTCAATAGTAAACCAACAGAAGATACTTCGGTCCACAAGAGTCCGTTAGGACAAAGGGCTGAAACAAACAAAACCAAAAAACATTCTCCCAACAGCTGAAACTAGTACACCTCCATTCCAGAGCCACAGACAACCCACTCACACCTCTACAGTAAACAGGCTCTTTTCCAGGGTAAGGAAACATAAAACAAAACAAAAAAAAATCCCTGCCAGGCCTCGTAACAGTTCTTTGGAGACACTTGATGCTGCCTCTTGGGAAATGGAACACGTAGTTGGACATGCTGAAGTTAGTGTGTCAAAGTATGGCTGGTGCCTGGAGGAAGGTTTATTGTACTCCTCGGGATGGATGGTCTGGAAGGCCCTTGGGAGGCTGTGTGTTGGCTAGTTGACCTCTCGTGATCCAGGAGTTCCCAGGCAACGGGGTCTCCAATAAGCTTCCCAGTGACTCCATCAGTCTAACAAAGATGGAAAGCATGGTTAACATGACCCCCAGCACATAGAGGTTCAGCATGTACTTCATGGCGACGATGCCCGGCTTTGCAGGGAAGTAGAGCTGCTTTCTGCTGCTAGATCCTGTGAAGAGAGTGGAAGAAGAGTCTATGAGTTAGTTTCAACCCATGTTTTTTCAGGAGCAAGAGAGGCCCCGCCGGGGAGACAGGGACAACTGCAAGTCTGCCTCTGTGCATATGTGCGCCGCTAACTCCATAGTTGGAGAACAAATACATGTGTTGTTGGGATAATTCCTAGAGCACGGTTTACAACTGTATGTCTTTATCTCTTCCTGCTCTGTAGCCCAGGCTAGCCTCAAGCAATCCCCTTAAGTGCTGGGATTACAGGTACAGTCCACACATCCAACTACTTTTACCTCTCTTTAAGACCATTCCCACCAAGCACAATGTACAAACCCTTTGTTACAGTGCCAGGACTTAACTTTACATCAGAGGCAGATGGCAACATAAAGAAAACCTGGTGGGAGAGATGGCTCCATGGTTAGCGCTCGCTCCATGGTTAGCGCTGGCTGCTCTCGCAGCCATCTGTAACTCCAGTCCTGGGAATCTGACATCTCTTTTGGCCTCTACACACATCCATGATGCACAGCGAACAAAACACGGAGACAAAACACCTCCATATATATATATATATATATATATATATATATATATAATTTCATGTATATATATGAAATACAAGAAAATGCTAGGTGTGGCTGGCGGTGCATACTTGAGCTACACAGTGAGTTAAACCCATCTTGAGCAACTTAGTGAGACCCTGACTCAAAAAGTAAAAAGTGGGCTGAAAATATAACTCATTAGTATAGAGTGCTTGCCTAGCCTAGCATAGTATGACAAGAATAAGAAATAGGAGTATGTCCTAGAGCAAGCAACCTGTATAAGTTTCTCTTGTATCGTACATTCAAGTTGATTACAAAATCCCCCCTGCCCCCCCGCGACCACCACCCCCCCGCCCCGACACAGTTTCTTTGTGTAGCCCTGGTTGTCCTGGAACTAGCTCTGTAGACCAGGCTGGCCTCGAACTCACAGAGATCCACCTGCCTCTGCCTCCTAAGGGCTGAGATTAAAGGTGTTCGCCACTGCCGCCACCTGGGGATTTATAACTTCTTGAATATAATATCGTCAGTATAAACGATAAGGGTGTCAAAAACCTGTAATCTCAGCTATGAAGGAGGCTGAGGCAGAAGGAATGCATGTTTAAGGTTAGCCCGAGCTATAGAGAGTGTGCAAAGCTAATTTGGAGGATTTAGTGAAGCCTTGTCTCAAAAGTAAACATAAGGGCTGGTAGGTAATGCAGCCCAGTGGTATAAGCTGTACCTAGCACATACAAGATTTTAGGTTCAATCCGGAGTACCGCAAAACAAAAAGTTGCAAACACAAAATAGCAAAAAGTCAAATCTAGTTAATTTGTCCAAACATATTTGAATTCTTTTAAATAGCTCAGGCATTCTGGAAGGTACACAGGGCCACATGATCGTCCTACAGACAAGAACCCGGCCTTCTGGGGGACAGTTACTACACAACACTCTAGTGCGGTGACAGGATGGGAAGGCTAAGGTACTTGGGGAAACTTGATGGGCAAACAAAGGTGGCCCATGGAGTTCATAGATGGGCGACGCAGAGAGAACTGGAGGAGACTCCGGGTGCACAGCCCTGACACGAACGAAAGTAGCCCGACCGATGGAGGGAGGGATCCAGGACTCGGCCTCCCGCCTGTGGGGTCCTGGGCCAGTTACCTCAGGAGGAAGAATCCGGAGACGGCTGCTCACAGTCACACCAGGTCGTGCAGGCGTAAGAAAGAAGATCGGCCGAGTCGCAACGTGGAAGCTCCACGCAGGCACTGCTCTGGATAGAAATAAGTAGCAAAGAGAAACGGACCTCCCGAAGCCCCGCCCCCTCTGGGCGAGGCTCCGCCCTCGGAGACCGCGCACGCGTACGGAACCTTCACGCGCTCGCCCTGGAGCACGTCCGCTGTTCATGCTGCCCTTGCGTCAACTGCGTCGCAGCGGAGTGGTCGAGGAGTCACGGGAAGCACGCGGCTTGCAGTTGATTCATCGCAGTCCGGAGTGGACAGCGTGATGTTCAACCCCGGAGGCCGCCTTCTAGAAAATCAGGAGCCAAACGGCGCCTTTATCCCATCGCGGGCAGGGCCTGAAGGCCCGGCAGGGTGTTTTGTTGTTTTGTTTTTGTTTTTTGCTTTTTTTGAATTGGGTTCTAACCATGTAGCTGCGACTGGCCTGGAGCCCTCGCGAGTGAAAGTAAAATATTCTTCCTGGCTTTTTTTTTTTTTTTAACAGCGTTTGGACAAATCGCCTTGCCTTCAGTGGCTCCGGTCCCTAGTGAGGGAATTGGCTTTTAGTTGCTTTTTGTTTTCTTTAAAAATAATAATAAGCTATTTCTTTTAAAGGTGCCTTTAGCTTGAACTAGAGAGGGAGGAGGTCACGATCTATGCTTCATACCTGGAAACTGGTCTGCTTTACCAGTTACCTGCCGGCCCTAACCAAGGCAAAGTAGAGGTGCTGTCTGTCCCAAAAGGGGATCTCTGAAAAGATTGCTTTGGGGGAAGCCCTCAGGTCTAACAGCGAACACGACGATAGTTACTGCAAAGAGCGAGGGAGGAGCGCGGGGCCAGGGGTTGGGGGGCGGGGGAAGGCATTCTCATGACCGGCGAGTTAGGGTATCCCGGCAAGAGCCAATTCTGTGTGTGGGAGAAACCCTCGCCTCTAAACGGTTGAAGGGAGGAAGCAAACTTCCGCCGTGACCTTTTCCCTACTTTTTAGGACGTCTCCTCTGTCAGAGAGGGCGGGGATGTATGGAAGAAGAGAGACGTGCTGGCAGGCAGATGAGGTGGAAATGGGCTTTCCCGAACAACTCATATCAGTTGGGTTCAGGATTATACATAGTGTCTGTGCCCCTTTACCCAGACTTCTGTCTACTCCTGGGAATTATCCCTCAGATTAATCCCCATCTGTGGAGTATGGACTCCTCAGCTCTGTTCGCAGTGGCAAAGGACTGAGAAAGCCCATCAATAGAGGCTGGTTATATAAATCATGAGGGCATTTGTACAGGGATTGCCGTAAACCAGGAAAAGGTAAAATCTGTACATATTAAGGCAGTCTCCATTTTATGTTGTTAAGAAAAGGTAAGTATAGGGGCTGGAATACGGAGTTTATCTGGGCCAACACCATACCCGTAATCCCAACATTTGAGAGGTGAATAAAGGAGGACCAATATAAATTCAAGGCCATCTTCGAGTGCCTAGCAAGTTAGGAGCCAGCCTGAGCTACAACGCTGTCTTAAAACAAAATGGCTTTAATCCCAGGGCTAGGGAAGCAGACAGATCACTGAGTTGAGGGCCAGCTTGGTCTACAGAAAGATTTCCAGAAGAGCAGTGCTACACACATCTTGAAAAAATAAAATAAATAAATCAAAAACGACTTGTATATGCCATAACATGGATGAGACTTAAAAAAAAAAAGTTATGCTGACTAAAAGAAACCAGAGCTGGAGAGGTGACTCAGCAGTTAAGAACAACCCAGGTTCAGTTCCCCACACCCACGTGGCAGCTCACCACTAGCAGTGGTGTTCGCAAGTAAACAAACATATACATGCAAGTAAAACATTCACGAAAAATAATAAAACACACACAAACATGATTCCATTTAGGTGACATGTCAGAATAGATAAATGAAAAAAAATTACACAACATAGATTAGTGGTCACCACACTAAAGGGTGGGAGGTTTCTTCATTCACCCTTTTGGTTTCTGTTTTTTGTTTTTTTATTTTGGTTTGGTTTTTCCGAGACACGATTTCTCTGTATAGCCCTGACTGTCCTGGAGCTCAATATGTAGACCAGGCTGACCTTGAACTCAGAAATCTGCCTACCTCTGCCTCCCAAGTACTGGGATTAAAGGCGTGTGCCACCACTGCCCGGCTACCCTTTTGGTTTCTGATACAAGGTCTTGCTGTATAAAATATGCACTAGGCTAGCCTGAAACACAGATCCACCTGCCTCTGCCTCCTGAGTGTTGGGATTGAGACGTGGACCATCATACCTACATACAATTTCTTTTTCTGGTGGGTGAGAAAATGTTCTGAAATTAGTAGTAATAGTTGCACAATCTGTGGATGCACTCGAAGCCACTGAATTACATGCTCCATTTAAAAGCTGGAAGTCAGGCTGGGATCTGGCTTTGTTGGCCAATGTTTACCTAGCGTGCTCACGTCCTAGGTTCAGTCCCAGCATTGCATAAATCAGCTGTGATGGCATATGCCTGTAATTCCAACACTTGGGATGTGGAGGATGAAAAGTTCCTTTTTTCTGATGTATAACAAGTTTGAAGGCAACCTGGGAGATTTATAGGACCTTAGTTAGCTTATCTTTCCCAATCCTGCACATGTACACACACCCGGAACTGAAATTTGTTGCGAGGATTATATCTGGATAAAGTCAGATTATTAATTTTTGAGCCAGCATCTTGCTAGCTCACCTTGAACTCATTGTCTCTACCTCAGTCTCCCCAAATGCTGTGATTACAAGCATATGCAATCCGCATAGACAGGAGGATGTGTGACCCAGAATGTACAGGTCTTCTGTTCATTGCTGGATCCTCCGTGTGAGACATGTTCACTAAATGCTGGCTAAGTGAGTGGAGGGATGATTGGGTCACACTGAGCCAAATGACTACCTGAAAGTCATTTCTCACGGTAGCCTTCCTAAACAGCCACTCTATTTCAGTACCAGACCCACCCACCCCCCAGCTCCCCTTCTTGGCTTCACTGTCTCCATAGTGCCCAACACCACCAAACCCATCTCTTGTTGACCACTTTCTCCCACTACATTGTAGCTCTGTGAGGATGAAGACTCCAGTTGTTCTGAAAATCGCTACATACCTAAACCCAGAACAATGCCTGACATATAGTAGGTGCTTTTATATTTGCCGAATGAACCGTGTGCTATAAATTAAATATTTCCATAAGATTTTGGAAATTAAAAAAAAAAAGGCTACAGAATGACTGCCAGTGTTTTGGTGTGGTTTTGTTTTCGTTATGGTTTTATGTGTTTTAAGGCAGAGTCTCACTCTAGAGCCCAGACCAGCCTGGAATTCACCATATACTGTAGCTTGGCTTGGAACTCATGTCAATCTTTCTGCTGATGTCAATCTGAGTGCTGGGGTTGTAGGTGTAAACCAGTACACCCAGTTCTATCAATATTTGTTACACATTTTATCCTGAGTCACCCAATGATAATTTATCTTCCAAATTTTCCCCCACTGGTATCTGTTACAGTTATAATCTGAGAAAAAAATTAAAATTTTATAATATTCTGAAAATTCATTGCCTGAGCTCTTTGGTTCTCCCTTCCTCCCCCCAACCCCCAACCTTGCTGACCTGGGGATTGGATCAAGGCCTTGCACATGCTGGGCAAACATTCTACCTCTGAGCTCTGGCCTCATGCCTTCCTTAAGTCTGACCCAGTTTCTTCATCCCATCTCGTGTGTTGTTTTTCCTGTACTGCGTGAAATAGTGAGATGCTAGGGAGAGGGAGAGGAAAGGCCATGGCAAGGTGTGGAAAGCCAGGGGAAAGGGCATCTAGAGGAAGCACCAAGAAATGCACAGAGGGAACCCAATGTAAACAGTGACTTCACCAGCCTATGTGGGTCAGTGACCTCAATCCAGAATCTGGCTCTTTTGCAACTAAACACAGAGTGGAGGTAAGCCACGCCTCCAGTTCTTAGTTTCTTCATCAGAGCAGCTTGCTGTGGAGTCAGGGGCCCCATCACCAGCACCACAGGCCTCTGTTCCCCGGGTCCATTGGAGAGTATTGGTGAATAGTGCAGTGTGGGAGAGAATCTAGGGTTTAAAATGACACTGGGATCTGGTGGACTGTCTCAGCAGGTAAAGTGCTGTCACCAAGCCTGTGGGCTGTATCAGTCCTTGAAACATACATGATGTAAGGAGAGGACTGATTCCCTCAAGTTGCCTTCTGACCCCACGTGTGCCACACATGTGACCACACACATAGGTATGCACACATAATAAATAAAAATGTACTTTAAAGTAAATAAACCACACCAGTCATCCCAGTGCACAGGAGGCCAAGCCAGAAGACTCAAGAGTTTGAGGCCAATTTGGACTATGTAGATATTGCTGGGAGAAATGAGATTGAAAAAGAAAGGATTGTGTGTGTGTGTGTGTGTGTGTGTGTGTGTGTGTGTGTGTGTGTCTCACACACATGTAAGCACAGTTTTTCGAAATTACCAGGAATTGGCATTGTGGATTTGTTTCATGGATCTCACCGAGTGCCCTGGTTCAGGCTGGATCTCACTATGTATCCAGGTTGACCCCAAACTCTCAGACACTTGTCTGCCTCTTGAGTACTGAGATTAAAGGTGTGTGCCACCATGCCTAGCAAACATGAGGTGTCTTTTTTTCAATTAATCTCCAATATATTTGTCTTATGCACATGGATGTTTTTCCTGCATGTGTGTCTGTGCACCATATGAGTGCCTGATGACCTCAGAGGCCAGAAGGCATTACATGCTCTAGCACTAGAACTGCATATAGTGGGGACTGGGGATCAAACCCGTCCTCTGGAAGAGCAGCCAGTGTCCTTAGATGCTCAACCATCTCACCAGCACAGAAGTTTTCAATCTTTTCAAGGACAGTCTCATATAGCTCATGTTAGCCTCAAATTTAACAGGCATCTGAAGCAAGCTTTTAAACTCCCGGGTCTTCCTATCTCCATCTCCTAAGTGCAGGGATTACAGGTGTGGACCACCAAGACCGACTTCAAAAACTACAGAGCAGTAAAATTTAAGTTTAGTAATTAGTCAGTGCTCTACAAAAATCTTACTTGTCTATTAGACAGTTTTATTTAAAGTTGGGCATTGTGGTGCACACTGTAATCTCAGCATTTAGGAATCAGAGGCAAGACTGCTATGAATTCAAGTTCAAGCCGACCTGGTAGATCCTGTGGGGTGGGGGTGGGGGTGGGGGAAACAACCTGAAACAAAGAAGAAAAGAAAGCAGCTGGGCAGTGGTGGTACACACCTTTAATCCCAGCATTTGGGAGGCAGAGGCAGGCAGATTTCTGAGTTTGAGGCCAGCCTGGTCTGCAGAGTGAGTTCCAGGACAGCCAGAGCTATACAGAGAAACCCTGTCTCGAAAAACCAAAAACCAAAAACCAAAAACCAAAAAAAAAAAAAAAGAAAGAAAGAAAGAAAGAAAGAATCTAACACAATAACAAATTCATCCAACTTTCTCCTCTCCTCTTCCTCTCAAGACAGAGGTTTATCCCAGGCTGACTTCGAGGTGTCTATGTAGCTGAGTCTGTCCTTGAACTCAGGATCCTCCTGCTTCCATCCCCTGAATGCCAGGATCACAGGAATTAGCCACTGTGCCCAGCCTTTTTATTTGTTTTTGAAATAGGGTTTTCCTCTGTCGCCCATGCTGGGCTGGAGCTATATAGCCCAGACTGGCTTTGAACTGCTTCAGCTCCCCGAGTGCTGAGAGTACATGCCCACAATACCCAGCTGTGCTGAGGTCTGGAAAGTGAGAATCGGTGGACTTGTGGACTTGGCAATGTTTTGGTTTCCTGAGTTTCTAGTGTTCTACTTTGAATAGCACTGTCAGCTCTTGGTATCCATAGGAGGTTGGTTTCAAGCCATTGTAGCTACCAGAAACTGTAGGTGCTCAAGTCCCATCCATAAAATGCTATGGGTTTTGCATGTGACTTTTGCACATTCTTTTGAGCATCTTAATTTAGATTAGTTAGGAACTTGTCTTCTGCATAGATTACACCTGTATCATATAATGCAAAGAGAATGCTATATAATAATAATGGCTACACTGTATTGCTTTTAGGAGATAATATTGGGGGATTGGGAAAAAAACACATACATGTTTAGTATAGAACTTTGTAAGCATCTTTAACCCAAGATTGCTTGAATCAAGGCTACCGAAGAGTGACGGTGTTATAAAAAAAAGAGGTATCGGGGCGGTGGTGGTACACACCTTTAATCCCAGCACTTGGGAGGCAGAGGCAGGCAGATTTCTGAGTTTGAGGCCAGCCTGGTCTACAGAGTGAGTTCCAGGACAGCCAGGCTACACAGAGAAACCCTGTCTCGAAAAACAAACAAACAAACAAACAAAAAAAAGAGGTAAAGGATGTTTGAAAACAACAGATTGGTGAAAAGCTTAGGAGACATTCAGGAGGACTCCCGTCTCTTTGTCTCGGTAGAGGCTCCAGCACAGTCCTGCTGTGTAGGTAATAAGGCTCAGAGGAACCTATGCAGGTGGAAGAGAGCTCACTGTGAGTTGCCTCTACACAACCACTCAGCAGCCGGAAGAATGAACACACAGATCTTTCATACCCTTTTTGCTCCCAGTCACTGAATTGAGAACGTGGGTGGAGCTTCCCTCACATCTGTCATTTTGCCTTGGTACCCACAGCATGGAGAAGCCCAGTGGGCCAGGCCTGGGGTAAGCTACACAAGGCTTGGCAAGGGGCTCTGGAACTTCTGAGGAAAGTGGGCATCTTGTCAGAGCAGGGAGGCGGAAGGCGTGGGTAGAAGTATTGGGGTGCAGTGGGGATTTCCTGTTTGGGGGACTACTTTCATTCATAATTACTACATCAGTCCCCTTTACACACGCACACATGGGCTGCATTGACACACACTTGAACTTAACTACATTCTGTCTTTTCCCAGCTGGTTGGCAACTCTTGTCCCAGCCAGATGCCCAGACATTTCTCCTGCCAGCTGGCTAACCCCTTGACTCTGTTCCAAGTTGGCTAGTGGAGGATGGAGGCTTGTCCTGCTGCCTTCTGACCCAGCCAAGGAGGACAGAGCTGCTGCTGGGAAGAGGCAGAAAGAGGAAAGAGGTTGCCAGAGAGAGGGCTAAGCCAGTCAAGTGCTTGCCCCACAAGCTTCAGGAACTGAGTTCGATCCCCAGAACTGGAAGGAGAGAGCCAGCTCTAAAGTTGTCCTCTGACCTCCACATGCACACTACACCATACACAATAATATTTATTATTAAAGGATAGGGTGGGGGTTTAGCTCAGTGCTAAAAGGCTGGTAGAGCAGGTACTTAGCAAATACTAGGCCTGGCTTGGATCTTCAGCTGGGGATGGGAAGATAACACCCTGACTCTGTTTCCCCTTTTCTAACAAACCTCCCTTTATCCTTGGCTTAGTAGCAGACTCTCTGAGGACATTGTCTAACTGACAGCCTCAATGAAAAGTGCCGCAGCCCTTCCTACGTGCTGTGTCTCCATTCCCCTGTGCCCTAGAACCTGAAGGCAGACAATGCTGTTTGCTGTGTCTGGCTCTCAGTTCTCCCTACCCTGGTTTCGCTTGGTTATGTCATTCAGGGTCTCTCAGTTGATGGGCATGTGTTGTCTAAAGAACCTTTTTACTGCTCTTAAAGGTTAGTACAGAGCTAGAAAGTGCACAACAGTGGTGGGGGTTACTTACCCAGCATGTGTGAAGCTCTGGGTTCCATCTAGAGCACTGAGGAAGAGGAGGAGGAGGAGGAGGAGGAGGAGGAGGAGGAGGAGGAGGAGGAGGAGGAGGAGGAGGAGGAGGAGAAATAGGGGGAGAGGAGGAGGAGGAAGAAGAGGAAGAGGAGGAAGAGGAGGGAGAGGAGGAGGAGGAGGGAAAGGGGAAGAATAAGGCAAGGGAAAAAGAAAATAATTAGGATTGCTCTGAGAGATTTAAGATTTTTTTATTCTTATTTATTCTTATTTGTATTCCTATGATGGTGGTGGTGGTGGTGACAGGCTATCACTATGTAGCCCCAGCTGTCCCACTGTAGAACTCACTCTGAAGACCAGGCTGTTCTCGAGCTTAAGAGATTCATCTGCCTGTCTCCCAAGTGCTGGAATTAAAGGTGTGAGCCACCACCGCTGGCTAACTCAGTGGTTTTAAATAGCACAGATTTGTTCAACTATTAGTACTAAGTCCAGAACATTTCGTCTTCCTCAAAAGAAGCCTCACACTGGTTAGTGCCACCCCCTATGTCTCCCTCTCCTGGCTTCTGTCAGCCACTAATCTACTGAGTCTTTTTAGATATTAAGATCTACACACAAGTTGCAAACATTTTACGTAGACTGAATCTGTCTATCCCACCTAAGTCACTGATGCCCAGTCACTCCCCAGCCTAGAGCATCAAGCAAACCAAGTCTCTTAAGAGTTAAAGGTCAGCCTAGGCTACATAGCTCCAGGCCAGCCTGGGCTACAGAGTGAGAGTATGTGAAAGAATAAGACCCTGTCTCAAACAAAACAAAAGCCAGCTTTTTAAGTCAGTGTGGGAACTCTCTCCAACATAAGTTTGCTTGATGGGCAGTTGATCCATCCGGCCTAAGAGATACTTCGAGTCTGTATGTTAGGACAGGTGTGTGTATATTGCAAACCTTTGTACCTGTCTTAGCTCAGAGCTGTTGACATTCTTACCGTCTTCATCACTCCTTGTGACCTGTAATGTCTGGGATAAGGACAATGGCTTTCACAGATCATGGTACAGGTCTCTGAATCAAGAGCATATGATGTTGGTGGTTTTGTACCCTGAGACCAAGTGTAGCCTATCACCACAGTAGCTTTAGGCACTGGGCTGGGGTGTAGCTCAGTAATGCAGTCCTTACCTCATGTGTTCAAAGCTCTGGGTTTCCTGAGCATTTTTAGTTTTTCTCAGCCCGACAAGAATGCAAGTCTCCGCTTTCCTTGTTCCTAAAGCCTACACACCTTCCTACAAAAGGAGTGCACTGTGAAAGCCCCCGAGTGTCTCCTAAGGAGGAGACTTAATTTATGAGGCCCTCAGAGGGAAAGGATAGAAATGTAAAGTCCTTCCAACATTTAAAAACAAGTCAAGGATCAGTCAGTATCCAAGTCCAATATTCAATCCTATAGTGGCCAGTCCCTAGAGTCACATCACCCGACTGACCAAGGACAAATATTTTTAGGTGCCAGACAGGACAGAAAAAAAATGCCAATATCATCAGATCCCAAGGGTTGTCCTCAGCCTGCTCTTGAAGCTGGGCCACCTAGGCCTGCCAGGGTAAGCCAGACAACAGGCCCTGCTCTGGGACGAAGGTTGCTTTCCTGTTTCTCTTCTCTTCCTGGCATTGCTGTCGACTTGTGGCTGGATTTTCTCCTCCAGGGCTTACTGTCTGCCCCAATCCCAGTAAAAGCATATTGCTGCTTCCAAAGCAGGATTCCAAAGCAAAGTCCACTGTGTGAGATTCCCAGTTTTTCTGTCTATAAGCCTCAGCTGAGAACATGTGACTGTCCCATCAAACTGTGCAGCTATCTCTCTCTCTCCTGGCCTCCTCCTCATCCTAAACAGGCTTAACCCAGTTCTGCAGTTGAGCTCCCTTAAAACAGGACAGGCAGAGACCATATTTACGCTCGAAATGGAAGCACAGAGAGTTAACTATTTTGGGAAAGAAATTTGGAATATGAGATGATACATTGGGGCATTAATTTAGCCTTGGGTCCTAACATTTCCCCTAATGTTTGTTTTTGTTTTTGACATAAGCTATCCTTGAGCCTCTGGTCTCTTTATTCTGTTCCCCAAGTATTGAGATTACAGATGTCCCTACCATCCTTACCCGGTACCTTAATCTTTTACTTAAGCTTTTTAGGGGGAGGGTGGATTTTTTAAAAATTAGTCTTTTGCTTACATTTGGGGGAGGGGAGGGTGGATTTTTCTCAGTCCCTGGCCACTGCCATGTGTGCTGCACAGATGCCACCATATCCTTCCTGATGAACACCCTGAGGAAGTCACCCAGCTGTTTCTGAGTGCCAGGGCTGGTGATTGGTTTTGGCTTTGTGTTGACTGTCGAAACTTATTTACTGTATTTTTTATGTATGATTTATCGTTTGTGTCATGAAAAAGAAAGAAAAATAGCGAATAAATAAATCTGAGAGCAACTGTGACAACCCCAGCATGTGGCAAAGGTCAGGTGCATTAGGCAAAGAGCAGGAAGGAAAGTGGAAGTAATTTCTTGAAAATACGTAAGTTTCTGTTTAACGTGGCTACACATTAGGAAACAGCAGTAAAAACAGAGGATTTAATAATAGATATATGAATACTTATGTGAATCAAATTCGACTGTGAAAGTGTGAAATATAAGTATTGCATTAATATTAGAATATTAAAGATCATATAATCACATTGTGAAGTGCTTATGAGACAGTTAGAGATGGTAAAAAGTCACTTCATCTTAAGGAAATGAAGCATCCTACTTCTCAAAACTCACACAGTAGCTCTGTACTTCACCTTGGACTGGAGTGCTAACATGTTCATTGCTACAGTTTCTCTGCATTTCAAGATAGAGCTAGCCCGGGTTAGAGAGACCCTGACTCAAAAAAACTAACCAATAAACAAAACAATAAGTGAAATTTAAAACAAACAAAACAAAAAACAACCCGTGTCTCATATAGCCCTGACTGGCCTCAAACTTACTTTGTAACCCAGGATAACCTTGAGCTCTGATCCTTCAGCCCTTGCTGGAACTGAAGGCCTGTGCTACCACACCTGACTAAGAAGTGCGCAGATGGGACCCATCACTCCACTTCCATTTCTTTTCTATCTTTACATTCGTTTCTTTCCTAGTCCTTCCCCTAAGGTCCACCCCTTTCATTGGGCACTCTTTGTACTGATTATCCAAAAAGAAAATCTGGACCTGGCATGCCTATAATCCAAACATAGAGGTTAAGGAAGGTGGATTTCAAGTTCAAAGGCAGCCTGGCCTACCTAGGAAGATGCTATCACAAACAAGCAAGCAAATCAATCTGTCATGGCGTCTAACTATCTAATTAATACACTTGTCTAACTATCTTAGTGATGTTATCCTGCAGAGCTTGGAATGTATGCCAGAGTCATCTGGTGACCAAAACAGTCGTTACAGCCATGAAGGCAGAGCTTTGTCAAGCTGGATCAGTACAGCTGGGGGAGACATTTGGAGACTGAACTACTTGTCCTTTAGGGCTCTGTTTCCTTCAGTGGGCCCCATTATCTACCGTTCTAGAGGCTTGATAATACTACCACCCTTAGATGATAAAGATGTGTATCTTATTTAAATTGATACATGATTCACAGATACACAATAAAACGTTTTGAAAGACATGTTACATAGTGTTATACCTCATTAAGAATTAGCAAGACTGGGGGCTGGAGAGATGGCTCAGCAGTTAAGAACACTGACTGCTCTTCCACAGGTCCTGAGTTCAATTCCCAGCAGCCACCTGGTGGCTCACAACCATCTGTAATAGGATCCGATGCACTCTTCTGGTGTGTGTCTGAAGACAGCAGCAGTGTACTCATATAAACAAAAAATAAATAAATCTTTAAAAAAAAAAAAACATTCAAAAAGAATTAGCAAGACTCATGAAAAAAATAACACATTAATTTTTTTGGATTTATTTATTGTACATGTATGAGTGTTTTGTGTGTGTGTGCACCATGCCTAGTGCCCTTGGAAGTCAGTTGAGGATATCAGATCCCCTGGAACTAGAGTTATGGGTGGTTGTGAGCCACCACATGGGTGCTAGAAACCAAACCTGGGTCCTCTCCAAGACCAACCAGTGCTTTTCACAGCCGAGCCATGTCTTTAGCTCCAGACACATACACGTTTGTTAACTGCCATTCATTCCAAGGAGAAATCAGCCTGCCACCCTCATGCTGATTGCTTACTGTTTGCTTGGTTTCTCTAATAGTATCTAATAGTCCTCTTGGGGATTCAATGGATGACAGTGGGTAGTGGGGGTGGGGAGCTGTGGAGTCAGCACTTGAGCTGAGTTATGTGAGTCACCAACCTTTACCACCTGCTGCCCTCATCATCCCATGAGAAGACAGCCATTAGCAGAGCTGAATCTCTTAGTCTGTAGCTGAAAGTAGTGGCTTCCAAATAACTTGACCTGGATGAAGCTCTCCTCCATACCTACTGACTGGGTGACCCTGGATAAGTTCCCTTTCCTTCCCGAAACTCAGTTTCTCTTTAGTTTTCTCTTAATGAGGGTGACAATGTTCACCCTGAAAATGACTTTCTTGTTTTAAGATTGCTTTAAAGACAAGGTCTCCCTGTGTAGTCCTGACTGTCCTGGGATTTTCTGGGTGAACTAGGCTGGTCTTGAGACAAGGTTTTATAACCTGGCTCTATAACCCAGGCTGGCCTCGAACTTCCAGGTTCTGCCTCAGCCTTTCAAGCTGAGATTAACAGGTGTGTGCCATCATGCCCCTGATGGCACTTTATTTATTTACATTGAACAGAGCAAATGTAGATTTTTTTTAAAAGGAAGGATGAGAAGACATTACCAAAAGTGGGAGAGGCTCCATGGGAAGAATATCCTAAAGTCACTTTAAATCAATAACAAAAAATTAATTTTATTTTATGTATATGATTATTTTTGCCTGTATTTATGTCTATGTTCCATGTGCATGCCTGGTGCCCACGGAGGTCACAAGAGGTCAAAAGAGGATATCAGATTCCCAGGAACTAAAGTTAGGGGTGGTTATGAGCCACCCTGTGGGTGCTGGCACCCAAACTCAGTCTTCTACAAGAGTGAACTATTCTTAACCACCGAAACTAGGCTCACAACCGAAAGCATCTCTCTGGCTCTATCAGTGAAAATATTAAGATTACAAGGCTGGCTGTGTTGGTCAACAATTGCAGCACTTCGGTGCTAGAGGCAGGAGAACAGAATCCAGCTCCACCTGCACACCAAGTTTACAGCCAGACAGGGCTGTGTGAGACCCTGCTGCTAGTGGGATACAGGACGGAGACTCGGCTTACGCCCTTGCACACTCATGGCCTTGTAAAACCTTCTTGGGTACAAAGGAGTTAAGAGCAGGAAAAGAGTAAAAAGACTGAGTTGGAGGGACAGGTGGCATTGATGCTCACCTCATCCCCGGGGCTTTCCTGGGAAAGTCAGAGTGACCTCAAGCTGAGTTCCAAAAGACCAGAGGAAACAGAATCCCCCAAAGAAGCTTTTTATCAGTATTACCCAAGGGTAGCTCAGGACAGGCCATGTTCCTGTGTCCTCCAGGGGCAAAATTTCCTGCTCTCATTTTATTTTATTTTTTTTTAATTTTTTTTTGTTTGTTTGTTTTTTCGAGACAGGGTTTCTCTATGTAGCCCTGGCTGTCCTGGAACTCACTCTGTAGACCAGGCTGGCCTCGAACTCAGAAATCCGCCTGCCTCTGCCTCCCAAGTGCTGGGACTAAAGGCGTGCACCACCACCGCCCGGCCCTCCTGCTCTCATTTTAACTAATTGAATTTCCTGTTTCCTTAAGTTAGGCCTCAGCCATGAATCCATGTTTGGAGGGTTTTTTTCCACTTTATTTTATTTTTTTCCAGTTCTAGGCAATCATTTTACCACAAAGCTACATCCCCAGTCCTTGTGTTCTGATTTTGTCTTTGGGGAAATATGCTCCAATCAGAGAGTCAGATTACAGTGGAGACAAGTAACACGTATACAGTCGCTCGCTCCAGGATGTTTTGGTGTCTCACTGGCTGCTGCTGAAATCTGATGGAAGGCAATGACTTTTCTTTGCAGCTTTTAAAATTTAGGTTTCTCTGTTTTGAGACAAGAGCCTATGCAGTCCAGGCCGGCTTTGATCTTGATATGAAAGCTAAGAGTGGCTTTGAACTCCTGATCCTCCTGCTTCAGCCTTTCACATCCTGGGAGTACAGACTTCAGGCATGAGTCCTCAAGATTTTTCTATTCCTAAGCAACTGAAACCTGATTTAAACAGCTCTGGGGGAAATGAAATCACGTAGACTTCAGTTAACCTGGAGTAGCTGGGTTACATTAAGATTTTTAAAATACTGAAGATATGGGCTGGAGCAGTGACCCAGCAGTTAAGAGCACATACTGCTCTTGTAGGGGACCTGAGTTCAAATCCCAGTACCCATGTTGTACAAGTCACAACTTCCTGTAACTCCAGGGGCTCTTACAACATCTTTTAGCCTCCAGGGGCATTCTCTTTCCCTCCCTCTCCCTCTCCCTCTCCCTCTCCCTCTCTCTCTCTTTCTCCCTCTCCTCCCCCCCTCTCTCACACACACACTATTAAAGCTAAAGTACAAATGAATTGGTGGTAGCTTTGGGGATCTTTATTGTGTATATAAGGTTGGTTTCCTAACTCTGATGGATAGCAGACAGCAGGTCTGTGAGCCCCCACACATATCACAGGCAAAACATTGCTGGTGAAATGCAAATTATGCTATTACTTTGGAAAACTTCTTTCTTGTTCCTCAAAAATATCCTTTGAAAGAATTTCTGTGCTCCAGTCATGAACTTCCCATCCTTTCAGAAAATCTATTTTTATTTTATTTTATTTTATTTTATTTTATTTTATTTTATTTTATTTGTATCTCCAGTGCAAAGGAACCACTTGTAACAACCCTGATACATCCTAGGAAGGGAAGGGGACATTTACACTCACATGCTCAGATGCACACAATTATTCTTTAAAAATTCCTGTGGAAAGGTTTGTTGAGACAGGGTCTGTGGATTGGTTTTAAAAATTGTTTTTACTTACTTACTGTAGATGCATTTATCTTATTAAATGTACCTGAGTATTTTGTATGCATCTTTGTCTGCTGCTTACCAAGATAAGAAGAGTCTCTCAGATTCCTTGGAAGTGGAATTGCTTGATTCTCCTGAAAACGACTCCCTGTCATCTGCAAGAACAGCAAGTGCTTTTAACACCTGGGACATCTCTTTAGCAACCCCCCCCCCCTTTTGTTTTTTGGTTTTGTTGCTGTTGCTTTTAAACAAAGAAACAAAGAAACAACAACAACAGAACCAGAATGTTACTATGTGGTCCTGGTGAGTTGTTAGGGTTTTTCAACTTGATACAAGCTAGCACCATCTAGTAAGAGGGAACAACAACTGAAAAAGAAAATGCTTCATGGATAAACGGTCACTGTCGGATTGCCTATAGTAAGTCTGTAGGGCAATTTTTTTTTTTTTTTGATTAAAGGTTGTTGTGGGAGGGTCCAGTCCACTGCCGGTAGTGCTATGTATGCCTAGGGTGGTGGTCCTGCGTGGTACAAGGAAGCCTGCCGAGCAGGCTACAAAGCAGCAGGAAGGAAGAAGCAGACAGAGAGCGTTAAGGAGCAGCATTTCTTCCTAGTCTCTGCTTCTTCCCTTCTTCTGCTTTGTGCTCCTGCCCTGATGACTGACTTCCCTTCGTGATGGATGAGCTCTGTCTCCTCCAACGTGATTTTGTGGAGCTATTCATCACAACAGAGAACAAACTGAAACACCAGGCTAGAACTCTCGGTCGGATGCTTGTGAGCAATCCTCCTGTCTCAAGTGCTGAGATCTTGTTTTGAGACAGGGTTTCAGGCAGCCCAGGCTGACGTCAAATTCAAGGTAATCCTCCCTTTCTCGGCCTCTTGAGTAGTGGGGTTGCAGCTGTGTGCCACTGTATCTGAGGTCTCTTTTTTGTGTTTATTTCATTTTTGGAGACAAGTGTTTTGTTTGTTTTGTTTTTGTTTTTTTGGGATTAGAGTCTCACTTTGTAGCTCTGGCTGTCCTGGAACTCTCAGGCTGGTTTAAATACACAAAGATCTGCCTGCTTCTCCTCCAGAGGGCGGGGGATTAAAGGCGTGTGCCACCACTGAACTGCTAAACTTCCCATCCCTAGTTATGTAGACTGGTCCTAAACTCAATATGTAGCCCTGTCAGGCCTAGAATTTGAGAGAATCATCCACTCTTTGAGACAGGCAAGTGCCAGAAACAGTTTAGCAACCTCGGACTCTGATTGATTCTGGCTGTGCTTTCCACTGGTACTGCACTAGCTAGTTCCTATTCCTTTATCTGTACTTATTCACACACACACCCCTCTCCAAACAATGCACCCAGCAACCTCACATGCCCCCCACACAGAGCCAGTCTTCACATACAGCTTTCAACAAACAATGGAGTAATTTTCTCCTCTCATTCTATTGTATATGAAGAATGGAAAGGCTTACCGAGCCCCAGCTGGTTTTGGATGCATATGCTTGCAGAAAGGCCAAACTGTGTCCTCAAATGAACTTCTAGGGGAAAATCCCATACCATTTTATGCCTGTCTGAAATTTGGTGTGCATGTGATTGAAATCAGACTCATTATAGGAAGGGATATGTGAAGTAGAACAATAATTGTATTACCAAATCTGTCAATCAGAGAGCCACCCAAACTACACCCCTAAGCAACCAAATTCCTCCTCCTTTTAGCCTAATAAAAGGAATCTAGAAGCAACAACTGAGACCCTTTCCTATCTTCACTCATGTGACCCACTGTCAGTTTTGATAGTATGTCCTTCTATAATCTGCAATATTATTTCACTTTTTGAAAAGTCGTGGCGCACGCCTTTAATCCCAGCACTTGGGAGGCAGAGGCAGGTGGATTTCTGAGTTCGAGGCCAGCCTGGTCTACAGAGTGAGTTCCAGGACAGCCAGGGCTACAAAGAGAAACTCTGTCTCGAAAAACCAAAAAAAAAAAAAAAAAAAAAAAAAAAAAAAAAAAAGAAAAGAAAAGAAAAAAGAAAAGAAAAGCCACCTTGCAACTTTGTGAATTGGTGTGAACTAGAGTCAATTAACAATGGAGTATAATTTACTCCTTTCATTCTATTGTATATGAACTTGGCAGTGCTTAGCCTAGACTCTGACCACCTGTGACATCCTAACAATTGGATTACAGTCATACACCACCATGTCCCGCCATCTGACTCTCCCCCCCACATTTTTTCTTTTTAAGATTTATTTACTTTATATCTCATGTATGTGTGTTTTGTTTGCATGTGTATGTATGTACCACATGCCTGTCTGATGCCTGAGGTGTTGGAAGAGGGTGTTGGATCCTTTGGAGCAAAAACAGAAAAATGCTCTTAACTGCTGAGTCATCTCGCCAGCTCCCAAGGTGTCTTCCTATTCTTTGTAAGAATTCCTTCCATTCACTGTCATATACCAGGTCTCTGCTTTTCAAGTCATTTCAGTCACCACATCACCAACTATAACATGCTCTATCCATTTTCTTTATTTATCTAATAAATAGATGTACAAGATCCTGGGTTCAATTTTCAGCACAAAAACAAATAAACAAGAACAACAAAAAATCTAACAGAACTTCAGTGAACAAGTTAAAGAAGAAATGAGATAGATTGAAAGACAAAAAGCAAAAGACCAAACGATTTAGTTTTAAATCATTGTTTTTACAGTGTCTGCCACTGAACCTTCTAGACACAATTGATAAACTTAGCTCCCTGCACCTCTTGGGGGTATTCTCTTTGTTCAATTTCTATTAACTTTTGGATAATCCCAAGCTTTCATTTGCCCATTCTTGTTAACTTTGCCAATTATACCCTTCTATGCCGGCCTGGATTAAACCCTTAATAGCCTGGCACATAAGCACACACAAGCCAGAACACACATGCTTTGGAATCTGAGGCTGGTTATTTTATTAAGTTTGTATTTTTTTTTTTTTTTTTTTTTTTTTTTTTTTTTTTTTTTTTTTTTTTTGGTTTTTTGAGACAGGGTTTCTCTGTGTAGTCTTGGCTGTCCTGGCACTCACTCTGTAGACCAGGCTGGCCTCGAACTCAGAAATCCGCCTGCCTCTACCTCCCAAGTGCTGGGATTAAAGGCGTGCGCCACCACCGCCCGGCTAAGTTTGTATTTTGTTCTATCTAATCTGTTCTTTAACTTGTTCACTGAAGTTCTGTTAGGTTGGTTTTATTGTTGTTCATTTGTTTGTATGCTGACTATTGAATGCAGGTCTTTGAATATCTTGTACATGATGGGCGTCCATTCTATCACACCTTACTCTGCCCCCTCCACCGAGGGTGTGTGTGTGTGTGTGTGTGTGTGTGTGTGTGTGTGTGTATATATAGGTATAAACAGGCCTTACAGACATATTTCCACTGTGCCAGATTTACATGGGCTCTGGGGATCAGAACTCAGGTCCCCATGCTTGCACAACAAGCATTTCGTCCACGGAACCATCTCTCTGACTCCTCATCCTCTTCAGTCCTTTGTTCGATTGTGTGTTATCTTTGTGAATTTCTTCTTTCCTTTTTCTCCTTTAAAGGTGTGTGTGTGTGTGTGTGTGTGTGTGTGTGTGTTCCAAATTGTCGTCAAAACTACAGTGTAAGTGATGTTATAAGGACATCAGGTCTTTTGAGGATTCAGACCCTTCACTAAACACCCGAGTGGGCGAGTGTCCTGAAGCCTTAGTTCCTGATATTGTGGGGACAACTGCAGCTCCAAGGCTGTCTAGCCACTAAGGAGTGTTCTGACCTTGGTGTCTGTGTCTTTTGACTAATTTTAAAATTTTAAAAAAAGCCGGGCGGTGGTGACAGAGGCAGGTGGATTTCTGAGTTCGAGGCCAGCCTGGTCTACAGAGTGAGTTCCAGGACAGGAAAGGCTATACAGAGAAACCCTGTCTCAAAAAACCAATAAATAAATAAATAAATAAATAAATAAATATTAAAAAAATAATAAAATTTTAAAAAGAAAGAAAGAAGTAGTTGTCATGAATCAGATAATTTCTAGTGTTCAAATCTCCCCAGAGTCCTTTATGAACCCACTTCAGCAGATGAGGATCAGGAAATCAAAGACCTGTGCTGTTAGATTACTTCTCTGGATAAAACCTTGGAGAGCTGGGTGTGGTTGTGTACGCCTATAATCCCAATACTTCTGGGGGGGGGAGAGTTTGGGGAGGGGAAGAGGATTGAGAATTACAGACAGGATTAGACATATAGTGAGTTTGAGGTCAGCCTGGAATACAAGGTGAGAACTTACCTGAAAAACTATGTTTAGACCCTGATTCAAATAGAATGTACCATCCTTGGGGGGTATTTGAAGCTAGGTATGGTGCTGAATGGCTTTGATCCCAGCACTCAAGAGACTGAGGCCTGTGGGTGTCTCTCGGTTCTATGTTAGACAGGACTACATACTGAGTTCCTGTCTTAATAAAATAAAAGAGGTGTCTGAAGACAGGAAGTCATTGCTAAGTCTTTCAAGGAGTCAGGAAGAGAGATACTAGAGACCCTTAGAGCTGCCTCTTTCTACCTAATTCTCCTGCATGGTGAAGTCTCGTGGTGTCTGACACACACTGAGCAAACGTTGAGTGCTTTGTGAGTCAGTCTGTCACAAGATATCTCCTTGAGTTTCTGTGGTAAGCTTCCCTTTATACTGATGTTACTGATTCCCAACCCAGTGTTGGGGAATGCCGTCATTAAAACAGGGGCACAGAGAAGCTGCAGAGGAGTGGCTCACATTTGCAATCCCTCAGGAGGCTGAGGCAGGAAGGTTGCCAGGAATTTGAAGACAACCTGGGCTACAGAATGAGATCCTGTTTCAAACCAACAACGGTGGCTGGTGAGATGGATCAGCAGGTGCCTGCCAACCTGGGTTTGATCCTTAGGACTAAGAACAAAGAGGAGAGAGCTGCCAAACTTGTACTGTGGCATATGTGTACACACACACACACACACACACACACACACACATACACACACACATACACACACACACATGCACACGCACACACACAAAATAAATTTAAAAATGTAATAATAATAATAATGACCAGAAAGGGTCCTGATGAAATGACTCAATGAATAAAGGCACTTATCAGCACAACTGACAATTTGACTTTCATTGCTAAGCCCCCAAAAGAGAGAATTGACTCCCAAAAGTTGTTCTCTGACCTCTACACACACAGTGGCACACACTCACACTTGTGTAAGTGAACACACACACACATTCAGTTTCTAGCTACCCTCATGGTAGCTCACAACCATCTGAAACCCCATTCCCAGAGGGGATCCAACACCTTCTTCTCTGGCCTCTGTAGGCATCAGACACACAAGTGGTGCACCGACATACATGTAGGCAAAATACCCAGACGTATAAAATAAAAATTAAATTTAAAAGCGAGCATTCTGTTTTGTCTTTTATTTTATAGTAATAATTTAAGAAATCGACACACTATTAATCATTACACATTTTACAGCTGACCAAACTGACCTCTGAGAAAAGAAAGCCATCTCTTGCAGAACAGGTTTTTTAAATGCCCAAATCAAGTTTGTCATCCTTTATGACAGTACAGTCTGTGCTCCTGTTTCTCCTGCTTTGTGTGGTAACTTGATTGCCCGTGTCTGCAAAGCCTTCCCACTGGGACAAATTCTCTGCCCAAAAATAAATGGATTCTTTCCTTGGAAAGCATCAGTTGCATGTGAATGCCTGGGTTCTAGGAAACAGGGAGGTCTACCCAGGTCCCTGACTTGCTTGGATCTAGTAGAGGTACCTTGGCCTCCCAAACTGCTTGGAGCCTCGGTGTACATGAACAGATGGGTCTCCCCAAGATTAGTGCTGCGTGCTGAGTAGTTCTTTCTGGGAAGGGGTGACTCAGAAGGAAACTCCCTTGAACGACTGGCCTTTGCCTGCCTCGTCTTTACTCTCCAGTGAGATGCAGAGGCAGGGAGGGGCTGGACCACATGGCAATCCTGCTTTGGGGCAGAGTGGGGAGAGGTGACTTGACAGGAGGAGGGCATGATTGCAGGTAATTTGGAGGTACCTGGTCTGAAACCACCTCTTTTCAGGACAAAAAGTAGTAGACTGTGGGGCTTCCTTAAATATTGTCTCCAGTAGTCTCAAAATTCAGGGAGACAGCGACTCCACTTCTCCCAAGGACAGCCACATGCAACCTGTCCTTGACGCTGGTAGAGCCCCTAAGGCTAGTGATGGTTGCAAACTCCTACTGTGTAGTAGAGTCTAGTCTAATCCCCCCAGGCCAACAAGGAGGCAGTGTGTGTGTGACTAGTATCTGTTTGCAGGGTAGGGACCTGTGGCTGCTACAGGGAAACGAGTGGGCAGGAAGCAGGTGAAAGGTCTCTCTTCAGCTTAGCCTCCACCTGAACCCATGAGGTCAGCAAGCTGAACTAGGCAGGCAGAGCCACAGTGACTGACTGTTTCCCAAAAGCGGTTGGAGGGCAGAGGTCTTGCTCTGGTCATGAGTGAGTCAAAGACTGAGTCTCCTGTTCCTGGGCTTCTTTGAAATGTCCTTAGGGGTGTGGAAGGTACCAATTCCTGTCTTCATAAATTTTGCTTTTCTTTTTATGTATTTTTTTTTCACATTTATTTCTTTATTTTGTGTGTGGGTGTTAGATGACTCACACACTTGGCTCACATTTGGAGCTCAGAGGACTGCTTCTTGGGGTTGGTTCTCCTTTCAAATGTGGCTCTGAGGATCAGCCTCAGGTGGTCAGGATTGCCTGTCAAGCACCTTTACCCTCTCGGCCATTTCACTGAGGTTTGTTTGGTTTTTATTGACGCAGGGTCTCTCTACACAGCCCTAGGTATTCTGAAACTCACTATATAGACCAGGTTGGCCTCGAACTCACAGAGATCCTGCTACACCTGCTTCCCTATGCACCACTATGCCCGGCTGGATTGTTTTTAACTAGATTCTTGACGTGTAGCCCCGACTGGCAGAGACCTTACTACACAGACCAGGCTAGCCTCAAACCCGACGACGTAGCCCTCTCTTGCTTCTGCCTCCTGAACGCTGAGATTACCAACATGCACCACCGCAGCAGGCTATCAGCTTTGCTTCTAGAGTTTGTTTTTGTTTTAAGACAAGGTATATCTTGGCTTGCAGCTTCACAGGGATAGAGTCCGTCCTAGCGGGGAAGGGTATGTAAAGGTCGGTCAGAGAAAGAGAGGCGGCAGGAATAGCTGATCATTTTCGTCCGCACAGGAAGTAGAGTTAAGTGTTTAAAAGGCGGTGATGCTGATGTTTTGCATTAGGAAACTTGAGGTCATGTGTGAGGGGATGAGGAAGGAAGTGAGTGCCAGGGGTGGCCTGGGATATCCTGTTCTGATGTCACGCCACTGTGTGCCCATTAGACAGCATGCATGTTAAGAGTGGCTTTCTAACACTATCTCTTAATTTTCACAATCTGGGTATGCACAGACTCCAATGGGACAAGCCCAATCCCGCCCTCTGGAGTGCTCAGAGTTTTAGGAGCTACGCTTAAGGTACAAAGAAAATGCACTCTAATTACTGATAGAAATTACTGATAGAAGTGAGGAGATATCTCCAGAATGTTCAGACGCAAAGCAGATACTCCTGTGCTGTGTGGCTTTACCTCTGACCTATAGCCCTAGGTGGCTGAGGGGTTGATATGAGCCCCACCCAAGACTCCAATTTTCTCATTAAGGTCACTGGAATCCAAAGCATGTCATAGTGAGAACATTTGACAACTAAGACTCAAGCTAGTACTGGCACGTGTAGCTAGGATGCTGGCTGAGACCATTGGGCTACTGAGAAGGTATGCCTGGGTGTGTCATGGTTGGAAACCAGTGCCGGGCTCAGATTGTTCCAGAACACAGGTGCCCTTAAGCACTAGCTACACAAAGCAGAGTCTTGACCCATGGAGGAGCTCAGCTTCTAAGGTTTTGTGCTGCTGAGTTTGTTTTTCTTTTCCCAAGCTTAGTGATGCATCCTGTAAAATCAGCGTTAGGAAGCTGAGGCAGGGAGATTGGTATTAGGTCAAGGAACAGGTGGAAAAAAGAAAGAAAGAAAGAAAGAAAGAAAGAAAGAAAGAAAGAAAGAAAAAGACAAAGAAGGACTAAAACCATGGGACAGTTAAAAAATAATCAAACCATTAAAATGAATAAACAAAAGTAAATAAAAGTAAATAAATCACTAAATCTAGACTTGAAACAAAAATCATAATCTTGAAAATGTAAAAGATATCCAAGACTCATATACCAAGCGTTTTTTGTCCCTGGACAAGCCGGCTCCTGTGCCGTCCTGTTTTTTCTCAGTGGATAGCTTCAGTGGATAGCTAGCTTCACACCACCTTGAGTCTAACTTCTTTTTCTTTTCTTTTAAGATTTACTTATTTAATGCATGAGTGCTCTATCTGCATGTACACCTGTGTGTCAGAAAAGGGCACCAGATCCTATTATAGATGGTTACAAGCTGCCATGTAGCTACTAGGAATTGAACTCAGGACCTCTGGAAGGGCAGCCCGTGCTCTTAACTGCTGAGCCAACTCTACAGCCCCCAACATTGTCATTTTTTTTTTTCCCATCAGACTCCGCAACAGAGTCCGACAGGAAACATCGTCATTTTTAAATCACTATTTTTCTTCTGGCAATGCTCTCATGTTTAGTTGTTCTTTTTAAATTACGCGCGCGCGCGCGCGCGTGTGTGTGTGTGTGTGTGTGTGTGTGTGTTACAGAGCATTTATGGAGATCAGAAGATAACACAACTTCATTTTTTCTTCTACCACTGGAGGTGTGGGGATAGACCTCAGGTTGTCAGGCTTGGCAGCAAGTGCCTTTACCCATGGAGTCATTCCAACCCCCCACTCCACCCCTTTTTGTTATTAAAGACAAAGTCTTACTCTGTGGCTCAGGCTGGCCTGGAATTGTAGATGATCCTGCTTGCCTCAGTCTCTCAAATTCTGGGATTACAGGCATAAGCCACTATGCCCCGCCTTCCTCCTCTTTTCAACTTCAGAATAAATACCAAGTAAATGCCATTTCTTCTGGGAAGTCTTTGCTGACCCTGAGTTAGGGTTGGCTTTTTCTCCATGTGTTCAAACAGATCCCAGGAGATGTGTAATTGTCTGTTTCTTGGCTTGACTCCTTCATTAGACCATAATAAGCCTTGAGGGCAGTGACTGAGTCTTGCTGAGTCCTTGGTCTCCACTCAGCACACAGTGGGTGCTCACTGGATGTTTATGGGATGCATGTGTTAGGGACACTGCTGCTGCTTCCCCTTCCTTCTTAATAACTGACCTGGGATTCAAACCACCTGCCAGGGAAGGCACACAACTGCCCCAGGGCTAGAGATATAGCTCAGGGGTAAGACGCTTATCTAGCATTCAGAAGGCCATAGGTGCAATCGTCAGGAATGAGGAGAGATTACCTCTTGCAGAGAAGAGCCTTAAAGCCCAAAGAGGACCTCAGAAATGGCTCAGCTGGTTAAGTGCACTTGTAGAAGATGACAGGAGTTTATTTTATTTTGTTTTGCAGTTACCAAAGTGGTTTACAGAGCACAGTATCTGTGATTGTTGGGCACTGAACCCTTCTTGGGCTTTGAAATCAGAATGGAGGACCCTGCCACACTCATTTCTTGTTCCACACTCATTTTCTGGCTGAACAAACCAGTTGGGGGGGGGGTTAGAAGTGGGGAGTGGAACTGGAAGTAATATAGCACCATCTACTGTAGAAATAGTGAATTACTGTAGTTCACAGACTAGCAGGTAAGAATAAAGAAGTCACAGTTGGTGACTTTGAGAGCTTTAGTCAACAGTTTGGAAGCCTACACACACACACACACACACACACACACACACACACGCACGCACACGCACACGCACACGGACACACACACACACACATAACTTGTCTGTCCTGTCTGTCTGTCTGTCTGTCTGTCTGTCTGTCTGTCTGCCTGTCTATCTATTTTATTTTTAGCCACCAGGGAAGAAGTTTCCAGCTCAGCTCTACCTTGATTTCTCTATGCCCTGTGAATAGAGCACATGGTATCTTCAGCAATAGGGTCTGACCATCTAGTTCTGATGGGAAACTAAGAGGAATGGAAACTGCCTGTAGTGTTTTGAGGGCCCTAGTCAACAATTCATTGGGGGACAGCCCATCCCTGGTGCTGGGATTCTCATTTAATAACATGATTCCTGGCAGCAGTTTCATTCCAGAATACCTCTGTTCAAATCCTCTTTTTAAAAGCTTTTTATTTTTAATTAGGGTAACAAGTGTCACTTTTAAAAAAAGAGATTTATTTATTATGTATACAGCATTCTGCCTGCATGTATGCTTGCAGGCCAGTAGAGGGCACCAGATCTCATTACAGATGGTTGTGAGCCACACCACGTGGTGGCTGGGAATTGGACTCAGGACCTCTGGAAGAGCAGTCCGTGCTCTTAACCTCTGAGTCATCTCTCCCGACTTCCTTATAGCTCTTTAGTAATCTTTAGTTTTAGCTGATCCTCTTTCCCACTCCCTCCTCTCCCAATGTCCTTGTTCCCTTCCCTACTTCAACCTTTCCACCCCAGTGTCCCCTCCCCCTCTCTTACCACATGTGTTCTATGTTCTATTACCCTACTTTCTCTCACCCTCAAAGCCTCTTTTCTCCCTTTCATGGATGCCTTGAAACTACTCTTATTTATTTATTTATTTATTTATTTATTTATTTATTTAATGTATATGAGTATACCATTGCTCTCTTCAGACACACCAGAAGAGGGCATTAGATCCCATTACAGATCGTTGTGAGCCACCATGTGGTTGCTGGGAATTGAACTCAGGACCTCTGGAAGAGCAGTCGGTGCGCTTAACTATGGTCCAGAGCCATCTCTCCAGCCTTGAAACTATTCTTTAAACTGTCCCCATGTGAGGAGGCATTGATGGGGCTGCATATATATACCATGTGGTCTAGCCATACAAAATGAAATTCAGAGAGGTTTCCAAAATGCCCAGGAAACATGAGGACCACAGTCCTGTGGTGGTCTGTACACCGCAGAGAAGTCCACTCACCCACAGTTGTGCAGAGGGAGATGGCTCGTGTTCACCCAGAGTCCCTCTGCCCACCAAGAGCCTGTTTACACGAGGATTTACTGCAGTGCTGAGAAATTCCAGAAGGGGGCAGCCTGCTCTCAGCCCCAGCCGTGGGTTTGCATATGGCTACCTCCCTTCCCTTCCTAATCTCCTCCTCCTCTCCCTCCTTCTCTTATTCCTCCCCCTCTTTCTCCTCCTCTTCCTTTTCCTCTCCCTCTTTGAGACAGATTCTTCTATGTGGTCCAGGCTGTCTTTGAACTTTTTTTTTCAATGTTAGTTTTATTTTTTAAACAAACAAAACTTTTCTTTATCTTTTTTAATGTGTGTGTGTGGGTTTGCCTCCATTACGTGCATGTCTGGTGCCCTCTGAGATAAGGTTTGGGATCCCCTGGAACTGGAGTTACAGACATTTATGAGTTGCCATGAGGTCACTGGGAACCAAATGCAGGTGCTCTAAATTAGCGTCAAGTACTCTTTTTTTAAAAAAAAAAATCGTTTTTTAAAAAAATTAGTTTTATGTATGTGAATACACTGATTCTTCAGACACACTAGAAGAGAGCATTGGATCCCATTACAGATGGTTGTGAGTCACCATGTGGTTGCTGGGAATTGAACTCAGGACCTCTGAAAGAGCAGTCAGTGCTCTTAATTGTTGAGCCATCTCTCCAGCTCCTGCATCAAGTACTCTTTTTAAAAATTATTTATTTATTCATGTGTGTGTGTGTGTGTGTGTGTGTGTGTGTGTGTGTGTGTGTGTGCGCGCGCGCGCGCTTCCGTGTGCGTGTCACACTGCACAGGTGGAGGTCAGAGTTCAATTTGCAGAAGTCCTCTCCTTTCACCATGTAGGTCCTGGGGGTGGAACTTAGGTCATCAGGCCTGGGGGCAAGTGCCTCCACCTGCTGAGGGATCTCACTGGCCCAGTATCCAGTGCTCTTAACTACTGAGCCTCTTCAGTTTACTGTAGCCAGTTATACTAGTCCAAGTTAAAAGTGGATACCAAATGGTTACATTATACAAGCCGTGAGGTTTTTAAACTTGTGACAAGGGACAGAAGGGAAATCCTACTAACTGTAAGAAGATCCTCAACAAGGGACAGAAGGGAAATCCTACTAACTGTAAGAAGATCCTCACTGAAACTTCAGAAAGCCGCAGTATAAAAAACAAACAAAAAACAAAACAAAACAAAAAAAACCTTCATAAACTTTCAACTTAGACTTCACTGCATCCTTGGACAATCTGGTCTCTGTCAGGAACTGCCATGTTTTCTACTGTTCATCCTGTAGCTAAATGGCTTCTCCTTCTTCTGGGTGTTCAGTTAGGCTTCGTCGCAGGCAAATGCCTTCTTAAACGCCTTCACTCATTTCTTTTTTACTGTAACCATTGATGTCCTGTGGGCAGTAGTAAGGGTCTTCCTGTCATTTCTCTCCTGGATTCTTCCATGGATGCTATAATGTCTATTCCTGGTTGTCAGCTTGACTGTATCTCGAGTGAACTACAATCCAGAATTGAAAGGCTCACCTGTGATCCAGATCTTGAGCCATAGTGGCTATGAAAAGCTTAGGCCCAGGCAAGGTAGTACATGCCTTTAATCCCAGAAGACTCTCAAAGAATCCCAAAGAGATCTCTGAGTTCAAGATCACCCGGGACAAAGCAAGTCCTAGATCCAGGCGTGTGGGTACACACCTTTAATCTGGGCCACACCTTCTGCTGGAAGCCTACACCAGGACATTGGAAGAAGGAAGACTCATTCTTCTTTGCCTGCTTGCCTTGTGGGTCTGAGCAACTGCTAGATCCTTGGACTTCATTCACAGCTGCTGCCGACCATTGTTGTGGAGTTGGAATACAGACTGTAAGTCATCAACACATTCCCTTACTATATAGAGACCACCCAGAAGTTCTGTGACTCTGGAGAACCCTGACTGATACAGATGCCCTCAGTGCCGTTAGGAAACAGTCATCACTTCCCTTGCATCAGTGATGGGATCAAAAGACCAAGAGTCCCAGGGGATCTAGTGCTGGCTGCTCCCCAGCTGTTGATGGAGAGACTCTCTAAGGTCTAGTTCAAGGGCTCTGGGAAGTCCATAGGCATCTTTTACTACAGTACTCTGTTCCACCCCACATGATGTACCCTACAGCCTCATGACCTGCAGAATTGATGGAAACTGATGGGAATTAATGGGGTCAAAGAGTGGAGGTTCTGAATGGTGGACACACAACTCCTTTTCTTCCGTGGGTGTGGCTTCTGGAGGAGCGGGGACTGGGCCAGGATGACATGGGAAGGGCACAACTTTGAGTCTGGGGAAGTAGGGACATAATGGAAAGCAGCAGAGTCCTTGAGAGGGGCTCAGTTGTTGGGTGGCCTCAAATTTTATAAAAATTAAATTAAAATTATCTTTTCATGGGGGGGTGGGTGTCAGAGGACATGTGTGAAGGTCGGAGGACAATTTGCAGGAGTGACTTCTTTCCTCCACTGTGTGGGTCTCAGAGACCAAACTCAGATCCTCAGGCTTGGCAGCAAGCCTCCTATATTATTCATTAAGCCAGCTTGCCAGCTCGGTCTTGAACTTCTGATCTTCCTGCCTTTTGTCTCCCAAAAGCTGCCCTTCTAAGTACTTATTGCAATGCCAGAGTGTTTGTGTTGAAAGTTAAAACATCTGTGCTTTTATTTTACTTTCTAGAATCTATTAATTATTATTGTTATCAGTGTGGGCGGGCATGTGTGTCATGTTGCCTGTGTGGAGATCAAAGGACAGCTCTGTGGAGTTGGTTCTCTCCTTTCATCTTCTGTGGGTTCTGGAGTTCAAACTTAGGTTGTTGGGCTTGCCCAGCAAGAATTTAACCTGCTTAGCAGTCTTATGCCAGGTGTTGCCTTTATAAATTGTTATTCCTTGTGTTGTGTTAATAAAGGACTCTCTCCGGCACGAGAGAGAAGGCTCAGAGGTTAAGAGCACTGGCTGCTCTTCCAGAGGTCCTGAGTTCAATTCCCAGCAACTACATGGTGGCTCACAACCATCTGTAATGAGAACTAGTGTCCTCTTCTGGTGTGGAGGCATACATGTAGGTAGAACACTATATACACAGTAAATAAGTAAATCTTTAAAAACAAAACCAAAACAAAACACAACGAAGGTCTCTGTCACCTTCATTTCCCAGAAGATATGCCTCAGAATGCCTGTCCATGGTCACACAGTTGATAATGAAGAGAACTGTAGGCTCTGGCCAGATCTTCTGTCTACTAAGTTCAGGACATTTCATGAAGGACTCTCTAAGAGTTACTTCAAGGACTTGGCAAAGTCTGTACTCTCTGTTCTATCCCACGTGATCTCCCCTATAGCTTCTTGACATGCTGAATTAATGGGAATTATATTTACAAACCATATAGGCTCTTCCTGAATCTAGGGAAAGGGGCAGTTCAGGGTAGTTGCTGAATTTCTGCATCCAGTTGCTATGGCGAGGGAGTTGAGAATCGTCAACAGCACTCATCTTTGCAATAATACTGTCTTAGCCATAGTTCTAGTGTTGTGAAAAGACACCATTCCCAAGGTAACTTACAAAGAAAAGAATTTAACTGGGGACTTGCTTACTTTCAGAGGTTTAGTCCATTATCATCATGGCAGGGAGTGTGGTAACATGCAGGCAGACACGGTGCTGTAGGGGTTGCTGAGAGCTTTACATCCTGACCCACAGACACAGAGAGAAAGAAATGTTGGGTCTGGTGTAGGCTATTTGTTTTTTGTTTGTTTGTTTTTTTGTTTTTGTTTTTGTTTTTTTTAGATTTATTTTATGTGCATGAGTGCTCTGTCTGTATGTATAGCTCTTCTGCATGCCAGAAGAGGACATCAGATCCCAGTATAGATGGTTGTATGCCACCCTGTGGTGGCTGGAAATTGAAGTCAGGACGTCTGGAAGAACAGTCAGTGCTCTTAACCCCAGAGCCATGGTGTAGGCTATTTGAAATCTCAAACCCCAGCCAACCCCACCACACACTTCCTCCAACAAGACGGTACTCCTAAGTCTCCTAATCTTTCTCAAATAGTGCCACTCCCTCATGACTAAGCAAGCGAGCATTCAAATATCTGAGCCTATGGGCATCATTCATGTTCAAACCGCCACAAAAACTATCCTTTATTTTGGTTCCATTTCCCGAATCACTGCCCATCTCTTTAAGTAATCGACCCTGTGCATGTAAAACGTTAAAACTCTTCATCAAGTGGTGTGTGGTGGTAAACATCTGTAGAACCAGCATTCAGGAGGTGGGGCTAGGAGGATTGCTTTATGTTACAGGCCAGCCTGGGCTACAGTAGTAAATATCAAGTCAGCCAAAACTGCAGATCAAGATCCTCTCTCAAACAAAACAGACAGTTTAGCATGGGCTCCCTCCCGTCTGCTCTCTAGCCTACGGTTAGATTGCACTCCTTGGCTCTTGGAATTGAGTGTGACTGAGGACTAGTGATATGTAAATGGAAGAGCTTCAGAATTCTTCAGTGTATGGTGGGTTGTGGCTATCGAGGAACAAACCCGTGAAGACACTGTGAGTTGGGTTTTATTGCTTTCACGACTGCACAACCCAAGGTGTCAAAAGGTCAAAAGCATTTGTCAGCTCCCTGCACTGTGCAGAGCGAAAGCGGGACATTGGGGTCGTTTAAGCCGTGTGTGGTAGAGGGAGAATGGCTTTTTGAAGACTGATAAACTACAATTAAATATCAGCTCTGTCACTATGAGCATGGGTTTTAGCAAAAGGTTTTGTTTATATTTTGAGACAGTCTCACCTTGTAGCCCAGGCTGGCCTCATTAATACTCTTCCTGACTCAGTCTCCAAGTTTGGGGGTACAAGTGTGAACCACTATGCTAAGATGATTTTTTTTTTAAAGTTTTTTTAATTGGTGCATTGTGGGGTTTACATCATGCACCCCAATCCCACTCATCTCCCCTTGTACCTCCCCTCCGCCTTTGCAGCCTCCTCCTCAACAGGAAAAAAAAAACCTCTTGTTATGGACGCTGTATTGGGTCACAGTGTGTCCCGCGGTGTAGCCTTTTCCCACACTTCTTTGCTTGCAAAGAAGTTCATTTCATTGCAATGAGTCTCTGGTCTGGTTCCAGGACTCTGGCCTTTGCTACTCTATCAATACTGGACCTCACGGGACTCCTCTCCGATGTCCTGTTGCTGCCCAGTGTCGTGGAGATCCTGCAGTTTTGGATCTGCAGGAGCCGCTCCTTCATGCACTCCAGCAGTTCGTTCATGGGGCAGATGTTGGAGTGGGCCAATACGAAGCCCTGGATCTGGGCCTGAGCGGTGTCTGAGCTGGGCAGTCCACTGGCTCTCCCACTATCACGCCCTTGGAGCTGGCTCACTGGCACCTCTCTCCTGAACAGGCAAGGTACAGGGCCCAAGTGTTGCAGCTGGTAAGAGAGGGACATGGCCAGTCTTCCCACTCTCATGATCCTGGGGCTAGTTCTCCTTCTTGTCATAGATGAAGAGGATGAGGGAGGTGAGGAGGGTATCTCTCCCTCATCCACAACATTGCCTGGCAGACAGGAGGCAGGAGCAGCTTTCCCATGCTCACACCCTTGGGGTGTGTCCTCCCTGCCCCATCAGGGTCAGCTCTACTGTGCTGCCTGGTTAGGTGCAGGGCCTGCTCTCCTGAGTGCTGCAGCTTGTTAGGGGATAAGGACAGCCTCCTGCTCTCATGACTCTCAGGGTCAGGTCTCTTGCCTGCCACAGGGGGTGAGGAGCAAGGAGAGGAGGTTATCTCCCTCATCCATGCTACCACACAGGAGATGAGTGGTAGCCCAGCTCTCCAATGCTCACCCTGAAACTCCTGCAGTGTGTTGTGGGTTGGGTGGCTGGGAACGCTGAGGGTTCCTCCAGGGTGGAAGTTAGGCACGCCGGCTGAGGCTGCAGCGGCTCATTAAAGGCTTCTCCATGGTTCTTCAAGCACAGTCCCAATGACACAAGAAAGACCATGAATTTTACAGGCTTTATTTCATGGCAGGTGTAGATGGATCTGAATGTACACCTCCATGAAACTCAGGGCAGACCTGAGTTACATAGGGGAGGGGGAGGGACTGGAGAAAACTGCTTGATTAGCTCCACCCTCTGGCCTTCAGGTACCTCATTAGTATGTAAATCTCTCTAGGGCCTGAGGCCTGTTCCTGGTGACTGAAGGTCATAGATCTTTCTGTGGGAGAGGCTGTGGAGGGTTGAAGTTAAATGAAAAGAACCAGGGTCCAGGAGCAGAGCCGAACTCCTGCCGTCCAATAAGGGTCTGGGGTTCCAAGCTCATGCTTGACCAAGCACCCAGCTGCTTCTCACAGCCCACGGCCCCACAATGTGTAGCACCTCTCTCCTGAGTACTATAGCTGGCTAGGGCTGAGGACAGCTTTCCTGCTCTCAGGTCCCCAGGGCCAGCTCTCCCACAATGCCCAGGTGAGGGGTGGGGCCAGTTCTGCACAGCCCTCAGATATCAATATGTCCCCGGGCAGCAGCCCAGACCATGGGCATCTGCCTGGCCTTTGGTGGTAACAAACCCATGTTGCTGAGGGCCACAGATCCAGATGTGGCCCCTGGTGGCAGCACAGACAACAATCCCGTTATGGTCCCAGGTAGCATCATAAGTTACTCACATTAGGCTGTTCCTCTCTACCCTCGAGTCTCCAGTTCTGCCTCTCTTCATTGTGCCCACATCCTTCTGTTTCTCTTTCTCTTCTATTTCTCCACCACTTACTAGCTACCAGGGTCTCTGAGTGTCTGGGGTCATCTCAGGAGTCGTCTCAGGAATACTATGCCCCACTTGTGCATTTTGGCACCAGGTAGGGTCATCTGGGGAATCATTTGCCCTCCCAAGCCTGCATGGCACCAGACTGGTGGTCATCTCATGCTAGCTTCCTGTCTGGACCAGTCTAGTGGTCATCTCAGGCTGGCTCCTTGCCTGGCCCGCCCAAGTGACCCCTTGCAAGGATCCTCTGTCTCAGGCTTACCCAGGGGCCCTGTGATCCCAGGTAGTGTTCTTCTAGTTTCTGGTTTGTTCCCTGTCCTGGAAGCCTATCCAAGTCTGTTTGGCACAGGATTGGTGGTCATCTCGGACTAGCTTCCTGTGCAGGACCCTGGCACTAGACTGGTGGGTGTCTCAGGCTTGATTTTTACAGAGAATGTTAGGCTACTAATCTAATGATTCAGGTGTTCACAGGTCAGAACACTGAATGTAACCTCTCTCCTCTCTGCCACCTACTGACGCACATGTGGCACAGCAGCCACACTGGCAACATTCTGGAGGCAGGGGTGAAGCTGCTTTCAAAGACACCCACCCCCCCACCCCCCCCCACCCCCGTCTATCTGAATGGCAAAGATCAAATGACCAACCTAACCCTGTGAAATGGCAGGAAAGAGGCAGAGCTCCTGGAACTGGACAGTCAGGAACGACGCACACAGGAACTTCCTCTATGACTCTGGGAAGTGTCTTAGTGCTTTTCTAGCCGATCAATCATACGTTCACCACGTCTCTCATGATTTCCTCTCTGGTCTAAGAGAGATGATCACTTCATTCATACAAGAATCTATATTTAAGTGAACAGAGTGGCTCAATTCATAACTGTTTCACACTGGAAGCAAACCAGATGTCCTGGTGATGAGAGAAAGGATAACCAGTGCACAGATGTGCTATTCAACAAGAATGAGCAGGTGTATCAGAAAGCGTGCACGCACACGCGCACACAGACACAGAAACAGACACACACACACACACACACACACACACACACACACACACACACACA
>JANHMN010000016.1:36185689-36224279 GCA_030674055.1 Rhabdomys pumilio | reverse complement strand
TTTTTTTTTTTTTTTTTTTTTTTTGCTTTTTTGAGACATGGTTTCTCTGTGTAGTGTAGAGTGAAAAATTATAAAGACCATTTTATAAAATATATACAGGCTCATTAGTTCCAGGAAGGCGGAACTGAAAGTAGGATTTCGGGCCTTCACTGCCCCATACATTCCTCAAGCCTCAGGGAAGAAAATCCACCTGTGGGTGGGGTAGGCCCGAAGCAGGAAGACACATTCCTGGCCACAAAGGAAAGTAAAAAGGCATGCCCAGACAAGTCCTAACTAGCCATCCTGCCGCCTCTGCAAGTTGCTGATATTTGAAATAACCAATCATGTGTAACAGCGCCAAAGTCTCCCGCCTTTCCCTACCCCTACCCATAAATAGCTCCCGCCTCTGGGGTTCTCCTTCGTGGGACGGGTTTCAACCCAAGGGCCCTTGTTATTAAACTACCTTATGCAAATGCATCAAGGAAGTCTCTCGTGTGTCCGTGGGTGAGCGCCGGTCCAGACTTGAGATAGGGTCCCCTCGGGGGTCTTTCAGTAGCTCTGGCTATCCTGGAACTAGCTGTGTAGACTAGGCTGGCCTCAAATTTTCAGATATCCACCTGCCTCCTAAGTGCTGGGATTAAAGACTTTTGCCATATTGCCCAGCTCTTCTCGTTTATTTATTTATTTATTTATTTATTTATTTATTTTTAATTTTGAGACAGGATTGCTATCTTAGTTAGGGTTTCCATTGCTGTGAAGACACACCATGACCTGTAAGGGTCTATGACTTGCTGAAGAATGATATCCCCGACTCAAATAGTGTGTAAACACAGAGTGGGTTTTTTTTGTTTTTTTTTTTTGTTTTTCAAGACAGGGTTTCTCTGTGTAGCCCTGGCTGTCCTGGAACTCACTCGGTAGTCCAGGCTGGCCTCGAACTCAGAAATCTGCCTGCCTCCGCCTCCCAAGTGCTGAACACAGAGTGTTTTATTCTGTAGAAGTTCAACATGTTAGTGTCTCTCATTACCAAGATAAAAAGACAGCCAAGTGAGCTGACAGGCCAGATTTAAAGCACATTAAGGGAACTTCAGGGTAGGTGAGCTTTGTTTTAGTCTGTCTTTAGACATTCCAGAACCATTACCAAGGCCTGGGGGCTGGAGCCTGGGGTTTTTTCCTAGTAACTGACTTGCCTGGGCTTGTCTGGACTTGTCTGGTTCTTAGGCGGAGTCTCCTGGACTGTTCGTTTGAAGCCTGTCATGGAGTCAGTCTAGCCTTTTCATTTCCCCTTCAGTTTTGGGCCACCTCGAATGCTTGAGTTGCTTCTATGGGCTGGTATTGTTGTTTAAATCTGTTCCGTAGCAAACCTGACTAAAACATTGATTATGTAAGGACCACAAGTCAAAGTTACCAGATATATTTTTTGTCTTGTAGTCTCTTTCTGACCAGAAATAATATTTTGTTGTACCTAAGTCTGTACAGAGTCCTCTCTGCTGGAAGAACAGCAAGTCTAGACCTCTTCTGTTCTTTAAGACTACTTCTGTCAGGAAGAATAGGGGATCCTGAGGACTGTGATGGACTTTTTCATCTCTTGTTTATCTGTATCTATCACCATCATAGGGCCTTGTAATTTTTATCTTGGAGTATTAGGGCTGAGGCCCCTACACTAGCAGCTCTGGCCGGCCCTATGCCAAGGAAAGAACCTAGTAACCCAGTGGAAATGGCCACTCTTTTAACTCGATTGTTTGGAGGAGTTAGCTGGTTGAAGACATCCTCTGTTAGTATTCTGTCTAAACTCCACCTCCACAGTTACCTGGCAACAGCCAGGTATGTTCTTCCCCACAGTTACCTGGCAACCGCCAGGTAGGCCTGGCTCACTATAAAAGGGGCTGCTTGCCCCCTCCTCACTCTCTTAATCTCTTACTCTCTTATCCTCACTCTTACCCTCTTGCCTCTCTGTCCCCTCCCCCCTTCCTCTCTCTTCACGTGGTCATGGCCGGCCTCTACCTCTACTTCTCTTCTCTCTTCTTCTTCCACCTTCTTCCCCCCACCTTTGCCCTATCTCCTGAATAAACCTCCTCCCCCTTGGAACCGTGTGGTCTGGAGTGGTCTGTTCTGAGCTGCGGTCGGACTTCTTAGAACAACTAACATCCTCCCCAGAGTAATAAGTCACTCTGGGTACAAGCTATACTAGAACATAAAATTCCTCAGTTGTATTTACAACCAGGCCATAATTGCATGGAGTAAGCCCCAAGGTACAAGCCCACCAAGCATTTTCTGGGGGCAGCATGTATCCTGCAACAGTAGGGGTTACAGTGCGGTTGCAGAAGTGAGAATAGGGTGAGGGTACCTTATTTCCAATGCAGAGTCCCTGTCCAGTAACCAACAGTTCTGTGTTAAGTCTGAGGAGAAAGGAGTTAAATCAGCAGTCCAATCAGCCTTCTTGCCAATCACTGTGAACTTGATAACAAAGTTGTTGCATTGTCCCCTGGGGATACCCAGATAGTAAGGGGGTGGGGTGGGGGCTATAGGACAATTGGAGTTGCAATTTTAGCAGATCAACAGGGTATAAGGTCACCTTTCATTTTTCCTGTGGAAGTTCGTTCACCTGGAAGTCTCCTCTGCTGGGATCTCAGCTGCTGGATCACCTCTCTCCTGGTAGGTTTAATGTGGAAGTAGTGTATCCATGTCCTGACCTCATCCACCTTAACAGCCATAGGCATGGTCAGAATCATGGCATGAGGTCCTTTCTAGCAAGGTTCCAGAGTCTTGTGTTATGTCTCGTAATCTAGACTTCATCATCTGATTCAAAGCAATGGGGATTAGGGGAAGGAGCAGACTCATAAACCTGGGGGATGGCAGGCCAGAGTTGCTTCTGGACCCTATGGAAGCCTTTTAAGGATTTTAAAAACTTACGTTGGTCATATTTAGCTAAGATATCAGACTGGAGGTTAGACAGCATAAGAGGGGACCTCCCATATAGGATCTCAAAGGGGGCGGGGGGGGGGGGGGGGCTATTCCTAGCCCTGTATAAGACGTAGGTAGGAGAGATGCCCAATCACCACCAGTTTTAGGAGTTAATTTGGTCGAGGCCTACTTTAGGGTCCGATTCATCTTCTCTACTTGCTTTGAACTCTGAGGTCTGTATGTACAATGTAATTCCCAATTGATTTCTAGAACCTGTGTTAGAGATTGAGTTACCTGGGAGAAGAATGCTGCTGGTCTACCGTCAGACCCAAGCAGGGCAGGCAAACCATAGCTGGGTATGATGTCTAGAAGCCTCTTTGTGACTAAGAGGAGGGTCTCAAAGCCCACTTTCACAGTGACACACTTCCACCAATGAGGCTACACCTCCTAATAGTGCCACTCCCTGGCCCCCCCCATAGGCTTGTTCAAACATATGAGTCTATAGGGACCATACCTAAACATAGCATAATACAAAATACATTTAGTCCAACTTCAAAAGTCTAAAAGTCTGTAGCAGTCTCAACAATGTTAAAAGCCCAAAGTTCAATCACTTAACTGTAATACCCTATAAAGTCAAAAAAACAAAAAAAACAAACAAAAAAAAACAAAACAGATCACATACCACAAGCATCACAGGATATAAATTACCATTCCAAAAGGTTATAGTGTAGAAATACTGGACTAAACAAGACCAAAAACCTGCTGGGAAAACTCCAAACTCTGCATCTCCATGTCTGATGTCGAAGCACTCTTCAGATCTCCATTCCTTTAATCTTTGTTGACAGCAACAAACTTCTTTCTCTCGGGCTGGTTCCACTCGTTAGCAGCTTTCCTTGGCAGATAGCCCGTGCTCTGGCATCTGTAACATCTTGGGGTCTCCAAGGCAACTTCAACATTACAGCTTCTTGTTCTAATGTCTGAGATCCACACAAGATCTTCTGGGCTTCTCAAAAAGGGCTTAGGTCACGTCTCCAGCTCTGTCCTCTATAGCACTCTAGGCTCTGGCTGACTCTGCTGTGCTGCTGCTGCCGTTCCTGGTGGACATCATCCTATGGTACTGGCATCTCCAATATGCTGGGGTCTTTCAGTGCAACTCGGCTTCTCCAATAGCCTCTCATAGGCTCCCTTTATGGTGCAAAGTCTCAACTTTTTTGCATGGCCCCTTCAGTCTTAGGTTGTCAACTACAACTGAGGCTGCACCTTCACCAATGGCCTTCTTTGGCCTCTCACAATGCCAAGCTTCAGCTATTCCCCATGACCCCTTCATGCCTTCAAAACCAGTACCACCTGGGTGACTCTTACACATTACCAAGTACAGCTTCTGTACGAGGTACATCTTTGGCTTATCTCTGGAACACAGTTTTTTGTGCTCTCAGAAAACACTCCCCAGATTTCACCTCAGTGATGCTGGCCTCTTTGTAATCACTGTTAATTTCTTAGTTCCAGCTAACCAGCATTAGTTGTCCCTGTAGTCTCTTCTATTCTTGACTCTAAAGCCAGAGCCACATGGCCTAAGCTGTTCTGCTGCTTGCTGGGGCTGGAACATGCTGTCGCCTGCCCTCTTGTTCTATTACATTGTCACTAGCTTTCTATTTTTCATCTTCTTCACTGTCTAAGCTTGACTGTCCTGGAATTTACTCTGTGAACTCACCTTGAACTCAGAGATCTGTATGCCTCTGTCTCCTGAGTTCTGGGATTAAAGGCATATACCACCACATCTGGACCTGAGTTTCTGTCTACTTGGAACTTGCTCTGTACCTGGCTAGCCTCGAACTCAGAAATCTGTTTGCTTCTGTCTCCTGAGATAAAAGGTGTGTACCACCATGCCTAGGCCTAAGCGTTACATGGCTACTATCCCATAAGATCCAGAAAAAGCCTGTGTCTTCCAGCCTCAAGATCTGGATCACAGTTGTGCTCTCTGTTTCGGATTGTAGTTCATTTCAGATTAAAAGTCCAAATAAAAACAATGACCAAGTCCCTTGTTCAATTTCAAAAGCATAAACAATAAGCTTAGCAGGTGGGAATCTTGCTTCGATGTCACCACTTTCTTAATCTGTTTATCTCCTTGAAGACACAATTCCACGCCATTCTATTTCCTGATGCCCCTTTATTCTTTGAACCATATATTTTATATTTTTCCTTTCTATGCTTGCTATGCTTCAGAAAGCCCTTTTTAAGAGCAAACTAGAGGGCACATCTATGCTGGGCTTTTCTGAGACTTCCTTTGTCAATGCAATTAATTGAGATCTCTTTACATTAGCTTCAGGCAGACACTTCAGACAAGGACAAAAAGCAGTCACATTCTTCACCAAAATATCACAGGAACAGTCTCTAGGCCACATACTACAATTCTTTGCCACTGAAAGCTCTTGGGTCAGAAGGCCTACACCGTTCAAATCACCCTCAGCAGCAATGTCTTCCACATTCCTACCAGGATGGCCCATTAAGCCCTTCTTTAAGCATTCCATCGCTTCCCAAATCCAAAGTCCTAAAATCCACATTCCTCCAAATAAAAGCATGGTCAGGCCTATCACAGCAATACCCCATTCCTGGCACCAACTTCTGTCTTAGTTAGGGTTTCCACTGCTGTGAAGACATACCACAACCAAGGCAACTCTTACAAGGTCAACCTTTAATTGGGGCTGGCTTACAGGTTCAGAGGTTCAGTCTGTTATCATCCAGGCAGATTTGGGGCTGGAGGAGCCAAAAGTTCTACATCTTGATCCAAAGGCAGACAGGAGAAGACTGGCTCTCATGTGGCTAGGAGGAGGATCTCAAAGCCCACCCACACAGTGACACACTTCCTCCAATAAGGCCATACCTGCTCCAATAAGACCACACCTCATAATAGTGCAACTCCCTGGGCCAAGCATATACAAACCACCACAATTGCTGTATTCCCATTACCTCAACTTCTGGGCTAGCTGAAGTTAAAGTCCTGCACCATCAAGTGTAATCATAATTTTGCTTTGTTTGTTTGTTTGAGATAGGGTTTATCTGTGCATCCCTGGCTGGATTGGAACTTGCTATATAGTCTAGACTGGCCTTGAACTCACAGAGATCATCTTACCTCTGTCTTCTGAGTGTTTGGATTAAAGGCTCTCCTTCTTATGGTTATTATTGCTGTGATGAAACACCATGACCAAAAGCAAATTGGAGAGGAAAGGGTTTATTTAGCTTATACTTCTATATTGTGGTTCATCACTGAAGGAAGTTGGAACAGGAACTCAAGCAGGGCTGGAATCTGGAGGCAGGAGCTGAGTGGTGCAGGGGCCATGGGGAAGTGCTGTTTACTGGTTTGATCTTCATGGCTTGCTCAGCCTACTTTCTTATAGAACCCAGCACCACCCATAGAAGGCTGGGCCCTCCCAGTCAATCACTAAGCAAACAAGCACTACAGCCTGATCTTAGGGAGGCACTTTCTCAATTGAAGTTTCCTCCCTTCAGATGGGGGATGGGGAGTGCCCACGACAGAGTCTGGTGCCAAGGGCAGAACTAACTTCTGTCAAGTTGACATAAACCTAGTCAGCACAAAGACCATAACCTTGAAATGGATCTTCCAACTTTTTAAATGTTTATTTATTTTATTTTATGTGTGTAGGTGTTTTTCTACATGTATATCTGTGCAGCATGGTCACGCAGTGCCTGTACAACCCAGAAAAAGGCCACAGATCACCTGTTACAACCTTACGGTTGAAGCCACCATACGGGTGCTAGGGAAGCAGGGTCCTGTGCAAGAGCAACCAGCATTCTTAATCACTGAGCCATCTCTCCAGCCCCAGATCACTGAGTGTTTATTATTTATTCCTCAGATTGTCAGATGTTTGAAAAAGTATTCAGTGTAAGAATTGTCAGCTGTTTGTTTTCTTTCTTACTCGGCCTCCTCAAACAAATCGCCTGAAGGCAGTAACTCTTTTCCTTGCCTTCCCAGAGTTGCTTTATGAAAGCTGACAATAGTTAAAAAAAAAAAAAAAAAGCCGAAATAGAGTGTTTTCTAGGCAGCAGATGAGCAAATATGAGTATCGTGTGTGCTCGACCTGTATTTCCTTGTAAAAGGGTACCGCAAGCAGGGCAAGACCTGATTGGGTCTTTACCTTTAGGAGCCAGTAGCCATTTGTCTTCTCTGGGTAGTGGTATAAAGAAATGGTGGAGTTGTTGAATAGGTACAGGGCTTGATGGAGTGTCCCACCTCTCTTGCCTAGGACTGGAAGCACTCCAAGAGGCCATGCTATGGTTCATTACCCTGGCGTTTGCGTTCCCTTTCCTCAGATAAAGCCAGGAGAAACTCGAAGGTGCACGAGACAGGGTACAGCGGAGGTCTTCTTCAGTTGGGTCCTTGAAGAACACAAACCTCACCCCACCTCACCATCTGCTTATCTACTTACTCTTGAGCCTGAGTTGCGACTCACCGGGGCGGAACAGAGTGTGTTGCCAAGGGCAGAGCCCGATGGACTCCAGGACCCTAAACCAGCTCCTCCAGAGCCCCGCCTCCAAACATCCAGTCCCGCCTCTTGCAGCAGACTCCGCCCACGGCCCCGCCCCCTCCCGGAGCGGACTGGGGCTCTTATTGCTTACACTGGTCCGGGAGCCTCCACGCGGAGAGGCTCCCCGCCGCCCAGAGCTGCGGCCTCCGAATGGCATGGAGGAACCGCTCTCACCCCCACCGGAGTCCGGGCTGCTCTCGCCGCTGCTGCAGGGAGGCGGAGCCGCTGCTGCTCCAGAACCCGGAGCCCGGCAACACCCGGGACATGAGACCGCGGCGCAGCGGTACAGCGCCCGCCTGCTGCAGGCCGGCTACGAGCCGGAGAGGTGACGCCCAGGGCAAGGCGTGCGGGCGCATCCGGGGCGGGCGGCAAAGAAGGGCGCGGCAGCGTCGGGAGACCGGGTAGCGCTGCGGGGGGAGGCCAGGGGCAGGTCCCCTCCACTGCCATTCCACTTCCCCAGACGCAGTTAGACTGTCATACACCTGACTCTGGCTGGCGGATGCAAGCGGACACTGTGCAAAAAACAGTTCAGTGCCGCGTTGCTCCGGGGAGCTGGGGAGAGGGCGCAGGTTGTAACATCGCTCCCTAAAATTTTATCTAAGATCCGACCTATACTACACACTTAGCGACGCTTGGTGCAAGTGGCTCCGACCTCTGGGGTACAAAAAGTGCTTGTTGGAGTCCCGGTCCAACGTTGCTTTCTCCTCAGCTTTCTTCTTCCTACAACTGTCTTAGTTGGTGTGGGTGTCCGGATTGAGTGTCTCCCTAGGACCAGGTGAAGGTACTTGCACTTCCTCACTAGGCACTGAGGTCCAGTGAGGCTGCTGCTGTTCACTCCCTGGAGAGACTTGTACCCCACTGAAGGGGTCTGGAAGGCAGTGAATGAGGGTCGCTGGGGAAAGAGTTGGGGCAGTGAACTGGGCCTCAAGGGAACTAGCTGGAAAAAGAGACAGCGGCTAATCTCTGGATTGTATCGCAGTTTGAAATGCAATCCTACCATCCTTCCGGTCCAGGGGATTTGGACTTCTTTCTCTACCCCATCTGCTGGTGCTCAGCGGCTTGGGGAGGTGACCTGGCAGCTGGGCTTTGGGGGAGGGTGGTCTGGGGAATTAGCCAGGTAGTTCTGCTTAGGGTCTGGCCTCTTACATAAGAACTTTTAACGGCTTTAGGGGCTACGAAGCTCAGCCCCTCTTGCCGGTGCTGGTTGTCTTTAGAACCGACTTAGGCTTAAGCATTCCCCATCCGTTTTTCTATAATAGAAATCTAGGTTGGAGGGCTTGGGGTGTTAGAGAGGTGCTACAACAGGGAGGAAGCGGGCCGTGGCACTTGTGAGCTTGAAGGAAGCCAGAATTGTAGAATTCCAGAGTTCAGGCAGCTGCATCTCTTTTCCAGATGTACTGCTGCATCAAAGGGATAGTGCCAACCCCACACTCTCCCGCCCCCCACTTAGGCTCAGACGGGCCTGTGTGAACTTGAACCCCAGTCAGGCCAGTATAAGATTCAAAACCTGCCGGCTAGACCCACCATCTGCTTCCACCAACCTGAAGCTGTAGGAAGAGGCAAGGATTCTCTGAGAAGCGCTGGGCTTGAGTCCAGCGTTACTGGTTATCTCTGGCTTGAACTTGAGTGAGCCCTGCCCACTTATCCAGGCTTAATAATGCTAATGTGGTCATTACCTTTCCCCCCCTAAAAGTGTTGTTTTGAAATCTTGTTCCTCTAAACAACCTCAGATCAGATCCAGTCCTCTGGGCTGCTTGCCTGAACTTCAGTGCCCTGGTGGACACTATTCCCCTATTCCCCTGAGCAGCTGGCTTGGACCTGCCCCCTGCCCTTGAAGCTGTGAGGAAGGGAGTCTCAGGGGACCAGCTGCCCTTCCTTGAGTTGAAGAGGCCCACTGGTTGCCTGGTGTCTCCTCCCTGTGGAGGAAGCAGCTGGGGAATTGCAGGAAGAGGGAGGGGGGAAGCCAGGGGGATGGATTAAGTCTCTAGAAAAGGACAGCCTTGAGCCCAGCAGCTTAGAGTAATGAAGAACTCTGACATAGGTCAAAGCAGGAGGGGGAATGGGGCCCTGACTGGGAAGGTGACCCTCCCCATAGCTCAGACTGCCAGTCTCTTCTCCTGGGACTCAGGAGACACATTAAAGTTACCTGAGGTGGTCGGGCCCAGCTGCTCTCCTGGGCACAAGCCTTGGCTGAACTCTGAACCAGAGTCAGTCTTGACTCGTGATGTAGGGAATAACTTACCCATAGCAGGCTCCTTAGAAACCCAGAGAGACCATTGGGGCAGGCCATGCTCAGAACCTGTGATTGACATGGTGGCTATTTCTTCTGTGTCCAGGAAGGGCGGTTCAGAATGACCAGGGTGTGTCTTCTGGCTAGTCTCATTGCTCTGACTATTGATAACAAGCAGACTCTAGTCTAGTGCTGGCTCCCCATATGGCCTAGGCTTCTAGATTGAAGCTTCGAGTGTTGGAGAACCACAGGGGAATCCCTGGCAAGCACACCAATTCCTAGTTTCCAAAAACTCCAACAGTCTCCTCTCCTTTCTGATGTTCCAGGGTTTTCAGAATTCACACCAGGCCCTATCCTTTGGGCTCCACTGGTACCCACCTCCTAAGAGCCAAGAAGACATCTGCAAATCCTATGTAATAGTTGATCTCTGTGGGAGACTTTCCTTTCCCTTTGCACATGGATGGAAGAGACTCTGTTTTCCTGGCAGGGTCCCGGGGGCATCATTGGGGAGGTTGGGCACCCCAGAGAGCCTGGTGTCTTGGAAGCCAAGGCTCCCCTGGGCCTGGCTGTCACCACACTATTGAGAGGTAAACAAACCCAGCCTTCCTGGGATGGGGAAGGAAGGAGCTACATAGCAGCTCTCAAGGCAGGGAGGGAGAAGAGTGTCTCCAGGACCTAGTTTTCTCCCAAAATGTGTGGGAACTTCAGGAGGGCAGGCTAGTGGCTGGGGGAGAGCGTAATGATCTGGGATAACACTTCTGGCCACCTCTACCTTCCTCCACATGTGAATGGTTTGCTACCTATTGTCTCAGATTGAAATCTGGGTCTTGCTAGCCACTCAGAACTGACCACTAAAGTTCTCCTAAGGGGGGGGAGACTGCTTCTGTCCTTGTTTGTATACATACTTGTTTATGCCACTGCCCCAAACCTTTGAATTTTCCCCAACTTCTAACCTGACATTATTATTTCTGCTTCTCTAGACTAACCTTCCTGGTCTTTCAGGACCTGATAATTAGCTAGCTCTCTCTCTCTCTCTCTCTCTCTCTCTCTCTCTCTCTCTCTCATTCGTGTGTGTGTGTGTGTGTGTGTGTGTGTGTGTGTTCGCACGCGCGCGTAGTCTGGGACTGGGAATAGCCCTTCCCCTTCTGAACTGTAGGCTTTGCACCAATGCATGAGGAGATCCAATAACTGTCAACTAATAGATTGCGGAATATATGTGTTCATTTATGAAGACTGCTTAGAAGACGGCAGATGACTCTAAGGCTTCCCAAATATCAAGCATTATTTTTTGTTTTGTTTTGTTTAAATCTTGCTCCTTAGGAATTGCGTGGGTCCAGGCAAGAAGTGGTTCAGGGCCCATCTCTGTGTGTTGGGGAATTTTGAGTTCAGGCTGATATTTCAAGGCTCTGGGGCTTTTATCAGGGTCGGGAGAATGACAATTGAGAAAAGGTTAGAGGTACCCCTAGGGTAGGTAATGGGAGACTTAAGGGGTTCAGTGGCCTAAGGAATCTAAGGGGCCCAGCCAGACTAGGGGTGAACCCTGTGAGGTATACGGCTGGGGTTCCGGGTAGCATGTTAAAGAGCAGCAAAGGGGGCGTGTCTACGCTTGGCTCTTTCTCTGGTCTCACATCCTGCCTGCAACCCCGCCCTGGTCGCCAGAGCCGAGGTGCTATTGCGGGTGATCAGGGCGTGAGTGCAGCAGCGGTAGCAGGGCGAGCAGGGCAGGGCCTTTGTGCGACGAGGGGCGGAGGCAGCGATCTCCGAAGGAGGGGCTGGAGGAGAGGGCGGCGCCCGGGGCCTCCCTCCGCAGCCGCAGCCCCCGCCCCCGGCCCACAGCGGCAGCGTGGCCTCGGTGCGCGTCAGCAGCGGCGGCGGCGGCGGAGGCAGTGGCAGCGGGGCGGCCCGCGCGGGTGTTTATGTCGGGTCGCGGTGTCTCCCAGCAGCATGGCGGACTACCTGATCAGCGGCGGCACCGGCTACGTTCCCGAGGATGGGCTCACCGCGCAGCAGCTTTTCGCCAACGCGGATGGCCTCACCTACAAGTAAGCACCGAGATTGGCCCTACCTGGGTGAGCACGCCGCCGCCCGGCGGCCCCTGGCCCCCGCCCCACACGTGCACCTCTGTTCTTCGCTGACGCCCGAATGCCCTCGCCCAATAAGAGTGACTTGGGGCCAGTGGGGGCTGGGCAAGGGAAGGAAGGAGGCTCGCACCAAGAATAGAGAGGGACGTGGCACAGCGACATCACTGCCCAGGGAGCCTTGACTGATAACTGGCTAGCATCGAGGCCAGCCTGCTCCCTTACTATTCTCCCGAGTGTCTTGACCACCCTGGAGAGGCCTTGGGACATGCGGGAAAGCGAGAAGTGGCTATTCTAGGGGGACTTTAACCAGCATGATCCAGGATGTCATCCTCCCTCGAGCCTCACCGTGAAAGTAGGGAGGTCTCAGGATCCCATATCAGGCAGCTGTTTGAATAATAATTCCCAGGAGGGGCTCATTGGGCAGTAGCGTGGCCCTTTCCATGTCTAATCCAGCCCTCCTACTTGTGCGGCTTCCTGCCCATAGGATGGGACTGATACCCTCCATGAATTTTCTGTGCCAACCCTTCAAGCCCACTCCACGTGGCGTTTTGGAGAAAGGTAGAGACCTACCTGTCTGCCTCAAGCTTAGCTTGCATTTTCCTGTGGGCCCTCGGCCAGTTCTCCCTGCAGGCCTGGCACTAGCTGTGTCTCCTGGCTGCAGGACGACATCCCTGCCAGGAAGTCGCATCAGAGCCCTTGATGCGGGCAGAATAGCTGCCGGGGAGTCAGTAGCATCTGTGGCCTGTCACCTGTCGTCTTTACCCTGCTTCATAAATATTCCTGTTTGTTGGTCAATTTTCCTGTTGCTCAGAGGAAGGTGCCCTTCTGCGGGCCCACAGGTGAAGGGTGATTTTATCTAGAAAATGCCAATGGGCCCAGACTCATGTATTTCTTCTCTGGCCTCTAAGTCAACTACAGAGGGAAATAGGCTGACAGGGGAGGTCAAGATGGGGTCAAAGTTCTTTGCTGCCTTGGTGGTCTTTGATGACTATAGATGGGCTATATCTTTGATAGGAGTTTTACTGTGTGCCTGGGGAAGTTTGACAGGGAGCTCTTAAGAGTTTCTCTTTGATTTTGGTGGCAAATTAGTCACAGCAGTCCTATCTGCCCTGTGGCTTTTGTTTCTGGCATGAGAAGTGCCTCCTGCTTTGCCTAGCTGGGCTCAGAGTGTGTTTAAAGTGTGTTTGAAGTTGGGCTATTTGCTTCAGAGTGTGTCCATCTAGGCTTGCTGTGGCTTCAGGTAGCCTGTGCCCATAATATCCCTGGCCTGTGGCAATGTGTCCCTAGAAGGACCATGTAGGCCTGCTCTTTCTTCCTAGGCTCCACTTGACTGTTAGTCCACTGGTTGTTGACAGCTGCTATGGTCTGGCAGGTCCTCATTGTTAGGACTTCTGGCTGCCCTTCCCATGTGCGTTGGTTGCTCCTGTCCCAGTGCCTGCTCTGTCAGAACATGTCCTGAGCTCAGGTCTCTGGGGTCCCTCCAGCTGCTTTGAACCTTGTGTGACTCAGCAGCCCCAGCCCTGTGCTGTGCTGGGTTGTGCTTGGGTCATGTTGCATTACAAACTTTATTTTCAGATTCTGTGTTTTCTTTTTCTCTTGCAGTGCTGGGAATCAAACCTAGGACCTTGTACATAATAGGCAAATGCTCTATTACGAAGTTACATCCTTAATCCAGATTCTCTGTTGTTTTTGCTATTATTTTGTTTTTCTGAAACAGGATCTTGTAGCACAAACTGGCCTCAACCCCAGTCTCTCTGCCTCTACCTCCCTAAGTACTGGCATTATAGGGATGAGCCACTATCCCCAGTGTACCTTCTGGGCTTTTTTTGGTTGTTTGTTTTTTGAGACAGGGTTTCTCTGTATAGCCTTGGCTGTCCTGGAACTCACTCTGTAGACCAGGCTGGCCTTGAACTCAGAAATCCGCCTGCCTCTGCCTCCCCAAGTGCTGGGATTAAAGGCATGTGCCACCACTGCCCAGCCAGCTTCTGTTTTTTGTATTGAGTTATTCTTTGCTTTTGTTAGGACTTTTTTTAAAAAATGGTTTGTTCTTTTTTTGTTTTTGTTTTTTGTTTTTTTATTTTGAGACAGGGTTTCTTTATATACTATTGGCTGGCCTGGAACTCACTCTGTAGACCAGGCTGGTCTACATTGCCTCTCTGTGAGTGCTGGATGCTGGGATTAAAGGTATGCACCTTCATACCTCAAACCAGGCACTGTGGCACATACCCAGGCTGAGGCAGGAGGATTGAGGATTCAAGGTCATTTTAGACAACAGTGAATACTGTTTTAAAGGGGGAAAGGGAAGCTAGCTTTGGTGGTACATAATCACATCACTTGGAGCAAGAGGTCGAGTCCAGTATTATCCTTGGCTATATAGCAGATAATCTGGCCAGTCTAGGTTACACAAGACTTGTCTATAAAACTAACTAAGTCAAATAAACATCAGACTGAGAAGTCTTTAAGGACATGCATTGTATGAACTGTGTGTGACCTTATAGGAAACTTCTGTCCTTTCACAAACTCTGGGTGGCCTCCGGATCTGTAGTCCCTCTGACATTTTTGGCTCTAGTTCCTGAGGTTGAAGCTATCAGAACATTATGGGGTGTGTGGTGAGGAAGACCTTTCATATGGAACCAGAGGGTCAGTGGATTCCAGCCTTTCTGCTCCTCTGCTCACCCCCACCCTGCTGCCAACCCTAGGATAGCAGACACCAGTGCGTTTGGACACCCTGCCTACCAGTCTCTCTCATTCTGTCTTTACAGCGACTTCCTGATCCTCCCAGGATTCATAGACTTCATAGCTGATGAAGTGGTAAGTGCCTCTTCCTTTGGCTCAGGGAAGGGGCTGACTTCTTATTCAAGGGAGAGGCTTTCCTTGGGAATGCTCTTTTGCCTATTGTCCTTATTGTTGTTGGAGAAACTAGCACACAGAGTAAAGGGCAGAAGGAGGCAGGCATCTGAGTTGGGGGAGATCCTTGAGAGTCTTGAGTGGCAGTCTCTGGGGTTTAGAGGATGCCCTGTCACTGAAGAAGTTGGAGGGTTGGCTCAGAAAAAGCCCTGTGAGGAGAAGGGTTGGGCGTGGCTGCTTTATTATATAGACAATAAGGATTAGCTGTTGTCTGAAATGCTGAGCCAGGGCTATGCTCTAGAATCGTGATCACTTTGAATACAGTGCTCAGTGATTGGGCACTGACCCATAATGGACAAGAACTGGCAAGAGGGTTTGAAGGAGTAGGACTGGGCTGGGGGGATGGTCAGGGAGGACTTTGGACTGATACAAGGAAACACAGCTTTCCTTTCCATGAGGGGCTAGCACTGAGCCAAATCAATGAATAATCAGAAGGCTGAGAAGCTGAGAAGAGTAGAGACGATAGTGTAAGACAGTTTAGGGAGAGGCAGCGATTCGATCTTGAACTTATGCCTGTTTAAAATATGCATTTCTGTGCTTTTTTCTGCTTATTCTTTCCATTCTCACAAAAGGCCTGAGAGCCTGCACATGTGCAGCCCTAGGTCATTTATATATTGAGGAAACTCAGGTTTAGCCTGTATGTATAGAGCTGACCCAGACAAGATTTTTACGATTTGTGGGGTGGGGGTGGGGGTGGGATTTGGGCTTCTGCTTGTTCCCTTATGATAGCGATCAGGAAGGCTTCTTGCTTTAGCCACTTAGTTTAACAAAGTTTACTGCACATCCTGGGCTGGGCCTCCTGGCTCTGTGCCAAACTCTGGTCTGACAGCTAGGAAGAGAGGGACTAGAAAGATGTCTGCCTAGTCTCCTTGTCCTATGGCCTCTGTCAGGAAGGTGGTGGCTGCTTGGGCATGATAGAAGAGGAGGTAGTGTGATTTTCTGGGTGTGGGCCCAGAGCCTTTCTCACAATCTGTAACATACTTCAGGGGTCTTTAAGTCTCAAAGGTTTAATCCAGAGTTTGTTTGGAAGGTTTGAGGACTAGATCAGTCTTTATTGGCCTGATTCTCAGAAGGGTCCATGGTCTAGCCATGTATAAACAGACAACCTGTGAATGTATTTAGGAGGAGTGTCTCTTATCCAAAATACTCAAGACCAAATGCTGTCAGATTTGTAGACTTGATTTTTCGAGAGCATTTGCATATATATATGTATATATACATATATATAGTGTGAAGTCAGGAATGAGCCTAAATCTAAACCAAAATTAGTTTATATTGTATATATACATCTTACACTCTGCTTGAGGGTAATTTTATAGAGTAGTGTTTTTCTGCATTTGAAGATGCTTTGTCACACGTGGTCAGACGTGGAACATTGTACTTGCGATCATGTCTGTACTCAAAACACTTTAGGATGTGAAGCATTTGGATTTGGGGTCTTTAAATTAGGCATGTGCGTCCTGTGTTAACAATCCTGACCCTTTTCTTGAGCTCCAGACCCTTAGCCATTTGTGTTCCTACCTGGCTAATAAGTGCCTCCCTGGGCTTCCCTTTGTCATAAGCCCTTGCCACCTAGAACCCATTCAGCCTGCTCCCAGTGTCACATGGCCTTGGTCTCCCCCCCCCCTCTTTTCTTCCTTGTCTGTCTTTCCTTCCTTTTTACTTTTCTCTTTAGTCTCATATAATCCAGGCTGGCCTGTAATTCAATATTGGTCAAGGCTAGCCTTGAACTCCTAAACCTCCTGCCTCATCTTGGGATTATGGGCCTGGTACTCTTTGTGGCTTTCATCTCAACTGAAGTGGCCTTGTCCATGTGCCTCACATCCACCTTCTCAAGTGGAATGGTCAGTTCCCCAAGAGCTGTACTGACCACTGCTGTGCTGCCAGGCCTGGCCTATGCAGGATATAGATGCTGGCGAATGTTTATCCAGTGGATAAAACCCTTCAATGGACCATGCTTCCATCCTTAGGACCTGACATCAGCCCTGACCCGGAAGATCACACTGAAGACACCACTGATTTCGTCTCCCATGGATACCGTGACGGAGGCTGATATGGCCATTGCAATGGCTGTAAGTCACTACTTGATTGGGTGGGGACCTCAGGGCAGGGGGGACTGAACAGCAATGGGGTGTGCAAAGGGAAGAAGAGGCTAGCCTTTGCTCTTACCATACCTCCCTTCTACACCAGCTCATGGGAGGCATTGGTTTCATTCACCACAACTGTACCCCAGAGTTCCAGGCCAATGAAGTGCGGAAAGTCAAGGCAAGTACTGGTCTTACCCTCAGAAAATATGCTGTCTACTCCATCTTCTAACTGATGTGTGTCCTAGGTGCCCTTCCTTACAATGAAATATGGACTTAGCCCTCCTTTTCCCATTGGTCCTCACCTTATTGAGGGCTCTCGCTTCTCAATGGCACATCAGGATCCCCTTTGCTCCTGGTGGCCAGGCTTGGTGCCACCTTTGGGTTTTCTTGCAGCTCTCTTCTTCTTCTGTCTACAGAAGTTTGAACAAGGCTTCATCACAGACCCTGTGGTCCTGAGCCCTTCACATACTGTGGGTGACGTTCTGGAGGCCAAGATACAACATGGCTTCTCTGGTATCCCCATCACTGCTACCGGCACCATGGGGAGCAAGCTGGTGGGCATCGTTACCTCCCGAGACATTGACTTCCTTGCTGAGAAGGACCACACTACCCTCCTGAGTGAGGTGCCTGCAGGGCAGGGAAGGCAGAGCTGCAGCACAGAGGGAACTCCACCCCTAGGGGCCCCAGATTGGTGCCTGTGACCAGGGACCATAGGGAGGCCTGGCTCCTTCTCTCTCACCTGCCAACCTGCAGGCAAATGTTCCTGGCTCCACAGGTGATGACGCCGAGGGTCGAGCTGGTGGTGGCTCCAGCAGGTGTGACATTGAAAGAGGCAAATGAGATTTTGCAGCGCAGCAAGAAAGGTACTGGGGAGTAGACACCCCATCTTCCTGTATGGCAGGATTTCCATTATTTCTCAGGGCCAATAATGAATAAAACAATGGGGAAAACTTGAATAACCCTAGACAGTCAGGAGCAGGATCCCTGATACTCCACTACCTGCTTACAGAAGCCCGTTCCTAATTCAGTGTCTTCCCAATGTTTTTCCAAACTAGTCCTGAGAGATGCTTATCATAGTAAAAGAGTTTTCTGGTCTTAGAAGTCTGGGGAAGGACTGAGGGGGAGTTCTAGGATAGCCAGAACTTCATAGTGGGGGACCCTGTGTCAAAAACCAAAAGAAAGAAAAAAATTACCCATTGACTTCTCAGAGTCTCTGAAAAGTCCTGCAGTGAAATGTATTTGATAGGGGTGCTGTTTGTATAACATACATTCTTATGGGCTATTGCTTCCCAGGTCCCCAGTAGAGAGCTCTTTGGGGTTTATAATGGGCAGAGAGGATCCTTGTTCCTCTCTCAAGGCAATCTCACATTAAGACATTGTCTGGGTACTTTGTGCATTGACCTGGCCCAGCAAGTGAAAAGCTGCCAGGGTTCAGGGGTACCTCTCCCACCAACCAGCCAGGACAGGAAGAGCCTTAGGAACTTGCTTGCTTGGGAAGGTTCTTTGCTTCCTGATCTTTGGGATGAGGTCCGGACTTGGGTGGGTGCTGTCACCTAGTGGCTGACTTAGGTACTTCAGGGGTCTCTCATTTCATTTTCATTCCATTCTGCGCTGCTTCTCTTTCCTCCTGGTCAGGGAAGCTGCCCATAGTCAACGATCAAGACGAGCTGGTAGCCATCATTGCACGCACAGACCTGAAGAAGAACAGAGACTACCCTCTGGCCTCCAAGGACTCCCACAAACAGCTGTTGTGTGGGGCAGCTGTGGGCACCCGTGAGGATGACAAATACCGCCTGGATCTGCTCACTCAGGCGGGCGCTGATGTCATAGTACTAGTAAGGAGGTGGCGGGTTCCTCTGCGGCAGGCTTGTGAGGCCTGTTCACCTCTATTAAGCCTTTGCTCCCCACTTTGCTTTTCTTTCTGCTTCTCTGGTATCAGAACAAGGCTAATTGTAGAGCCCAGAACAAACGATGCCCTCCCTTCCTCACATACAGGCTCATTTACCTGATAATTTCAAACCACATTCACTGGGAGTCCTCACTTGCTGGGCACCGAGCTCAACTTTATGCACGTTCACTTGTTTAGTGTTTGACTTAGCGGCAGCTCTGTGAGTGCGGGTTCTTAATTCCTGTGAGGGGACTTGGCGGTCTAGCCTGAGCTTTTTTTGTCCCTGCTCACAGGATTCATCCCAGGGGAACTCGGTGTATCAGATCGCCATGGTACACTTTATCAAGCAGAAGTACCCCCACCTCCAGGTGATTGGGGGAAATGGTGAGTGTGGCGTTGACCCCTCTCAGCCCTTCAGAACTCCTAGGTGATGATATTGTTCCAGGCGAAGGGGGTAAGGGGTAGGGTGGGCTTTGGCTAGCGTTTAGGTCGGGGGAGGTATACTAAGCTCCCCGGATGCTCCTGGGCAGGGTGGGGACACTCTATCCTTACATTCCTCTCTCGGCTTCCATCATCTCCAGTGGTGACAGCAGCCCAGGCTAAGAACTTGATCGATGCTGGTGTGGATGGGCTTCGTGTGGGCATGGGCTGTGGTTCAATCTGCATCACCCAGGAAGGTGGGTATCCACAGGAGAAGGAGGAAGGACTACCATTTAGAGCCATCCTAGTCCACTCTGGCCTCACACCTCACTCTTGCTCTATAGATACATGAGTGTCTACCTCACTAGGCATCCTCAGGAGTGGGACTCATCCCTGTGCCCATGCTTTTACCCTGTCTTGGGATAGTTGTGGGAAGAGGCAGGTGTAAGCAGACGAGAGCATGCGACTTTTGGGAGTGGACCAGCCTGCTTTTCAGACTGGTTGTGGAGACGCTGTTGGTATCACACTATTAAGGTTGGTGTGACACTTTTCTATAAGGTATGTGTTGGAAGGTAGCTAGGGCTTGGATCGTGTTTATGAGCAGACCATGCCTATGGTATGAAGGAAACAGGTCTCTGAACATCCAGGGATTCCATAAACCCACATTGCCACGTGTAATAGGCTGGAACCCCACCTCCCAGCCCCCTAAGAGCAAAACAGTATTCCAAAGGAGGCCACAAGAACCCAGCTCTGGTATTAGCTGCTAGTGCCAAGGACTCCTTCACACAAAGCAGTGCCTCCCCAGCAGCTGGTGCTAGAGACCACTAGTCTTGAGGTCCTGTTTCTGAAGGCTGATGCTGATCCCCTGATCCTTCTCCTTTATGACGCTGCTAGTGGTGGGTGGATTAGGAACTTAGAATGACTTTCTCCCTGCTGTTACTGTTGGGTCCTACCTCATTAGGCCTCAGAAACACCATCTCTCACCACCCTTTCTCCATAGGCAGGGATAGATACAAGGAGAAGAGACCCCTGGTTCATCTCTGTCCTTTACTTCCCCCTTTCCCCAGTGATGGCCTGTGGCCGACCCCAGGGGACTGCTGTCTACAAGGTGGCTGAGTATGCCCGGCGCTTTGGGGTACCGGTAATAGCTGATGGTGGCATCCAGACTGTGGGCCACGTGGTCAAAGCCCTGGCACTTGGAGCCTCTACAGGTGAGGGGAACACTTGGGTTTGGGGAGGTAAGGACTAGAAGCCAATGGGGCAGTCAGAATACTGTGGAGTAGGAGGCATTCAGCCCTGAACTTTGACCTCTGCAGTGATGATGGGCTCCCTGTTGGCTGCCACCACGGAGGCTCCTGGTGAATACTTCTTCTCAGATGGGGTGAGGCTTAAGAAATACCGGGGCATGGGTTCTCTGGATGCCATGGAGAAGAGCAGCAGCAGCCAAAAGCGATACTTCAGGTTTGTCTTCATGTTCTTGGGCTCCTGCATGCCCTTGACCCCTGACGGATACCTGAGATGGCATCCCACGTTTTGGAGACCAACATACATGCAAAGTGGCAGATGTCGCCTGGCCTGACCAGAGCCTGGGATACATGTTGTCTCTGTTGTAGCCTAGTATGTGTCTGAGGCTGCTGTGGGGATCCTTCTGGGTGGTATTCTGTCTGTATCCTGGAGAGGCAGGGTGGGGTCCTCTAAGCCTCGGACTGCTCAGCTCAGCCTCCCCACCTTCCATGCAGTGAGGGGGATAAGGTGAAGATCGCACAGGGTGTCTCAGGCTCCATCCAGGATAAAGGCTCCATTCAGAAGTTTGTGCCCTACCTCATAGCAGGGATCCAGCATGGCTGCCAGGATATTGGGGCCCAAAGCCTGTCTGTCCTGCGGTGAGTGTTGTAACTTGAGGGGGCAGTGGAAGATTTTGGGAGGGTTTCCTTTTTCCTCTTCTCTTTTCTTTTTCTTCATATTTTTTTTCTGCTGGGGGAGGGGGTGTTTCTGACTTATTCACCTGCCCACCTCCCAGATCCATGATGTACTCAGGAGAGCTCAAGTTTGAGAAGCGGACCATGTCAGCCCAGATAGAGGGCGGCGTGCACGGCCTACACTCGTAAGTGGGTAGTCTCCTCACCATTGCTGATTGGTGCTGGGTTGGACAGGTTCAAAGGCCAAGCCGAGGTTCCAGGGGCCACATGGCCTCTCTGTCACCCTGTCTACAGGGCCCAGTCTACTCTGGAACCTTGTCATGGAGCCTCGTGTAGGCTGGCTGTTCCCCTCCCTCCCTTCGGGTAGCTTCCCGAACAGGGCACGGGAGGTGTGGCTGCTAGCCCTACCTGGGCTCCCTAGCTCTTGCTTGCTCAAGAAGCTTGGTGGCTGGTAGTAGGGGCTGTTGGTGTTGGGCTCTTGCTGGTGGTGGCCCCAGGCAGGCAGGCAGGCAGGCAGAAAATGGGGGCATGAACCCTCTGGTGGGGAAACGGGCAGAGAGACAGATGCCAGGCCCAATGCTGTTGTGACTGTGGGTTGGGGGCCGAACTAGTTGGCAGCAGTAGTTGTAGGCATGCAACCCAGCCTGGTCAAGAGGACCCATCTCCTTAAGCATAGGCGGGCATCTAACCTGTGTCTCTTTCTGCCCCACCCTCCCATAGCTATACCTTTCTGCCGTGTAAGTAACTGCGCTGCCGGGGCCAGGCGTAGAATAGAGCAGGGCAGTCTGGGTGGGCCGTGGGCTGGGAGAGTGGGGATTGGGTGGGAGGTAGTGCTGGAGTGTAATCAGGAGACATGGACCCAGTTGGGCCCTTCTGGTCCTCATTCCCAGCACCATGGTGGAAGAGGCCAACCACAGCCCCTCGTCCAATCAAAATACAAATCTCATTTTGGGGTACAAAGAGATGCCTGTGGTTACAGGCCTGGGGCTACCTCTTATGAAGGGCCTGAATCACACCCATATGGGGGGCACGGTAGAAACAGGGTACTGAAAGTTGAGCTGGTTGAAGTCTGCTCCCGAGGATGGCTGTGCTTTCCTGAGCTCTCGCCCTCCTGGCCACCAAAGACAGTCCACTCAGGTGGGGCACAGCTTTCTTTGGAACTGGCATGGTTTTTCATGGAGCCCTGGCCAGAGGAAGACAGAAGTCTGGGGCCACTTCTGCCTCCTCTAGCCCCCTGGCTGAGAGGCAAGCTCTGCAGCCCTTGCCCTGTCCCAAATCTGGTGGGCCACGGGCAAGAGAATGCTGGGAAGGGAGTAGAGGCCACACACCATCTCTTAGCCCCATCTTATTTGTCTTCACAGTTACGAGAAGCGGCTGTACTGAGGACAGCAGTGGAGGACAAGGCAGTGGAGGCCAAGGCAGTGGAAGGGGCGAACCCCGGGCTCCCGCTCCAGTCACAGCTTCCCTCCATAACTGAGTGGTCCATAGATTTGCACTACGGGTTCCCCAGCTCCTTCCCAGGGAGAGGAGTGAAGTCCCTGAGAGGACTGTGGCCCCTCTCTGGGCAACCCCACAGAGTCAGGTAGCTCCCTGTGCCAGGCTGCCCCATGAGATCTTCTGGGTTCTCCCTTCCTCAGCCCCCAGAGCCCAGTCAGCCATGGCTCTCAGGCCCTGTGCCTGCCTCAGGTCTTTCTCGCTGCAACCTGCTCTGGCCCAATGTCCAACTCTGACCCCTGGGGAAGGTAGCCCCTCCTGGCTTCTCCTATAGGGCACCTCTCTCTCGCTACCCCCTTCCTCCCAGGAAATGGTGCTCTCCTGACCCTGCCTCTGGCCCATCCCTGGAGTGCTGTCCTCTCAGCCATGTGGCACTGTGGGCTCTGGACCTAGGCCAGGGGGAGGTCTCTGCCCCCTTCCTCTGGCTTGAGGCTCCACGAGGCTGCTCCTCAGCCTACTTCCCCATCTCTGAGCCTGGGGAGGGCCTGATGATGGCCACCTGCCCTTCATTCCTGACCCTCCATCGTCCCCAGGTGTACCGTCCCTGCCCTCTCTTCTCAGCTGCAGTTGAAGGCTTTAACTTTGCACACTTTGGGGTCACAATTGTGTCATTGTATATTAAATAATCTGAATAAATCAAGCAGTTATCAATGCCTCTGGGATCTTGTTTCTGTCCTTTGCTCTCAGGGTGGCTGGCCCCTATCCTAGTAGTGACTGGGAGTCTACAGGAAGATGTGGGGATGCCACACTTGAGGGCATACTGAGGTGGGTGGGCTATGTGATAGGATGACTCCCAGGCCTGAGCCAGCTGGCCAGCAGTTCCTGCAACTGGAGACTTTCTCAGGAGTGTTCACTGGGGTTCCCACTGCAACCATGAACAGGTGGGAGTATGGAATGGAAGTGGCCCTGACCACTCAAGGCCTATGACCTCACCAGCTAAGATTCCCCTTGTGTGTACAAAGCAGATGGGTGAGCTACCACTGTTTACTGTGATTCAAGACTATCGGCAGCCTCCATCTTCCTACGGAACAGACTTTGCTGTCCGTGGGCTTCTGGACTCCTAGAAAGCATGTCTGGTCGTTCTAGCAGGAAAGTAGAGCTCCTCAGATGACCTTGACAGAAGACCAAGTCCCTAAAGTTGGGAGTGGGGAGGGTCGTGAGATTGGCAGTAGCTGCCAAGCTGTCCTGCTTTGAGATCATCATCACTCAGATGGGCAGAGAGGAAGATAATCTGGGAATGCCTCAGTGGCAGGGAAGAGCGGAGGGTAGGAAATATCCTGGTGTGTGGTAATGATCCAGAAGTGCTCTGGTCACTACCAAGGTGTGGTTCCATAGGGCTCTGTTGACCCTCTGTGATGATGGTTGCTCTCACCCAGGCCTGACTTGCAGTAAGCCTTTTGGCTATGGGCTTCATACTGTTGAGCACCGAGTCTATACCAGGTTTTTACTAATGTGCCTTCCAGCTTTGTGCACCTTCAGGCCTGGGAAGGGAACCGGGGGCCAAGCTGTTGGTGGGGTTCAGAGGTGCTTTGGGAACTGTATGGAGAGTCCCTGAATGAAGGCCTTGTGCCCTAGAGTCTGTGGTTCTGGGGGCACCTAACAGAGGTGACCTAGCTGGTGGGAGGATGCTTGGATCCCATAAGGTGGTAAAAGATGAGGGGATGCAGGCCTAATTGAGGCCACCCCACAGGAGCAGCATGACCCATTCCATTGTGGGGAAGAGATCTGCCCTCTTAGACAAACATCAAGCCAGCTCTTTCTGAATCAAGCTGTTGAGTGGATCAAAGGGAGAGTTTCCCCTTGAATTCGAGCTCATTGACCAACAGCTGACATTAGAGTAGGTTACTTTGCGAGCTAGTGAGCCCCAGTGATCTGGATTATTAGCATTGGCTGACCTTTCTAGAGGAAGTTCTAGCTCTGTAGGTGTCTTAGTTTCTTTTCTTGCTATGATGGAATACTCTCAGCTTAAGGGGAAAAAGGTTTGTCTTGGCTCACAATTCCAGGGTTCCATCATGGTGGAGAAGTCAAAGCAGAAAGGTCTTGAAGCCTTGGGTTGCAAAAAGGAAGAGAGTGACGAGAGACCATAAGCCTATGGAATGTTGCCACCCACAGTGGGCAGGCAGGTCTTCTCATCTCAATTAACTTAAGATAATCTCCCACAGACATGCCCAGAGGCCCAAGTGAGTCTAGATTTCATAAAGTGGACAAATAGATAAAGCATCACAGGAGGTATGATACAGATTATTCCAGGGAGACAATAATAAAGATGCCAGAAGCTCAGGATCACTGAGTGGACTGAGCCTGAAACTCTGAATAGACACTGAGTCCCCAGCTTCTGATACTTGGCCAACTTTGAGAATTGTTATGGAGGGAATTATACTTCCAATGGCATGATTTCTGAGACTCCAAGATATGTGCTATAGTTACAGATAACTCAGCAATTATCCCATGACCACATGACCAAAGGATCATGTGAGAGAATGACTAGGGGGTGGGGGATAACCCAGACGACATGCTCACTCTGGCTGTAAAATCATCCACTGTGGTCAATACGCAAGTGGAACAGATGCCCTGGGAAGGAAGGTCATAACAAGTAAGTACGCAGAAGCAGCTGGGAGCAGTGCTTGGTCAGCAGAACTCTGACCATCAGGAGTCCAGCCTGGTTGGCATAGTGCAGGTGTTTCTCTCGGGCACTCTCTGGTGCTATATGGCCTAGGGTCCCTACCACTCTGCCTTCACAAACATGGCCTATCAAAAACCACTCTGGTGCTCACTTCGGCAGCACATATTCTAAAATTGGAACAATACAGAGAAGATTAGCGTGGCCCCTGCGCAAGGATGACACGAAAATTTATGAAGTGTTCCATATTTTTCCTACTTAAAAAAAAAAATCCACTCTGAGTTGTGGTAGCTTCCCAGATCCTCCCTTTGTGGGCAGCAGCACTGATGTAAATGTGTAGCCACTCAGGGAGAGACCATAGATCACCAATGGACAGCCAGCCAATGCCCCAGGTCCTCACAGAAACAACAGACTGAGCAACCCCAAATGCAGCCAGGTAGGCCTGTGGGTATTTGGTCTTGGCTGCTGGTCTCATCCCCAGTGATGATAGAAAGATAAGTAGGGGTCGTGCCAGGGCAGGAGGCCCAGGTGAATAGGTCAGGTGAGTCACAGTGCTATCACTTCAGCCAGGAACATTTCAGCCATCTCTCTGGTGCACTGTGGGGACAAATAGAAGAGGTACATTGGGCAATCCCTTGCTTCTGCTCTTCCTTGACATTCCCCCTCCCCCGCAGCCCCGCCAAGAACAGAGAACAGGAGATTTCAAATAGCATGACCCAGAAGTTCAGGAGATGCCTCTCCACTGAGGGTCATTTTAACTTACATTTACCCTAGAGTCAATCAAGGAGTAGATAACCCAGCCCAGAAGGGAGGAAGGGGTGGCAACTCTACTGTGAATGCCAGCTGCCCTTAATCGGCCTCCCATTGTGAAGGGGATCCAAAGAGGGAGAGGGAGGGACTCAGCCATGAGGGTATAGGGTCAGCACCTTCCACTGCTCTTAGACTGAGTCTTTATTCTTTTAAATTCTTTTTTGACTCACTGGTGAGGTCTAGAATCTGAGCCTGGCCTTACATACAGACAGGACTCAGGCCATTGGAAGACCAATGCTTCTTACCTCTCTACACCCACAGTGACCCTTCTGCCCTCTACCTGGAGAGTCTTGTTTGGAAAGTACAGACTGATGACATATGCTCCCTGAACTTGAGCATACAGCTGTTGTTTAGCAGGGCCCTTTGCCCGCAAGGTGTACACGAATCATACTCCCAGCCTTGCCTTTCTTCTAGCTCAGCTTAGGATAAATATGGGAATACCTTGGTCCCCAGTCTCTCCTGCTCTGTCCTTTAAGCTTCTGAGACGCTGTCTTGCTCCCAGCTCAGCTAGAGGTGGGCAGAAGCATCTGGACAGAAAAGAGTGTTCTATCATGACAGATAGAAGCCAGACTCTCCTTCACTTCAGACTGCAGTTTCCCTACTGGTGATAATGGCAGGGAAAGAAAAACGACGTCATGGGGACAAATAACTTTCCGTCTCTTGACCCCGAATTTCAGATAATCCACTTTGCCCTGAACCTTTCACACAGGTTTTTCTCGGGGTGGGGAGAGGGCAGGGGCTATCCCAGGCAGCAATCACCTGGAAGCCATGTCCCTGCCTCTGGTAACTGCTGCTGTCTCTTAGAGGTGAGGCAGAATGAACTAAGCTTCAGCGGTTCATCTGGTCACTATCTTGCTGGAAAAGGAAAGGTTCACATTAAGGAAAAAGAAGTCAAGCGTACTAGGTCACCTGGAACTGAATGGCTTGGAAGGAGGACAGAGAAGGAGAACATCCATAAAGACCTTGCTGTGACCCCAACCGTCATCTCCTACCTCCCACCCTAGCATCCTCATTCTCGCTGCAGTCTCCTAGTAGATGCAGACTAGCGAAAAGCAAAATGCAAGTCTGCACTGCGGATTCCGCACTACAGAAAATCAATTAAGGGGAGGGATTTCCTCCAGACCCCATTCTGCTGGTCTGCTTCCTCTTGCTGTTGGGAAGGACGTGGTTTCCACCCTCCTTGTAGTCCACAGAGGCCAAGTCCTTTGCATGCCTCTGGTCCCTGAGGGAAGTCTGAGGGCAAAAGGAGTAAAGAACTTTTTTATGGAGAGGTGGTAGAGTGGAATCGGACCCTTCCCTCCTTCGGGAATGGGACTCCCGGATCTGGGTGCTTCAGAAGCAGTGTGGTGGCCCTGTATCCAGCAGATGGCGCCAGAACCCACCTACTGCTGGGAGCCCAGGGAACCAGAGTGGTGACGTTTCCTAGGCAACAGACAGCGTTTCTAAAAGCCCGGCCCTTGACAACCATTCCCTGGTTGCCGACGTCCATAGTAAATAGAGCTTCTGAAGGACAGGAAGAGCACAGAGAGCAAAATAATCTCGCAATAAGGCTAGCTGGGACTGCCCGGGAGAGTGAGGAAAAAACTCATTTAATATGATTGTTTATTACTCTCCATCAGTACCTGCTAGGGTGTCATTTCCTTAGCTACCATCCAAGTCCGTGTCGCAGAGTCCATTATTATGGCTGGGAGAATGAGATTCGGAGAGAGAAAGTAGCTTCCAAGGGCGAGCTGGTCGGATCCTGGGCCCTCCTGCTTGTGGCTACTCTTTTCTGAGGGAGGGCAGTATGAGGTATCCAGGCAGTATTAGGGTAGCTGGCCGTGAGGTTTGTTGGGAAACCAGAGCAAATCAGAGCAGAGGGTGTTCTAATGTTAAATGAATGTCATCTCACTCAATCCAGTTCTGTTTGCTGGCACGAGTTGGGGCCCTCTACTCAGGGTCTTTGCTGCTGTGAGTGGGACTTTTTTTTTATATCAAAGAAGCCACTGAGGCGAGAGCTAGGCATTCCAGGGGTTATGTGACATCTCCCAGATGGTACAGTTCTCCAAGAAGGGAACAAAGATGAAGCCTATAGCTGTTTATGGAGAGGAGAGAGGAGAATACAGGTTAGGTCTTAGGGACTGTACAGAGGAGAGAAGCAAATTCAAATGAGTCAGGAAACAGATATGGTGTATCCAAATCAGTCTGGTTATCTGCTCTGTATTCACCCAAGCCCTACTCTCGCAACCCTCTCTCCATCTCTCACTTACTGAACTTTAGACTCCATGAATTGCCCACGTTCTCTACAGAAACAAAACCAATTACCTATGCATCTATGCGGCTGCCTATCTGCTCTCGAGATTCCCATCCAGAGAGATGCGGAGGCAGACATAGAGTCAGAACTATCATAAGGAACTGATTTCCGTGATTATAGGGATAGGAGGAAAATGTAAGGTGCTGGAGGTGCTAATCCAGAGATCCAGATTATTGATTCTTTTGAGTCAAACTCCCTAAGCAGGAGACCTGTGTCTTAGCTGGAAGACAACAAGCAGGCTGAGAGAGCAAATTTTTAGTCAGCCTTTGTTGTTGCTCTATCTAGGCTCCTCTGGGATTTGATGATGCCCACCCAGCTTGGCTCATTCTGTGGAGCCAAATGTAAACCTTTCCAGAAACACCACTACATACACAACTAGAAGTTTGTTTGTTTGTTTGCTTGTTTGTTTGTTTGTTTGTTTTTATCACAGGATAATCTGGTTACCCTAAGGACACAATGACACATATAATTCTCCACTGTACTTTCCAGACACCCCCTCCTTTTTTTTCTCCCCCCATGCATATTTAACCCATTAGCATTCCATCTTGGCCCTGCCTTCATCAGTAGTCTTTTTGGGTCACTTCTGGTTTCTTCTAACAGCTAAGCCACGGCCATCCCCTACCTGCATTGCAGCAATGGACCCAGTTTTCCCAGTTCCCACTGTTGCCTCCTTATCTCCTGAGTGCAGCAACTGGGTGATCCTTTTGAGATGTAGGCTGGAGCATGGGAAGGCCCCCTAGTGGTTTTCATGGGCTCAAAATAAAAGCCAGGCTCTTTCCTGTGACCTTCAAGACCCATCATGATTGGATCCCTACGCTTCAGACTTTGTTAACTATTGCTTTCTTCTCACCCTGTGGTGCACCCTGTCTGGACTCCTTGTTCTCCTCCCAAGATCTCTCAGGCCTTTTTAAAAAATGTTCTTAGATGTCCCTTTCCTGTCTACTCCCTTCCCTTCCTCAGGTGTCTACTCCAGGGCCATTTTGATAGATGTCCCAACACACATGCCAACAGTTTACCCACTCGCCTCCCTACCTATCCTCTCTTTCTGCTTCATTGCTCTCCAGGAAACACCACAAACATACTCTGTTTCTATGTATGCTGTTTGCTTCCCTCACATCACTCTCTCTCTCTCTCTCTCTCTCTCTCTCTCTCTCTCTCTCTCTCTCTGTGTGTGTGTGTGTGTGTGTGTGTGTGTGTGTATGTACATGTGTGTGATGAGAAATAGGCTTCATATGTCCATTCACTTACGAATAAGGGACAGTGACTGTCACTCATAATGAACATATGATGCCTAGCCCTCACCTGATACTTATAAGCAGGTGCCGCAATGCTGAGAATACAGAGATGGACAGAGCACACGTTCCTTTGAAGAACTCAGCACCTAGCAGGAGAGATCAGCTTTGATTTGTGTTGGTGAGCAATTCAGGACTATGTAAAATGATGCAAATATCAGCAGTACTGGTGGGGGGTTTGCTCTATGCTGGAACTGTGTACACGCGTTATGACACCATAAAACCCTGTGAAGTGGAGAATATGACTTCTCTTCCAGAGGAGACAGGCTCAGAGAGGCTAAGTCATTTGTCCAAGGCCATCTAGCTACTCAGCCAGAGCTGAGGCTGTGTCCTCATTCCCGAGTCCCAGCCCCAAAGTCCCTTCTCCCACTCTCCCAGGGGAAGCTAAGAGGATGAAGAGATAGATTAATTTAAAAAAAAAAAGAAGAGAATTCTGGGATGCCTCATGTGGAGCTGAGAGAATGTGTCCAGTCACTGCCAGTCTCCTGCCTGCAGCCTGGGGCTGATTGGGCTCCCCCCGAACACCAGCCTTCTTGTCACACCCCCACCTTTGGCCCAGCAATGACTACACAAGGATCTCTTTTGGGCCTGGTCATGCATATAACCACAGGCTGACAGTTCAGGGTGCCAGGGCAGCCAAGGGTGAGGTCACAGGCTGAGCACTCTGTACCCAGCCCCTCCTTTCTCTCACCACAGGCTCTGTTTTTGCCCTGCTGGCTGTAGAATTCCCCAGCAGCTTTTTTTTTTCCCCTAGCAGGCACCAGTTTCTCCCTGGCAAGATCTAAGTGTGCCAGCCTCCTGTTGCTGTGGTAACGAATTACAACTTCATATTTCAGGACAACATAAACTTACTATCTTATTGTGGTGAGAGTCAGAGGTCTAGGATTCATTCTTCCAGTGGCCTTCCTTCTAGAGGCTCTAGGGAGAACCCATTCCTTTACACTGAGAGCTCTTGAGACTACCTGAGGACTATGGCTCATGGTCTCATCTCATCCCTTCAAAGCCAAAGCACAGCATCTTCAGCTGTTCCTGTCTTTCTGACCCACTCCAGCTTCCTTTCCAAAGGCCCACCGTAGTGTTCCCATCTCCCAGTTTACAATATAATCACATCTGCCAGTGTCCCTTTTGTCATCTTGGACACCACGAGCTCCAGGAGTCATGGTAAACATTTTCAGAGGGCTGTTACCTGGCTTGCCACAGCTGTCTAGGGTGCTCACCTCCGTAAAGGGAGAGAGGCTATTTATCGGATGCTTAACAAAAGCTAAACAATGTGGACATCATCTGTTACATCATCCTTAGGAAGTTTTGTGTGCCCCCCCCCCCCCCCCCCCCGTGCATGCAGACCCTATTACCCCTAATAGCATACACCCCAAGGTCTCATTCACAGATTGGAAACCAATCTTTCCTAGGGTAGCTTTGTCTAACCTGAAAGTTCTCAAGGTAAGAGAAAGGGCTATGTCTCACTTCTAGAGCCCCTGGAACAGGGCAGGGCAGAATAGGCACTCAGGCCCCTGCAGGTTGGAAGCAGGTAGGTTGGGCACATGGGTGTCTTCTAGAAGGACTGTGAATCTACCCCATTCTTTTGTGCATGCAACCCTTTTGTGTTCGTATCTATTTTTTGAAGATGAACGAAAACCCGCCATTAGGGGCTCAAAAAAAAAAAAAAAAAAAAAAAGCTGTTTTTGTTGAGTTGTTAGAATGCTCACCTAGTATGCACAAAGCTCTTGGTTTGATCCTAAGCACAACACAGAACTGGTTACAAAATCGCACGCAAGAGGACCAGATCCCAGTTCAAAATCATCCTTGGCTACATAGTAAGCTTGAGGCCAGCCTGACATAAATGTGACCCTGCCTCAAAAAGGAGAGACAAGAGGAGGAGGAGAGAAGAGACCCTGATCTGGGCACAGCCTTTCCTGAGAAGGGGGCCTCCTTCTCTTAGGCAGGTTGTCACCGAGGTCATTCAGCAGGGGCGGGAGTAAAAGGATATGGGCTTTTTTTCTACAGTGCTCATTTAGTTTTGATTGGCCCATGAGGCAGCAGAGATTCCTGGGATTGGCTGAAGACAGAGTTGGTCAGCCAGGTGGCTGGGTGTCTGTAAGAAGAGAGAAATAAATGGTTCTAATCGTGCCACCTGCTCTAACCAACTCTGCTCACACCGGGCTGTGCAACAATCAGGGGCATCACTTCCTGGTGTGCAGATCTGAGTACGCCATATCCACCTCTCTACCGAGCTTCCTGGTGATGCTGAGAATATGGCGGCCTGTGGACCACACATTGAACACAAAGGACTGGAGGACTTGAGCCATATTCATCTAATCCTTCTTATCTTCAATTATTCAGTGACGCAGTGTATGTCTGCATAGCGTATGTCTCTCTCCGATCTCTGGTCCCACCTTCACTCCCTGGTGCTGGCAGGGAGGGCCTGAGCAGCAGCATCTATCCACGTCCTCATTCCTGATGGAGTCTGGTCCCCTGGGAGTAGAAATGGGCTCTCCTTGCTTCTGAGTTTCCATGTTCATGTCTGCCCCGGATCTCTGTGGCTGTCCCACCCTGCGTGCCTTTCCTGCTACTAGTACTCGCAGCCCTGGCTTCACTCTATCAGTGGTAGCCAGACTAACACAAGGGTGGAGCGCTCTCCACAGCTTTGTCAGGGTGGGACCGGAAACCAGCTCTTCCCTTTCCTACAGAAGCCCGCTTCAAACACCGTACTGAGATTTCAGAATCTGGGAGTTGGATGGAGAGTCATTTTGTTTTGTAGAACAGGAGGTGCATTTTGAGCCATTGGGCATTTGAGCCAAAAGCATTTTGTGCTTTGCTCCTTTCCCTGAGCTCTGAGCCCTGAATTTACAAAGGACTTGCCCAGTATCCCACTATGGGCACCTGACTTAAGTCACAACTGTGCGGTAGGTGGGGGTGGGCAGGTAGAGAACAAATAGGAAAAAAAAAAAAAGACAAAACACACAGGGCTTTCTACCACTTCTGGGGAGATATAGTGTTGCTCCCAGCATACATACCATTCTTAGGGAAATGCCCTGTTTACATACTGAGGGCACTAAACCCAGTGGCTGCAGGCCTGTTTTCCCAGCTCCTAGGAAGGGTGAGGCAGAAGGACAGCAAATGTAAGGTTTTGCGGGGCAACTTAGTGAGGCACTGTCTCAAAAATTCAAAGAGGGATAGGATATTGCTTAGTGGTAAAGCACTTGTCTAGCATGTTCAATCCTCAGGAGGAGGAAGAAGAGGAAGAGGGAAAGAGGGAGGAAAGGAAGAGGACCAACCATAATGAAGGCCTCAGGTTCAGATGAAAAGGGAGACAAGCAGCAAGATCAGGTCAGTACTAGAGATTAGTCACGAGCCCCCTTCCCCGCCACTACCTCTTGGGATCAAGAAAAAGGAGGCTTGTAGAGAACCAGGGCACAGGATACTTAGGGACAGGGAGGTGGCGTCCTCCAACCATGGACATCCTGACCAGGCCTCTTGTGGGTGAGGACCTGGTAACTCCATTATTGGCTACCCCCTTCCCTTGTCTGCAGGGACGGGGGCTGCTCCTGTCTTTGGTCTCTGAGGGATTGGGGTCACATGCAGGAGAGGAGGGGGTCCTGGGCAGCAGGTCTGTCCTCTCCTGATGTGGGAAACAGAAAGCAGCAGAGTGCTGGGCATCTGTGGAAAGTCTTCTGGCTGTCAGATGCTCGCATATGCCTGAGGCTTGCTCCACAAACAGTTTCTATGGAAGGAGAGGTTCAGACCAGAAGTCCCAGTGCTATTTTTTACCTACCATCTCTCTCCCTTTACTCTCTGCTTGGGTTGTTCATGGGTCTGAGGCAGGGTACAAGCAAGCATAGAGACGGGTAGGACACTTCAGCTCTCTGTAGAAAGGCAATGTCCTTTCTTCCAGTGACACGAGAATCAAGGCCAGTATCCCCGAGGCTTGCTCTGTCCAAAAAAAAAAAAAAAAAAAAAAAAAAGTAAACAGATCAGCCTTGCAGATGAAACAGCTCTGCCACCTACCAGCCTGTTTACCTCTCCTGCTGGGGAGAAGGTACCATGTAGCACATCCTCTGACAGAGAGCTTTCTCCCTTCACCATGTCATCTTTTACCTGGCCCTAGCCCTCTTAGCAATCCCCCCTCCCTCTTCGGCTCACTGTCCCAAATTCCTCCATCCCTCATTCCCACAAGGGCCAACATGTGTTCTCTCTCTCTCTCTCTCTCTCTCTCTCTCTCTCTCTCTCTCTCTCTCCTCGCTCCCCCTCCCTCCCTGGCTTTCCTCCCCACCTCTCCTCTCAGTTCCAGAGACTGAAGCAGTCTCAGAGTCTTGTACATGTACACGTGCCCCCAGCTCTGTGCCACGACTGTCATAGCGGTGGGCTATGCTTATTTTGTGGGAGAATTATTATTATGCAAAATAGAAATCTTATGCACTTTAATGACTGAAGACAGGCACTAGAGATTCCCAAAGGCATCTTAGGGCAGCTGTCTTTGTCAAAAGAGTAAACACAGATCTTTTGAATCCTACAAAGCAAATGTGTCCATCAGACCCTCCTACTTTTGCCCAGCTCACACCTTAATCTCCAAGAGATAGAGACAGAGACATGGAAAGCAGAACTCTCTTGAATCCCTGCTGTCCTGAAGTAGCTCTGGATCAGAGCGCCCACCAGATTAGAAGGGCAAGGGAGTGAATACGAATGGGAGTAGCTTCTGTTCTTTAAGTCCCTTCGCTAACCACTATACTTGCCCCTCGTTCCAGTTTTCTTCATCTTTCTTGGTAACAGGCACTAGGGTGTGGGAGCCTAGGAGGAGGCAGACCCTGGGGCTGGGCTGAGGGCTCTTGATCCTCCTGCTAGGAGCTCTTCTACCTTGTCCTCACATCCTCAGGTTCCAAGGACCAAGCCTAACTCCACTGTTAGCTAACATGAGCATGAGCCCCACAGGCTAACCCCGCCCCCCAGAAGTAACTTAGATCTAGTAGATTCCTAAAGGTGGCCTTACTCATTCAGAGGTGGCAATCCTGTTCTGGCTAGTTTGATGTCAACTTGATGATAGCTAGAGTCATCAGAGGGGAGGGTACCTCAACTGGGAAAAAAAAAAAAAAAACCAACTTAGTAAGATTGGGATATAGGACTCACCTGGGCAGTAAAGTAAAGCTGGTCTTGGTAGTGTGGGTTGTGGGTGAGCCAGCCCCAAGGGTGTGAGCGTATGAGAGTTGTCTCTGCTACTTTGTCTGTCCTGTGGGTGGTGTGGGCAAGGGAGATATGCAGTTTCTCTTTCTCTTGCCTCTCAACCTCCATGGCAGGAGGGAGAGAGCTAGCCCTGAGGGCTTGAGAGCAGGAGAGCTGGCTCCGCCCCTTGTCAGCAGCAGCAGCATTAGGTGAGCTAGCTGGGGCAGTGCTGGAGAGTCCACCCTAGTGGTGTGGATGCAGGAGAGCTGGTGAGCTGACCAGCTCAGCTGCCAGTCAGGTCTAGATCCAGGGCTTTGAGTTAGCTCAACCCAAGCTCTACTCTGTCTATGAACTTCTGGAGCAAGTGAAGGAAGGGCCCAGTTCTGCAGATCCAAAGCTTCAGGATCTCTATGACCCAGGGCAACAACAGGACATCAGAGAGGAGTCCTAATGAGGATCCAGTGTTGATAGAGTAGCAGAAGCCAGAGGCCTCTAACCAGGCCAATGACTCATTTCAATGAACATTTGCAAGTAAAGAAATGTAGACAAAAAGGGACTCACCATGACACACTGTAGCTTCCACTGAATTTTTTTTTTCTTTTTTGGGGGGGAAGTTGCAAGGGCAGAGAGTGGGTACAACAGGACAGGAGATGAGTGGGATTGGGGTGCATGATGTGAAATTCACAAAGAATCAATAAAAAGTTAAATAAAAAACTGGGATGCAGGCTAGCCTGTAGGACATTTTTTAAATTAGTGTTTAATATGGGAGGGCCCAGACCATTGTTGGTGGAGCCTCCCCTTGGGCTGGTGGTCTTGGGTTCTATAAGAAAGTAGACTGAGCAAGCCAGGAGGAGCAAGCCAGTAAGCAGCACCCTTCCATGGCCTTTGCATCAGCTCCAGTCTCCAGCCCTGCCTGAGTTCGTGTTTCCACTGCTTTTTGATGATTAAATAAACCCTTTCCTCCCCAGGTTGCATTTGGTCATTTTTTTTTATCATAGCAATACTAACTAAGACAAAGACAAATCCTAGCATTGACCTCTAGTCACACACACACACACACACACACACACACACACACACACACCTGAGTGGAGTGGAAGGGAAAGGAGATGAGGCCATTTGTCCAACACTATTCAGGTAAATTAAAAGCATATGAACAACCATGACAGTGGTTCATGATAAAGAACATATAGTCTTGGGGCTGGAGATACTATTCAGTGCTTAAGAACATTTGCTGTTCTTACAGAGGACCCAGGATTGGCTCTCAGCACCCCATGCGACAGCTCACTCTTATTCCAGGAGATCAAATGCCCTCTTTTGGTCTCTGTGGGCTCCTGTATTAAAGTAGTTCACATAAACTCACGCAGGCTCACATACATACACATAAATAAAAATAAATAAATAAACTTTAAACAAATTATGTGTAAGCCAGAAAATTGGCAAAAGAGAAAAATGCAAAGAAGAGGTCAAAACTACTCATGACCTTAACAAGCTCAGATAGTCACTGTGTGACTATGGTATATTTCTGTGTCTAGGCACATATATGCCTAAATAGACGACTATAGCAACATTGTGGTTCTTTTGTATATACTTTTATGCTTCCTCTTTGTTTGGCTTCTCTACAACTTGAGAAACCAACACTGTAACAGAATTGTGTCCTTTCTCTTTCCTTAGGATGCTATTTGTAACAATTGTATTAGGGGTGTACCTTAGTTTACTTAGTTATTTCCCTAGTGTTAGACCTGAACCAGTATCCAAGGTCCTGCTTTTAGAAACTGTGCTGTCATGAATATATTTGTGCAGATTTTTCTTGCATAACTGCTTTTGACACTGAGTTAACATCTAAAGGATGAGTGAGTTATGAACTTTGGTGCATGCCTATAACCCTAGCATTTTAGAGAAGGCAAGAAGTTCATGAGTTTGGAGCAAGCCTGGGCTACATGGTGACCTCTTGTCTTTGAACAGTATGAAATTTAAAATAGTTTCTAGTGTCTGTTGCAAAACAGTACATTTTTATTTTGCACTATTTAAAACTTCCCCAGTCATATACAGAAATGCCCAATTCACCATACGCTCTTGGCTGCTAATAAAAATTGGGAATTGGATGAGTAGGAACCACCTGCTTTTGAGAGGAGACAGGAACAAGTTCTGAAGCAGATGAACAAAACAGCCCACTGCCCTAACTGTATTCAAGACACCCGAGGCTTGGTACACAGTACAACTCCACCATAAGCCCCCATGACAGTAAGTGCTGCCCTCCCATGACTCCCTTGGGACTTTGCCCACCACATAAAAGCTTCCAGTGAAGAGAAGCTACCAAAAACTACACCAGAATTTGAAGGCACTGTCTAGCATCCCCTCTTCTGGAGGTCCACATCCACGACAACATTGTCCTTTCCTTTTGTGGTTGGACCATGCTTCCTTCTTAGTATTGGTAGGAGCGCATACAAATGTAGTGAAACCATTAAAGGGGTTGGAAGATGATTAACCTACAAGCCAAGGAAACCATTCCCTGGAGTGGAAGAGCTGAGAAACGTTATGATCCAATGTGGAGGGAACATGGATGTTTGTTTTCTGATGGGGTTAGAGAGACGGCTCAGTGGTTGAGGTCACACAGTACTCTTCAGAGGATGGAACTCAGTTCTGAGAACCCATGGTGGTCTCACAATCCCCTGTAACTCTGGTTTCAGAGGAGTGTGTCCTTGGGCACTGCAGTCACCAGCACAAATCCACATGCAGGCACAAGTACACACATAATTACAAAATAAAAAATAGCTGGGCGTGGTGGTGTGCACCTTTAGTGCCAGCACTCAGAAGGCAGAGACAGGCAGATCTCTGGGAATTCAAGGCCAGCCTGGTCTCATAGTGAGTTCTAGGCCAGCCAAGTCTATATTTGTCACAAAAATAAACAAATATAAAGTCTTAAAAATAAAAATTAGCATATATGCTTTTGCTTGTTCACATACACCCATATGTGATCTTCCAAAAGTATTAATTTTCCTAATGAGATCTATCTGTTCCATCTAGCCCTTGACTCTATATCTAACCTTTGTGGGTCTATGGATTATAGTTTGGCTATCATTGACTTAACAGCCAATATCTACATATAAGCGAATACACACCATATTTGTCTTGCTAGGTTTGGGATTTGTTAGACACCACTGGGAAAAGACCACCAGACTCAAATTAGATTACAATGAAGTAAATTAACTAGGGATTTTAGCAGGGCCACAGTCTCTAGCCCAAATCAGGGATGTGCCACTCAGAGGTCAGTGACAGAAGTGCTTTTAAAAGCGGGAAAACCCACAAGATTTCTACTTAGACCTCAAAATAGTCCTTTCTTGTCTGCTTAAGCAGGCTACAGAAGTCAAATCAGCAGCCAGTCATAGCATGGCAAGAAGATGGACACACTTATGGTAGGGGGTCAAAGAGTCAGGGTTGCTGAGAACTCATCTTCCAGAAACTTGAGTCAGAGACAAACAGCCCTTAGGTACCAAAACAGACACCAAGCACAAACTACAGTTTCTTGGCCCATCACAATGTATCATTCAGGATGACTTATCTCTAGTTCCATCCATTTACCTGTGAATTTCATGGTTCTCTCTCTCTCTCTCTCTCTCTCTCTCTCTCTCTCTCTCTCTCTCTCTCCTTCCCTCCCTTCCTCCCTCCCTCCCTCCCCTTTTTCTTCTTCCTTCCTTTCTTTCTTCCTTCCTTCCTTTCTTCCTTTCTTTCTTTCTTTCTTTCTTTCTTTCTTTCTTTCTTTCTTTCTTTCTTTTTTTGAGATAGGGTTTCTCTTTGTAGCCCTGGCTGTCCTGGAACTCACTCTGTAGACCAGGCTGGCCTCGAACTCAGAAATCTGTCTGCCTCTGCCTCCCTAGTGCTGGGATTGAAAGCGTGTGCACCACCACTGCCCGGCTTCCTTCCTTCTTTCTTTCTTTCTTTCTTTCTTTCTTTCTTTCTTTCTTTCTTTC
>JANHMN010000016.1:36175215-36185679 GCA_030674055.1 Rhabdomys pumilio | reverse complement strand
CTTTCTTTCTTTCTTTCTTTCTTTCTTTCTTTCTTTCTTTCTTTCTTCCTAGCTGAGTAATACTTCATTGTATAAATATACTACATTTTCTTTATCCATTTTTCTGGATATCTTGAGGGACATCTAGGTTGTTTCCAATTTCTGACTATTAATGAACAAAGCAGCAGTGAGCATGCTTGAGCAAGCATCTCTGTGGTAAGACTAAATGTCCTTTGAGTGTATTCACAGAGTGGTGTAGCTGGATCCTGAGGTAGAGCGGATCCATCTGACCGAGGAACCACCATATTGATTTTCATAGTGGCTGCACAAGTTTGTACTCCCACCAGCAATGAATGACCGTTTCCCTCACTTCATATCCTCAGCAGCGTGAACTGTCACTTATTTTCTTGATCTTAGCCATTCTGATGGGTGTAAGATGAAATCTCAAAGTAGTTTTGATCTGTATTCCCCTGATGGCTAAGGATGTTGAACATATCTTTAAGTGTTTCTTAGCAGTTTGAGTTTCCTCTGCTGAGAATTCTCTGTTTAGAACTGCTCCCTGTTTTTTAAATTGGGTTTTTCTTTTCTTTTTTTTTTCTTTTTTCTTTTTTGGTTTTTCGAGACAGGGTTTCTCTGTGTAGTCCTGGCTGTCCTGGAACTCACTCTGTAGACCAGGCTGGCTTCGAACTCAGAAATCCACCTGCCTCTGCCTCCCAAGTGCTGGGATTAAAGGCTTGCGCCTCCACCGCCCAGCTTTTTGTTTTCTTTATATCTATGTTCTTGAGTTCTTTATATAGTTTGGATGTGGCAAAAATACTTTCCCATTCTGTAGGCTGCCATTTTGTCTTATTGGCAGTGTCCTTTGCCTTGCAGAAGCTTTTTAGTTTCATGAGGTCCCATTTATTATTGTTGATTTTAGTGCCTGCACTAATGTTCTTTTCACAAAGTCTTTTTTCCAGTGTGTTCAAGGCTATTTCCCAATTTCTCCCCTATCAGTTCAGTATATCTAGTTTTATGTTGAGGTCTTTGAACCATTTGGAGCTGAGCGCACGGTGATAATTACAGATCTATTTGGATTCTTCTGCACACAGCCATCCAGTTTGACCAGCACCATTTGTTGAAGATGCTGTTTTTTTCCCCCAGTGTGTATTTATTGCTTCTTTATAAAAAAGAAAATCAGGTGTTCATAAGCATGTAGATTTATATCTTGGTCTTTAATTGAATTCCATTGATTAACATGTCTGGTTTTGTAGCAACATTCTGCTACTTTTATTATGACAGTTCTGTGGTACAACTTGAAATCAGTGATATTTCCTGCAGTTCTTTTATTATTTAGCAGGTTTTAGTTATCCTGGGCTTTTTGTGTCCATATGAGGCTGAAAATTATTCTTTTAAGATCTGCGAAAAATTGTGCTGGGATTTTGATCAGGATTGCATTGAACTTGTAGATTTTTTTTTTGAACCTGTAGGTATTTTTACTATATTATTCCTACTTATTGATGAGCATGGGAGACCTTTCTTTCTTTCTTTCTTTCTTTCTTTCTTTCTTTCTTTCTTTCTTTTTTTGTTTGTTTTTTTGAGACAGGGTTTCTCTGTGTAGCCCTGGCTCCTGGAACTCACTCGGTAGACCAGGCTGGCCTTGAACTCAGAAATCCGCCTGTGCGCCATCACTGCCCGGCATGGGAGACCTTTCGATCTTCTGATAACTTCAATTTATTTCTTCATTGTATTAAAGTTTTTATTATATAAGTCTTTCACTTGCTTGGTTAACAACATCCCAAGATATTTTGTTATTTGAGGCTATTGTGAAATATATTGTTCCCCTGATTTCTTTCTAAGTCTGTTTGTCATTTGTATCTAGGAGGGCTACTGATTTTTGCAAGTTAATTTTATATCTAGATACTTTGTTGAAAGTGTTTATCACTATAGGAATTTCCCAGTGGAATTTTTAGAGTCATTTATATTTACTGGCTATCATCTACAAATAAAGGTACTTGGACTTTTTCCTTTCCAATTTGTATCCCTTTGATCTCCTTCACTTGCCTTATTGCTCGAGCTAAGACTTCAAGTGCTTGAAAGGGCTTCAAGGGCTGAGAGAGATGGCTCAGAAGTTAAGAGGATTGGATGCTCTTCCAAAGGTCTCTAGTTCAATTCCCAGCAACCACATGGTGGTTCATAACTATCTATAATGAGATCTGGTGCCCTCTTCTGGTAAACAGGCAAACATGCAGGCAGAACAATGTTTATATAATAAACAAATCTTAAAGAAACAGACTTCAAGTACTATATTGAATAGGTATGGAGACAGTGGATAACCTTGTCTTGTTTCTGATTCTAGTGGAATTGCTTTGAGTTTTTCTCCATTTAATTGTTGTTGGCTATGGGCTTGCCACAAACTGTGTATATTATGTTGAAATATATCCCTTGTATCCCTAATATCTCTAGGACTTATGTCATTAAGAGGTGTTGGACTCTGTCAAAGGTTTTTCTCTTTCAGTTGGTTTTTATAGTGGATTATATTTATCAATTTATGTATGTTGAACCATCCATGCATCTGTGGGATGATGTCTAGTTGATCAGAGTAGACAGTAGATGATCTTTTTTTGATGTGTTCTTGGTTCTTTGGTTTGCAAGTATTTTATTGAAAATTTTTGTATTTATGTTCCTAGTGAAGTTGGTCTGTAATTCTCTTCTTTGTTGAGTCTTTATAACAGGGTTTGGGGATCAGGGTACTTCATAAAACGAATTGGGCAATGTTCCTTCAGTCTCTATTTTGTGGAATAATTTGAAGAGTATTGATGTTAATTCTTCTTTGAAATTCTGGTAGAAATCTGCACTTGGCCTTGGGGTTTGCTTGGTTGGAAGAATTTTAAGGACAGCTTCTGTTTCACTAGGGGTTATGGGTTTATTTAAATCACTTGTCTGATCTTGATTTAACTTTGGTAAGTGGTAAAATTGTTTATTTCTTTTAGATTTTCCTTCTTGGTGGAGATCAGGTTCTTAAAGTATGTCTTTATAATTATCTAGATTGTCTTCATGTCTTTTTTTTTTTTTCTTTCTGGAGCTGAGGACAAGTGCTCTACCACTGAGCTAAATTCCTAACCCCCTAGTGTCTGTTTTTATCTCTCCCTTTTCATTACCAATTTTACTAATTTGGATCTTCTCTCTTCCTCTTTTAGTTAATGTGGATAAGGGTTTCCCAATCTTACTGATTTTCTCAAAGAATCAACTCTTTGTTTCACTGGTTGTATTGTTCGTTTGTTTGTTTCTGTTCTATTGATTTCAGCCCTGAGTTTGATTATTTCTTCCCATCTACTTTTCTTTTTGTTCTACAGCTTTCAGATGTGTCGTTAAGTTACTAGTATGAGATCTCTTCAAGAGATAGATAGATAGATAGATAGATAGATAGATAGATAGATAGATAGACAGATAGATAGATAGATAGATAGATTTGGTTTTTTCGAGACAGGATTTCTCTGTATAGCCCTGGCTGTCTTGGAACTCACTCTGTAGACCAAGCTGGCCTTGAACTCAGAAATCTGCCTGCCCCTGCCGCCCAAGTGCTGAGATTAAAGGCATGTGCCGCCACTGCCCAGCCTCTTCGATATTTTTATGTATTCTTAGTGCTATGAACTTTCCTCTGTGTCTCATAATTTTGTGTATGTTGTATATTCACTTTCATTCAGTCCTAAAAAGTCTTTCATTTCTTTCTGAATTTTTATCTTGACCCATTTTTCATTTGTTGGTGAGTTGTTTAGTTTCCATGAGTTGGTAAGTTTTCTGTTGTTATTGAGATTCAGCTGTAAGGGGCAGTGATCGGATAGGATGCATAGTGTTAGTTCAGCTTTCTGTGTCTGTTGAGACTTGACTTGTGTTGTCGTACACACTGACTTGGGAGAAAGTTCCATGAAGAACAGAGAAGGTATATTCTTTTGTGTTTGGGTGAAGTGTTCTGTGAATATCTATCAGGTCCATTTGGTTTATAACATCAGTTAGCTCCGGAATTTCTCTGTTCAGTTTTTGCGTGGATGAGATGACTATTGGCAAGGACGGGATGTTAAAGTCTTCTACTATTAGTGTGTGAAAGTCAATATGCAATTTAAGCTATAGTAGTTTTTTTTTTTTTTCCAACCTGTGGTGCCCTTGGGTTTGGTGCATAGATAATAAGAATTACAATGACCTTTTGGTGGATTTTTCCTTTAATGAGATTGCAGTGTCCTTCCCTAGCTCTTCTGATTAATTTTGGTTTGAAGTTTGTTTTGTCAGATATTTAAATGGCTACACCAGCTTGTTTCTTTGGTCCATTTGGTTGAAATATCTTTTTCCATTTTTTCACCCCAAGGTGGTGTCTATCCTTGATGTTAAGGTGTGTTTCTTTAGATGCAGCAGGATGGATCCTGTCTTCTAATCTATTGTTTTAATCTATGACTTTGTATTGGGGAGCTGAGACCTTTGATGCTCACAGATATCTAGTGGCAATGTTTGTTGATTTTTCTTATTTTGTATTTTGTTGTGTTGTTGTTGTTGTGGTGGTGGTGGCTTTGTGTGTGTGTGTGTGTGTGTGTGTGTGTGTATTTCCCCTCTTTTGTTTTGCTGGTCTGGGAATACTTATTTCCTGCATTTGGGAGGTGGGGGGCTGTGGTTAACCTCTTTAGGTGGAGTTTTTCTTCTAGTGTCTTCTGTAGGGCTGGATTTATGGATAGATCTTACTTAACTTTTGCTTTATCATGGAATGTCTTATTTTATTGATCTATTGTGATTGAAAATTTTGCTGGATATAGTAGTCTTGTTTAGCATCTATGGTATCTTAGAGTCTGTAGAATATCTGTCTAGGCCCTTCTGGCTTTTAGAGTCAGGTGTTATTTTACTAGGTTTGTCTTTATATGTTATTTTTTTCCTTGGAGCTTTTAATATTCTTTCTTTGTTCTGTATGTTTAGTGTTTTGATTGTGATATGGCAATCTATTTAGTGTTCTATATGTGTCTCATACCTTTATAGGAATGTCTTTCTTTAGGTTAGAAATTTTTTCTTCTATGATTTTGTTAAAAATATTTTTCTGACCCTTTGAACTGGGATTCTTCTCCTTCTACTTCTGTTATTCTTGAGTTTGGTCTTTTCATAGTGCCCCATATTTCTTGGATGTTTGCCAGGAATTTTTTTAGATGTAACATTTTCTTTTACTGGGGTATTCATTTTTTTTATTGTGTCTTTAATACCTGAGTGTCTCTCTTCTATCTCTTGTATTCTGCTGGTGAAGTTTGCCTCTGGGTTCCTGTTTGAATTCCTAAGCTTTTCATTTCCAGGTCATCACCTCAGTTTGGGTTTTCCTTATTGATTCTATTTCCACTTTCAGGTCTTGAACTCTTTTTACTCATCTCCTTCCACTGTTTGTGTTTCATAGCTTTCTTTAAGGAATTTATTCTTCTCCTCTTTAAGGACCTTTATCATATTCATAAAGGCTATGTTAAGGCCCTCTTCTTGTGCTTCAACTATGTTGCAGTTCTCAGGACCTGCTGTGGCAGAATTGATGCCTCTAGTGGAGACATTGTCCTAGATGTTATTGATTGTGTTTTTACATTGTCATCTTGTCATCTGGGTTTGGGAAGATTATAATTCTAGGTGCTGATACCTGATTTTGTCTTTATTGAATTTGTTGGATGTTTGATTTTTTTTCTTCTTCCTCTCCCCTCTCTAGTTCTTAGAGCATCATGGCTGTGTGTTGCCTGATAGGAAATTATTCTGGGATCTTCATAGCTGTGACCACTGAGGGTTCTTTTTTTTTGGGGGGGTTGTTTTTTTTTTTTTTTTTGAGACAGGGTTTTTCTGTATACCCTTGGCTGTCCTGGAACTCACTCTGTAGTCCAGGCTAGCCTTGAGCTCAGAAATCCGCCTGCCTCTGCCTCCCAAGTGCTGGGATTAAAGGCGTGCGCCACCACCACCCGGCAGACCACTGAGGGTTCTAAGTAAAATTCATTTGTATGTATTGGGAGCTGATACTTTAGGAGTGGGGATGGGCTAAGAGGTGAGTAAGGGTTCTCTTTTACAAGTTCAGAGGTTCAGTCCGTTATCATCAAGGTGGGAACATGGTGGCATCCAAGCAGGCTTGTTACAGCTGGAGCTGAGAGTTCTACATCTTCATCTGAAACCTGCTAGCAGAATATTGATTTCCAGGCAGCTGAGGGCCTTAAAGCCCACACCCACAAGGACACACCTACTCCAACAAGGACACACCTACTCCAACAGGGCCACGCCTTCTAATAGTGCCACTCCCTGGGCTAAAAAGGAGGAAAGCAGAGTATCCCACTAGGATCTATTTAGTCCCCCAGGAATGGGGACAGAAAGAAAGGAAGGGCAGGTGGTCTGCTGAAGAGCTGGGTATGGGACTAGGGGGTTGGATTTGGGAAAGCAGAGGGAGAGGTGAATATCTATAGGTAGCCTATCTGCTTCCCTGGCTGGAGTGACCTGTAGATTCTCAGGGAAAGCTAGCTGGGGTTGGGAATGACTTGGGGAGGAGGGTGAAGTTTGGAGGGAGAGGTCTGTGTGAACCACTGGAGAAGGGAGTCGGGTGGTGGGGAGCAGCAGCAGGTGGTCTGCTACAGAGCTGGGGATGAGACTGGGGGATTTGTTTCTGGGGAGCTGAAGGAAAGGTGAAGATCTGCAGTTAGCCTGCCTGCTTCAGTCACGATTAAAGTTGGAGGGTGGCGGGGGTGGGGGGGGGGGGGGGGGGGGGGGGTGGGGGGGGGAAGTACTGGTTAAGATCTCTGGGCATGGTGGCATATGCTTTTAATCCCAGCACTCGGGAGGCAAAGGCAGGTGGATCTCTGTGAATTCAAGGCCAGCCTGGTCTACATAGAGAGTTCCAGGAGAGCCAAGGCTACACAAAAAGACCCTGTCTATAAAACACAATACAAAACAAAAACCCTCTGATATCCCAGGTTGGGTTTGGTACTGTGTGGTGATCCAGCGGGGCTGACTTTGAAGAATTCCTGTGGCGGCTTCATTGAGTCTTTTTTTCTCTGGCTGCTGGAAAGTCTCAGACTAGAGTTTTCCAGTCACCAGCTTGAAGACCAAAAGGGACCTGTCTGTGGGAGAAGGCTCAGATTCTCTGCATTCAGCATTCCAGTGGCACCTGGGCACTAAATCCCTTTGTTTTCAGTATGGTGTCTATTAAGGTTTATATATGCTTAGCCTAGGGAGTGGCACTATTAGAAGGTGTGGCCCTGTTGGAGTAGGTGTGTCCCTGTTGGTGTGGGCTTTAAGACCCTTATCATAGATGCCTGGAAGTCAATATTCTGCTAGCAGGTTTCAGATGAAGATGTAGAACTCTCAGCTCCTCCTGGACCATGCCTGCCTGGATGCCACCATGTTCCCACTTTGCTGATAATGGACTGAACCTCTGAACTTGTAAGCCAGCCCCAAGTAAATGTTGTCCTTTATAAGAGTTGCCTTGGTCATGGTGTCTGCTCACAGCAATAAAACCCTAACGAAGAAAGTGTCTTAGTTCAGAGAATGCCTGAGGCTCTGAGAGTCCAGTGCTGCTTCTTCTCAGAGGAAAATCCCACAGGCCCTACTGGTTATGGAGAGGATGGACTGTTTCCTAGTGGTGTGAGTTAGGGAAGAGACCTAGGAATCCAATTGTGCTTTGATTGGTCTTTCCTTTAGCCTATGCTCCCACAATTCCTGAGGCATTTGGACTGCCAGTTTCTGTGCTTTCTGAGAACAGTGTGATGTGAATCAGCTTCACTCTGGGTTTCTTTTCTGTTAGTTGGAGATAGCTTTTTGCACAGGGCTGCTAAGTCAGTAACTGCCACTGCCCGCCATCTTGCCCCAAAGGTCTTGTTGCTCTTGTCCCTTCCTGCTCTCTCCATTCTTGCAGAGTTGTCAATTGACTCTAAAGTCTTCTTAATAACATTTTAATAGGGTTTTGGGAGGGAATAAAATTAGAGGTATGAATTCAGTCACTATGTTAACGAACAGCCCTAACTTCCCCTTTTCAATATCTTTGTAAAAATATCATTCTTGGGAATAACCCTGCTTGGTCATGGAAGACTGCAGTTTTAAAATGCTGGGATATGTTTATTTCTGCTTTTTCACTTAGAAGTCTTTAAGTGAACATGATTAGCAAGAAATGAGGCTTTGTAAGAGGGAGATATAAAGAAAATGTTTCCAGTGGGTTAACTTTTATTAAGCATATGAAAACAATAAGAGTCTAAATCCTAGCATGCTGCCTGAAGGCAGCCCCCAAAGACCTGGGGAGGAGGACAGAATCGTGGCTTCCTTTAGGGATACCTAGGGCATGTCTTTCCCAGTGTTTTGTTTGGAGACTCAGGATAAATCCCAGACTCTCACAGTCAGACTCTGAGAGCTTGGTGGGAGACCTGATTTGATCTTGTATCTATTGATGGCATGAGTTCTGTGATCAGAAAATGAGTCTCAGATGCCTTTCTGAATTGCAACATGTTGTCCATTCTTCCCCTGACCAAAATACTATGCTAGCTCTCTGCTTTCTGGGGCAGGACTAGATAATTTTTGTCTATTTGTTGAGGCTGGTTATCATGTAGCTTAAACAGGCCTCAAAATTCCTCTGTGACCAACCAAGGATAGCCTTGAACTTGGATCTTTTTTGCCTTTACTGCCTAAAGGATGAGGCCAGGTTTTTGTCCTCACACCCAGCAGAATGGGTGTGAGGACAAAAAACAGAAGTCTTTTGCTGTTTTGGTCTGTCTACCTTTCTGTCTGTCTGATTGGTTGGTTGGTTGGTTGGGGTTTTGTTTGTTTGTTTGAGAGATTATCAACTTGTAGTCCTGACTGATCTCAAAATTTCAATCTTTCTGCCTCTGCCTGCCAAGTGACAGAATTAAAAGCATTTGCCCCCTCTCTCCTTCCCTTCCTCCCCCCACCCCCGCCCCCGTCTGTGTTTCTATTAAATTCAACGTTTTGGAAGAAGGAAAACACGAAGGGATTTAGAGACTCCAGACAAAGCCACACTTATTCAGTCAGTCAATGATACAATCTTTAGATAGTGCGGCAGGTTTAGTGACTGCTCAGTACTCCTGGTCCAGCAGTCCTGTGAGGCTGGGTGCTCTTTCTTTGTTTCTGTGTCTTATTGGAGACAAATTGTGATCCACCTCGCACACCAGCTTGTCTCACTAGTCTCTCCCACAAATACTTCTGAAGCTGAGCATTTTGGAGAGATTTTAGCAAAAGGAGACGTTATGAATGGGGATTGACATTTGGCAGTTGGCCTGCGAAGAAGAAGCGTAGGAGGCCCTTAGTGGTTGTATGTTTGCAAACCACCAGGTGGTGAAGAAGGCAAGCAGAGAGACTGAGTTCAAGTCTCCTTCAAGCTGAGCAATCTTAAGAAATTTGATAAGTTCTGGGGACTTACTTTATCTGTCTCTAAAATGGAAACATATTTATTCTCATCGTTTTAACAGTAGTAGGTCTATCCAGGGCTCAACGGAATGGATTTGATTACCTGGGATGCTATCCTATGCCAGACTACTGTTGCATGTTGTGCATGTACGTGTGTGTGTGTGTGTGTGTGTGTGTGTGTGTGTGTGTGTGTGTGTGTACGCGCGCGCGCACGCGAGCGCGCCCAGTGCCCTCGCCCGAGCGTGTTTCTCGGGAATGGCGTTCTTGTGGGTGTGTGCGCTGGGCCGTCCTCCGAGCCTGTGGCTGCCAGCGCCAGGCTGAGAACGAGGCACCGGCTCTCCCGCAGCTGATTGGCAGCGTTGGGTGAATGAGTGCGCGTGGGGCCGGAGCAGCGAGGCGGCTGTGGCTCGGCGCTGATATGCGCGCCCGCCTGCCGGCCCGGGTAGGGGCGGACCGCGGGCAGCGGGCGGGCTGGGAGGAGGGAGAGGAGGGCGGGCTCGGGAGGCGGCGGGAGGGTTGTGAGAAGGCCGGCAGCCGCGGGGCCCCCGGCGCGGGCGCTGGGCCGGGGAACCGGGCTCACAGCCAGGAGGCGGCGCCGCGGGGAGGGAGCGGAGTGGCGAACGCGAGCGCAGTCCGCCGCCCGCCGCCTGCTGAGAGAGCTCTGCGGGTCGTAGACCTGGCTGGGGACAGACCGGGAGCTTCGGGTGGGCTAAGCTGCGATCGCCCGGCTAGCCATAGGGAGTCGGGGGCTCTGAGCTCGAGTCCCGGCTTTGGGCGCAACGGAGAACAGGCTAGACTCACCGAGCCTTGCCCAGCTGGGGCCCGCTGAGCCAGGGAGCCCCTTCTCCCGGAGGTTGGCCCCCGGGACTCGCCGGAGCGAGAGAGAAGCAGGTCCGTCGGTCCGGACTGGGGGAGCGGGAGTGTGATGTGCGCACGCGCGTGTGTTTGTGTGCCTGCGAGGGGTGGGTGTGTAAGGGGCGTGAGAGGGGGAGATGATAAAAATGATGGTGTGTGGTGTATCTGTACAGTGTGTTAGGGTTGTGTGTGCTGCTGACTGCATATGAGGAGAGAGAGAGAGAGAGAGAGAGAGAGAGAGAGAGAGAGAGAGAG
>JANHMN010000016.1:36140562-36175205 GCA_030674055.1 Rhabdomys pumilio | reverse complement strand
GAGAGAGAGAGAGAGAGAGAGAGAGAGAGAGAGAGAGAGAGAGAGGAAACCCACGTAGGAGGTAGAGGGGCGCATCAGGGTGGAGTGTGTATATGTGCAGGAGTGTGTGAAGGGTGCGTGGGTGAGTGTGTCACGGGTGCTAGGTGCGGCTGTGTGTGTGTGATGTAAGGGTACTGGGTGCACGTGTGTCCCTGGTTCATTCTCCCTTCCCCCACCAGATGTGTTCTGGGGAGGGGGGTAGCCTTTCCGCAGCTGCCCCTACCAAGCTTGCCCGCCTGACCTTCTTTCCCACGGAGCTAGAAAGGGTTAATAGGTCCTTCCCTCAAAAAGTCCTAGGGTCACGGGGAGGGTAGCTGCAGCCCAAGCTCCCATAAAAAGGGTAAAGGTTCCGGAGAGCCTCTGCTAGGCCAGGGACCCTGCTTCGCTGGCATGCGTAGCCTTCACTCAGGCTTGGTGTCCTGCCCTTCCTGAGGGCCTTGTGCTCCAGTGGTTTCTCTCACTGGGTCTGGAGGTGGGGATCAGGAGCCATCCGGGGGAGTCTGCATTCTTTGCCACTGTATTATTGGAACGATGTTTGATATACAGTGGGCCTCAGTAGATATTTGAAAGGGGGGGGGAGCTGGTAGAGGGGTGGGAGAGGAGGGAGAGAATCTGTATCTGGAAGGCCAAGTCGATTCCCTCTGTTCTGGCTAAGGATGAGGCTACTGCTTGTAGTCAGACTTCTGGTCAGATATCAGGACCCCTTGTGGGAGGGTTAGGTGTGTATGGTGGTGATGGGGTGTGCAGGGAAGAGATTTGCACTGGAGCCTGCAGGTAGTGGGAAGAGACTAGCAAGAATAGTTGACATGCCTCTTTCAGGCAGAACATTTTGCCTGTGTGTTCCTGCACCTGCTTCTCTGTGATTAGCGTCTTTTCCTAGGGCATCTGATCTCCGGAAAGGGAGGAGGGTGGTGGAGGCCTTGACTCACAGGACTTCTCCTTCCTCTAGGATCCCTGAGCTCACAAGGTGCTGAAGAAGTGAGCCCCCTGCCCACCCAGGTTGCTGAGCCAGGTGGGGCCATGGCAGGCCGCGGCTGCCTGGAGCTGGGGCTGTTCTGCTGGGTCCTGCTTGCTGTACCTGTGGGCCCACAGCCTGCCTCCTTTGTACCAGGTGCCCCTCTTAATACTCTGACCCCACCACCTCAGAGTGAGGCCTCTATGCTATCTCTCAACCTGGGACTAAACTTCAAATTCCATCTCCGGGGACCTGCTGCTGTCTGGGGAAGCCCTGTTACTGAGACCCATCCTCTCTCTCCTGGACTAGGCCAGGAGTCTGAGGAAGAAAAGGAAGACAATCTGAGGACTGATCCCCTTTGGGAACTGCTGGTGGGGTCCCCTGGGAACTACCTCCCAGAGTGGGGCTCTGCCGAAGGTAGCTTTACACCCTGGGCTTCCTCCTTGCCTCCTGAGTCCACATCCCTCCTCTCAGGGCCCACCAAGCGGCCCACTGTTCCCTTTCAACCTAGGATGGGCACTGTGACCTGGGCCACTGCTCTGACAGGGACAGCGCCTCCAACCAGTGCTCCCAGGCCTCATCAGGGTGAGCTTGAGCTAAAGTTTGATGTGGCTTTGAGAGCAGGTGCTGCCCCCACTCTTGGTCATCGGTCACTACCCCTGCTACCCAGCCTGCGGGCCAGCCTGGCAGAGATTGCTGGGCGCCTGGGACCTTTCGGTAAGTAGACACCCCATTTAGGTGACTCTCGGCTGGGCATCAGTTGATGAATATACACTGTCCACTAGGAGACAGGAGGCAACTTCAGCCCAGACTCCTTTTGCAGGGTTCTTTGGTACTACTGTGTCCCCACTCCGGAACTTCTCAAGCCAAAGTTACCCAGGCTCAAGGACACATCCAAGTTTTGCTTCTGAAGTGTCAGATTCTCCCGGTGAGTGGTGGCTTTATTGTAACAAACCTCTGCATGGCATCAGCTGGACTAGTGGTCTGTGGTCTGACCATGATCACTTCCTTGGCCTGAGGAATGTCTGCATTGCTTTTTCCAGGCTCCAGGACAAGGGCTAATGTCCCTTGGGGGGAAACAGTCTCTTTGTTATATTGACTCTGATTTGGTGCTTGTTCATGGAGTACATATGGCTACTGTTCCTGGGGCAACGATTTTCTTAAGACAAGCTCTGAGGAAGGATGGAATCCAAAGTCTCAAAAGCCACTGCCAGCTGGCAGAATGACATTTGAGCCTCATATGCGTCTTTTACAGGGCCCTTTGGTACCACTGGGTCACTTCCTCCACCTCTCCTGGAAAGGAAGTTCTCAAGCCCAAGCCTGTTGGCTTCCGAGAGCTCTGCCTTAATCAAGACAACACCAGTGCAACACGGTAAGCATGCGAGTCATTTGTATTTGACACATGTCATGCCAGACACTCAGCAGTGTTCTGGGACTGTCCTGGCCAGCAGGGCATTAAACAGGGGTCCAGGGTGGTCACCTGAAAGAGAAGATGGGGGACAGGCAAACTCAAAGAATGGCGATCTGTCTATAGGCTGTTCAAATCGTGATTTTTACTTTTTCACACAGGGGTTATATACACTAAAAGGCATGATGTGGGGAAAAGGGATGACACAGGAGCGGAAGTGTTCAGGGGGAGTACAGATATCTTCCAGAACAGAGTATCAGCTAAGTGAAGCTTCAGGGGACAGGTCACTCTGACTCCACCTATGATTCACTTGTCCCTGTCTAAGTTAGTATTGTCCATCAAGGTTACTTATCTGCAAGGTTTATGACTGAGACCTGGCAACTGTCCACCAAAGCTGCTTGTTTACAATAGCTTCTAGCCATTTATTTCAAGGTTTTTTTCACAGAGACCCAAGACTTTGTGCTAGCAGGCTGACTTTAAGCCTATGACTGATTCCAGGCCTTCAGAGTACAAGCAGAGATGCCCCTGACATGGGACCTTTCTATAACCTACCTAACCTCTCCCTTCATCGTGACTATGGAGAAATTATACATTAATGATCTAACAGGTGCTGTCTGGGAAGGTACTGCGTGGAGTTAGGGAAGTGTTCTCTGAGGTGTCTGCTGCTATAGGCAGAGTAGGACAGAAAGGTAAGTCCGAGCCACCTAGCACAGGAGCTCTCTGCAGCATCTCTCCCTCCCCCTCCATCCTGGGTGCCTGGTCTCCCTTCCTACCTCCACTCTACCCAGACTTGGAGTTTTCTCCTCTGCTGTTTGATCTGTCATGACATGCTGTCAGACCTGGACAAGGCTGAGCCCTTCACAGAGAAGACATTAAAGAGAGGGCCATGAACAGACAGATGCCACCTTTGTTCTGGGGAGTCTTTCAGAGCATGCACTTAGACAGGTCAATAGTGCCAAGGAAACATTTGACCTCTTTGAGCCTAGGTTTTCTCACTTACTTAGGGTCTGATAATAGCAGACTGTGTGTGTGTGTGTGTGTGTGTGTGTGTGTGTGTGTGTGTGAAACTTTAATGTCTCCAGGTAGTGTAAACCCTTGTTGGATACAAAGTAGAAACTCATTAAACAGTAACTCCTTAACTTTGCCTTTTGCTCACAATGCACCCCAAATACACTTTCAGACTCAGCCTTGCAGATACCCTGGCCTTAGCCCCACCTGCTGATGGGACAACAGAATTCCCAGGGCAGAGGGCAGGGGTGCTCAAAGAGAAGCTTTGCTAAATGAGGCCATGGGAGCCATTGGTAGGGACTTCCAGCCCAGCTTCATTCTACTAAAGACTTCCTGTGTCTATAAAACATCTAAGCCACCCTGTACTAAGCTCGGCCATGGATGCTCTGGCTTCTTCCAACCCCAACCCTGACAATGTACTGTATTTTATGGCGTCCTTCAGCCATCAGCATCGTGCTCCCTCTATGGTGTGCAAGCGATGGCCACTGCATGATTAGCTTGCAGCAGTTACAGGATCTGCTGTGGGTGGGGGGCAGCTCTGTGCCTCAGGGGATAGATGCTGGCTGGCATTCTGTCAGCCTGGGTGACAGTGCTGGCCAGGCAGCTTTAATGAGTCTGGACAGTATCAGAGGCAGCCCAGCCTCACAACCCCCCTCTCCTCATCTCCGCCTCACTGGTGGTTGTAGGAGCCCGGGCTCTTCTTTCTACTCCTCTTGCATAAACTCAGAAACCTGGGTTAACCCTTGCTCAAGAGGGAGGGAGGGAAGGAAGGAGGGAGAGAGGGAGAGAGAAAGAGAGAGAGAGAGAGAGAGAGAGAGAGAGAGAGAGAAGATCAAACTTGTAACAAATATATTCTGTTTGTTTTGTTTTAAGATAAGGTCTTATGTAGCTCAGGCCTGCCTCAAACTGGCTTTGCAGCTGAGGCTGGCTTTGAACTCTTGATCCTCCTGCTTCTACCTCACAAGTGCTGGTATTTCAGGTATGTTTTACCATACCAAGGATCCTAGGATATTTCTAACTCAAGTGTCACCTACATTGTGTCATGAAATAGGGTTCTTTTGCTCTGGCTTCCCTTTTCCTGGACCATAGCTTGTATTTACAAATTTTATAATGGGCTCTCCCATATCCAAGGACTTCAGGCCCACTGGTAAGTCCTCATTGTTGTCCCTCTGCTCTCTGACCATACTGGCAAGTCTGGGCTATGGATGGCCAATGTCTGGGCAATGCAGTTGTTAAATATTTCCAGTGTTACTGCTGCAGAGTACCAGCCCTCCACAATGTTGGAGTTGGGGGTAGGGAGAAGCATGTAGCCAAACTATTAAATGGGCTGCAGCTTCCAGCATCCAGAGTTGATTCCTCAGCCCTTTGATCTGGGCAGCTCATGGATAATCAGACCTGGCTTCTCCTGGCTTATCGTTTCCCATCCCCCTCCTCAGCCAGCCCTGCCTCAACCATTACTCATGTTGACATCCCATCTTTTCTCTCACTCCTGAGGTCAAGGGCCACAAGGACAGGGTGGAACCTCCTTGAAGGGGTGGCCTAATTAGGGTCCATCTCCTGAGGATATAGGGAATACGGGACCACTGTCTTTTAGGGAAAACTCAAGGCATTTTCTGAGGAAGCTACAGATAGAGAAACAGGAGATAAGGACAAGTGGCGCCTTCAGAGGCAGAATCTAGGCTACCTCCTGCCTGCTTCCATCCACATTTGGCCCAATGAACCTCTCTGGACAAACTCTGGTCCTTAGGAACAAGTCCATCTCTGTTACTTGTGGTGCCTCTTGTGCTTTGCATATGTTCTCTCCTGAATTTCATTATTACTGAAGTTTGCTCTACAGGCCTGTCATGCTTGGGGACAGAGATGAGAAATGGGGTTTCATATGGCCCATAAGAAAGAAGTGGGCATGAGCTCTGAGAGCATGTGTCTGTACGGTAAGCACAGAGGAGAGGCTGAGGAGTCACAGGTGGGGACAGACATGGGCCAAAGGAGACCAAGGTAACCCAGTAACTTAGTAGTAGTAGGTTAGACCAGAGCACCAAAGGAGGCAGGAAAATGAGGAGAGGTGTGTTATTAGCTTGATGCACTGACACCAGGCTGGTGCTTCCTCTCACTAGCAGGCTACCTGTTTCCAGCTGAATGGCCACTGGGGAGAGGGTAGCATAGCACTAGGTCATTGTCCTTCAAACAGCTCAGACTTAGACAATAGATTGATATTCACTCAGTGGACTCATTGTTATCTTTCTAAACAAGTTTAAGATGTGTTAAGGGTTCTCCACACAGATCATAGACTTAATTTCTTAAACCAAGCACTAATCTATGGGGCTAGAGACAAGACTCAGTGGTTAAAAGCACACACTGCTCTTATAGAGGAGCCTGGTTGAGTCCCAGCACCTATACTGGATAGCTCACAACTGTCCATAACTCCAGCTTCAAGGGGTGCAATACCCTCTTCTGGCCTTTGTGGACACATGCATTCACCTGTAAATACCCAACACACATAATTACCAATAAAATAGATCGTTATAAAAGAACTAATTTTGAAGTCAGAGCTGATCACACACAAACAAGATGGTTGATCCCAGATGAACATTAGGCAGTTATGATAGTCGCCAGGGTTATATATTGAATGATTTTTTTTCCACACCAGGAACACACCTCATTTATCGTCACGACTGTTCTGGGTAATAGGTATTCTTACCCAGTTCAGATTTGAGGAACGTAACGTAGTGGGAACCAAAGTGTATGCTGCCACTGGGAGCTGGCAGAAAGCTCTGCGTGTTTCAGTTTCTGATTGCTACCTCCATGCCTTTTCTAATTGTCCAGTTCTTCCCTTCTGTCTCTTGAGCTGCCTGGGACTTCACTACGGGTTTCTTCTGTTCGGTTTTCGCTGTCTCCAGCATGAGGGGGAACAGCCTGGGGTGGGTGTTCCTCTATTATTCAGCCAGTGAGTAGCTGGGGCATGGGCAGGCAATTGGAGCAAGAGTGCAATCATTAGAAGTCCTTACTCCTCAGCACACATCTGTCTCCTGTCCTCCTCATCCCCGGGTGACTGTCTCTGTCCTTCATTATTACCTCTCTTCCTCCTCTTCCTCCTCTTCCTCCTCCTCCTCCTCCTCCTCCTCTTCTTCCTCCTCCTCCTCCTCCTTCTTGCCTGCAGCTATAGTCCCGCTTCGAGGTGCAGGAAGAGATCAACTTCTAGAATATTCCTTTCTGTTTGGCCATAGGAGGGTCTTCAGTCTAACCTTTTTAGAGTGCCTCTTGCTCCAGAAGAGCAGAACCAAGGGTCTTAATCCCTTCCAGTCTTCACTGACTTCCCTTTCCACAAGAGATGTGGGAGATGGGATGGGGCCAGAGCCTCAGTTAGCAGACCCCAGCACACCTGAGGGGTTCACTTATCTAGGTAGCATGTTGCTCCACTATGATTCCCCCTAATTGTTCCTTTGGGTAAGGGAGTTCAAGGCCACTATTTTCTGTAAAATGAGAGTGAGGAAAAGGGACACCTGTCTCAAGAGCCTTATATGACAGGGTGTGGATATGGCACTGTGGTAGGTCATGGGGTTCAGGGGAGAGAGTATTTGGTTTGAGCCTGGCATAATAGGTCATGCCTATAGTGCTAGCGCCTAGGAAGCCGAGATACAACGTTAGTTGTGAGTTAAGAGGACAACTTGGACTACACAATGAGTTGGCAGGCAGCCTGGACTACAAAGTGAGACCCTGTCTCATAAAACAAACACATAAACAACAGAAGAAAAACCCTAGACTAATGGTCTTGTGGATGAGTCAGGATGGCGGAGCTTCTGCCAATCATTGGTTGAGCATTGGGGTGTACCTTGTAGGAAGGACACTTAATAAAATGTGTTCTCCTTAGAATGCTAGAGCAGTGGACTCTTCTTTTCCTGCGCTGTGTGTGCATGCATGTGTTCATGTATGTTCTGTCCATTGGGACAAGGAGGACAGGCGAGGGTGTGTGCATGCATGTGTGTCTGGAGAAGAGAAGCATATTAGTACTTGTGACAGGTTATTGTGGAAAAGGAATGCAGATTGGCGCTCTGATCTGAGTCCTGGTACTCTATTTATGACCTTGGACAAGTCCTTCTGCAGAACCTCAGTTTCTTCTTCTGGTATAAAGAGGGTTTCATTTATCCAGTGAAAACTACTCAGTGTCTCCCACATGCACACTTAAGCATGGAGTTTCATAATCTGTGCAAGGGAAACAAAAACTTTATTTTCATATAACGTCTTTTCTGGTGTGGGATTTGGACTGGAGGGGGGCATCCACACACTTCTTTCCAGTTGTAAGGTCCTGTAACTTCTTAAGAAAACATCATCCCCAACCTGATAAAAATCAAGGAATGATTGGGAGTGTGTGTGGAATGAACAGTGGACAGATGGGAGGAGAGCAGTCGCTGAAAGCTTCAGCCTGGAAGATGGGGTTCTGGGAGGAGAAGGGGAGAGAAGAAAAACCAGCTCATAGAAGAAATTCAGATTTCTAGCTGAGGGCTGGGTGAGGGGGCTGCTAACGGCTCCAGTCGAACGTTTTTCTGTCCACAGACCCCACCGTCTCCACTTCTGGCCCAGATGAACTCTCTCCTGCCAGCTTCGGGAATCCTTCGGCACAGCCTGGATGTGAGCCAGGCTCTTGTAGTGAGCCAGCGTTGCCCGACGACCTGGGGCAGCCGCCTGCCTCCCCGCTGCCTCTCTTCTTCCTGACCCTGGAGGCCGACTGGGCAGAGGCTAGGGCTCGCTGGGGCCTGGCCTGGGAGGCCCATGTATATGGAGCAGGAGCGCTCTTCGGCCTGGTGGCTCTGCTGGCTCTGTTGGCTTTGGCCCTCTTACCCTGGCGTTGTCCACCCGGCGCCCCCTGCCTGGCGTTGCTGGATCTGCTGCTGCTCTCGGCGGGGACCACTCGGGCCTTCCCGCTCTTCTACGACGCCTACGGGCATCGCGATCGGCTGCCGACCCTCGCCTGGCTGCTGCTGCAGGACCTTCCACTGCCCTGCCTGGCCGCAGGTCTGGGGCTGGCTTGCCTGTTGCTGGCCAGGCCGCGCACGCCGAGGTGCCCCGCCGGCTTGGCGGCGCTGCTGCTGCTGGGGCTGGGGCTGGCGGCGGCGGCCGCCCTGGGGAGCGCGGTGCACCGCCCGCTGCGGCCGCTGCGGCTCGCCTCCCGCGGGCTGCACGCCTTCCTTGCTGCCTTCCTGTCGGGGCTCTTGCTGGCGCTCTCTTGTTGGGGCGGCCGGCGGCGGAGGGCCGGAGCACCCTTGGGAGGCTCTGGCTTTAAGGGTGCTACTCCTGTCCCGCAAGTGCGCAGCCCCTTCGCCCCGCGGGAGTCTTGGAGGCGAGCGGCGCGCACAGCCCCGGTGGCCGGGACCTTTGGGCTGCTGAGCGGAGCCCTGCAGGGTTACGAGGTGCTTCACGCCCTTGGCTACGGAGGCCAAGCAGGCTTGGAGGGGCCCTGGCCCTGGTGGGCTTTCCAGCTAGGTTTGCGTCTGGGCGAGGTGGGCGTCGCGCTCCCGTTAGCGCTGCTTGGCCTCTACCCCGCGCTCTGCAGCCCGCGTGTGCCGCGGCGCTGCTGGGCCAAGCTCTTCCGATTGTCTCCGGGACACGCTGCCCCGCTGCTGCCAGGAGGCTGGGTCCCCGGGATCCGGGACAAGGAGCCCCTGGGTAGCGCGATCGCTCGTGGGGACGCGGAGCTGCTGCAGCTATGCGCCCTAGCAGGCCCAGGTCCCGATCTCCTTCTCCAAGGTGGAGGCGGCGGCCGGGGACTCGAAGGTGCCGGGGCCAACCCAGCGCAGTCACCAGCCTCCTCCCCTAGCAGCGATTGCACGGTGGACTTCCGCCCGCCCTCACCCATCAACCTGCGGCGCAGCATCGAGGAAGCCCTCTGCAGCGAGGCGCTGCTGGCCCCTGGTCTCTTTCAGGGCCCTGCCTTTGGGGAAGCCCTGCCTGGGCTCGGTCTCTACCGCAGCATCTCCTTGGGGAACAAGAAAGGGGCAGGACCCAGTGAGAAGACCGAGAAGGTTCCTGGATCCCCAGCACCTCCTGAGCTCCCCTCTCCCGGGGCATGGCCTGCCGGCAGCAGCGCCTCATCTGGCTCTCTGTGTGGACTCTCACGGGACAGCTCGTCCATGCTTCTGTGTTCCAGCCCCGACAGGCCCCCGCGCTGTCCGTTAGTCTGCGTCCTCAGTCCCCCGCGGCCCTCAGGAAGCAGCCCCAGCCTCCCAGCCTCAGGATCCTACCAGGCCCTATCCCCACCCTCCCGCGACTCTCCGGAACATGCTTCTGAACTGCAGGCTGAGGAGGCACTGCTGCAAGAGCAATTCCTGGATGCCTGCCGACAGATTGATGAGCTGAGCATGGGCAGCGACACCATAGACCTGTGAAGAGGCGGCTATCTCACAGCCAAGCCGTTTGCCACCCCCTACCCCCTTTCTGGTATCTGATCTGCTCAAGACCTCCTCACTGTAATAATTCCCCAATTCTGCCTGGTTCAGATACCTCTCACTGATTCTTCCCCATCCAGGGGCCCCTGGGTGGGTGGGTCAGCAACCAGGCTCTATGGATTGGGAGTCGTCAGTGCCAACTTCTCCAGAGCCGTGGGATGCTGATGTCTCCAGCTGCAATTTTAGGCTGGCAGGGTTCTACTTTCCTTGGCCATCACCAGCAATAAAGCTCCAAGGTGCTCCACTCCTGACCACCATGCCCCCTACCCTGGTGCTGAGTGAGACAGCTATCCTTAAAAGACCTAATGCCCTGTCTGGGTTCTGTACCCACCTCTGCCAGCTCCTTCACGGAACCGTTCCCTAACGAGGGATCTATGGACCAAGAGACCTTACAGCAACCGGGTGGGAAATGAGCGTTTTCAGAGTCAATGTATCAATAAACTATTTTCAGAGGAGAATGTTCTGACCTTCTTGGAAAAGCTTACAGGGGGCTACAACCTCAGGCTCTACCAGAAGTGGAAATGGTCTGCCTCAGACTCCCAGGGACTCTCACACGAAAGCAAGGACCATTCTGGTGCATGAGTCTTGAGACAAGTCCTTGAAAACTGCCTGGCAAATGTCTTTTCCTAGAGGGGACAGGGTCCTGAGAGGTGGGGGACAGAGACTCTTTAGCACTTGGCAAAATGCCTTTGTTCCTAGGAGCCCTGCATCAGGTCTTGGGAGATAGCTTCCCAAAAGCTAGTTAATAATAAAGATCTTTATGGAAATGTGGCCACACCTGTTAAAGGGCCTGATTGCCTCAGTTGAGCCATCCAACAACCTGTCTGCCAACTCCCCATAAGACTTTACGAAGAGGAAGCTGCCTTTTCCCATCAACAGGGAGTCTTTGAGGCTGGTCTTACAAGGACCTCATCCCCCTTTCCCACAGAGCTCTGATCCTCTGTAGGGAAAATCTGTCTTCACTGCCCACCTCTTGCCCCAGCCCCAGCTTAGTCCTTAAAGAGAGATTACACTGCAGGGGCCCATTAGCACATCCAGCCACCAGCTACAGGGCATCCGCCCCTTTCCTGAAGCATTTAGCCTCCAGTTACATATACACTGCATTTGTCATCTGGCTAAAATGTAATGGTTTACAGTGACAGGGTCTTGGATCAGGTTTGAAAATAAAAAGCTGGCAGTGTTTGGCAGATGTTCTGCATATTACAGAGAGACCTGGAAAGGCATATACATTAGGCTCAAAGTGAAAAAAAAAAAAGCTTAGTGATCACACACACGAACACGCATACACGCGTGCACACACAATCACACGTTCACCAAACTTGGATCACCAGCTAATGGGGTTTGGAGAAAGGAGCCAAGGAGCCTAGAGGGATGCAGAAAGGCAGGTGAGGAGGGGCTGAAGCCCTTGTTCCCTACAAATGAAGATCTGTCTTGTTTGAGGACAGCATCCAGGGCCTCAAGACCTCAGAGAGGAGGGAACATCTAAGGGAAGGGAAGGGTCCTGATGGAGAAGAGAAATGTGAGGCAGCAGTGCCGGTGAGGCTGAGGGATGGACCTGGAGTGGCCCTGACCATGCCTCCTCCATTACCTGGCTCAGTGTGGTTCAGAAATTCTTGCTGCATCCTCACTCTGGGCTGAGGCCCAGAGAACTGCCAGCTTCCTAATTACAGGCATTTCTCACTGGTGTCATAGTGGCCGCAGTGGGCCCAGCATTGGCACTGCATTGTGTCATGCACAGAATGCTTGCTGCTCTGGGAAATTGTTCTCCTTCTTACCCCATTTCCCCTCCCAGCTGCGTCTCCTCTGCTTCTGCTTGTGCCCAGCTCCTCTGTCACCACTTCCTCATGCTCATCCTCTCCAGCTGCTCTGTCTTGCGCATTCTCCTCACTGAATCTGATTGGCTTCATATACTCCTCTCCCCTGAGCGCAGCAGCCCAAATCTGGAGCTTCCCCATTCAGTCTGTCTGTTCATCTCTCACAGACACTCGTTTTCCTGTCTGAAAGCTCTGAATGCAGCTGATGAGAAAGGAAGCCAAAGAAACATTTCTCAGTACTCACCAGATCCAACCCTTTGTTGATTTTCCTTCATAAGAATTACTTCCAGGACTAGAGAGATGTTTCAGCAGTTAAAAACTTTTTTTTTTTAAATTTCTGGCACCCACAGTGGGCTGCTTGTGGTCACCATTAACTTCAGATCAAGGTAATCTGATCTCTTTTGTCCTTCATGGACACTTCTCTCATGCACATAAACCCCTACACATAAAAATAAATCTTTAAAAAATTCCTAGCTCTTTCATACACAAAGAAGCCAAGACTTCAGTTAGCTCCATATTTTGTCTTGTGCCTTATCTCTTACCCAAAGCAGGCTTCTCAGAAGGAATAGAGTTAGATCCTAATGCATACATCCTACAGTTTCAATATTGGTACAGGGAGGGACTGAGAGATAAACTTTCATTCATTCATTCATTCATTCATTCATTCATTCATTCATGAATTCATCCGCTCTCTTAAAAATATCTGTTGAATGCTCAAAATATATCAGGTGGTGAGAATAAAAAGGCAGAGAAGGAAATAAACCGTGAATATGTGATAGTTTTGGGACCTGCAGAGGAAAGGCAAGCACTAATAGAAGAATCATTATAGCACAAACAATTATTACAGTTGTGAGAAGTGAGGGGAAAAAGAAATATCTAATCTTATAGAAGGCTCAGCTTATGGGGAGAGTGAGGAGTAGAGGCAGAGGGATGGGGCCTGAGAAAGCCTGGCTAAGAACATCCCAGGCTTCTCTTCCTTCCCTTCCAGGCTTCAGCACAGTGATGGATGAGGGATAGGTCTGCAGTTTATTTCCCTTGGAAGCCACCTTGCAGGGTTCCATGACTCCTGCTATTTAATAAAGAACACTGCATGAGTCCTGAGTAGATGGATGAGCAAATATTCTTGGCTGAAGAACCATATGCCCTTCCTGATATGCATGGATAGAAGGGGATGAGGCAGGAGACAGATGGAGGATCCACATTTGAATAAAAGGCTTGGTTTTACTGTGTATTCTGAGGGACACAGAACCCTGACTATGGGTATTTGCTGCCCCCTGATGGACGTAGGGAAACAATTTAGTCTTTGTCCTTTAAGGAAAAATTGGACTTAGGGTATTTAGAATGTTTTTGAGGGGAGAGGATTACAAATGGATATTAAATTCTTTCCCCTTTATCTACCGCAGCTATGACTAGGTCTCCCAAAACAAGGATAGAATTTGATTCTTAAGGAGGAGAATGTGGGATTCCAAACCAATTTTGTTTAAAAGATCCTTCTTTTACCCATTTTACTTTTTTATGTAAGAGGATTGATTGACTCTGATATCCTTGGCAATCTATTTGGTATTTCAGTGCCTTTTTTTTTTGATTTGTCTATTTAAAATGTAACTGTGGTTTGGGCTCTTTTTCCAAAACACGTATTATTTGAAGCCTACTAGGACTTCACACTTAACACACCTCCTCTCATCGTTACTACCAACAAGTCATCCATCCATCCATTCATACATCCATTATATTGAATATGGATGGCTCTTGGGAATTTTACCTTTCACTCTTTGTGGTGTTTTCTACCTACCAAGCAGTTGTAGTTTAAAAGCAAAGACTTTAAAAGTGCCTCGGGTACCTTTTGCAGCTAGGCATTCTGCAAGCACAGCAATTTTCCATGTAAGACAGACAGTGAGCCCACTGAGTGTCAAACACTGTGGGTAGCCTCGAGTCTATCTGATAAACAGACATGAATGAAGATCTTCTGTCTCTAGGCAGCAGTGTGTTCTAGGTCTGCATATAGCTGGGTGTTGTCTTTGGCTTGGGTGTGCTCTGATGTGATCTTGCAGAGATTTTGTAAGATTTTAAAAATAAACGTCTCTCACTCCAGATTCTACTTTAAATGAAGGCAAGGACCCTCTGTCTTTTTTTCGGGAACGAATTTTACCCTAATATACAAGTAGGAGCTCAATAAATAAGAATTGAAAATATTATTTCTTACGTAGTATTTGTTCTATGTTGACTTTAGTAGATACAATTTGTCTCTGAGGCCAGGTGAAATTTTGTCTCATGTTTTCTGAGGACATGTGAATTGTTCAAATTATGTATGTTACATGCTTGCGTCTATGACGTTTTGGATGTGTGTGTGTGTGTTTTTTCCCCCCTGCGTTATCTGTAGCAACTCCTCAGAAAAAACTTATTGAACACCCACTCTATGTCAGATGAGGGCAGGCTTAGGGGGAAAATGACTTCTGCCTGCTTTGGTGAATTTGGGGTCGAGTTCCTAAATGAAAGATTTTAAGAGAGGGTAAACTGTTGATGTCAAGTTTCCCCCAGTGGCGGGGGCGGTGCTGGGACTGCACATAGACCGTCGCTCAAGAAGCTCCGCCCCCAGGACGTCATTTTCCTTTTTCTTTCCGGAACTATTCCTTCCAGTCTGCGTTTCCTCCCGGACTCTTTTGAGCAACGAGTACTTCCTAAATTTCCCGGCAACTTGGTGCCGGCTTCCTGCCAAAGCTCATCCCAGGACTCGCTCGCGCCTGTGCGGCTCCCTTGTGGCCTCGCACGCTTGTTTCTCGGTCTCATGGCCGGTCTGACTTTATTCGTGGGCCGTCTCCCGCCCTCGGCTCGCAGCGATCAGCTGGAAGAGCTGTTCAGTCAGGTGGGTCCGGTGAAGCAGTGCTTCGTGGTGACAGAGAAAGGTAAGTAGTAGGATGGTGGAGAGGGCGTGTGCTCCTGGGAGCTGGAGCAGATTGAATATTTCAGGGAGCTTTATATTTACTATCTGTTTATTTGTTTGTTTTGAGACAAGGCTCTCACTCTGGATCCCAAACTGGCCTCGAATTCGCTGCCGGTAGCCCATATGCTTCTGCCTCCTGAATCCTCTGATTAATGACGTGAGCCATCCCAGCTTGTTCTTTGCTCTCTCCAAAAGTACGGGTCCGGGAACTAGGATTCTTTTCTAAACTGACTCAGCTGTAGATTGGCCAATAAGGTTGATTTATGAAAGGCAAAACACTCACTTAACGTTTCTATTGCGTTTCCCCTCTTTATTACGCGTGTTCAGAAGTTCAAACGCAAACCCAAGCCTGGCATAATGACTGTAATCCCAGCATTTGGGAAGGCTGTGGCAGAAGGATTGCTGGGAATTCGAGGACAGCCTGGTCTATGTAATAGCAAGTTCAGGACAGCTACATAGGGAGACCCTGTCTCAAACGAACAACCCAAAGTAACATTTAATAAAGCACCAGTATGGCTTGTTCAGAGTCCGATGATTGCTAGACCAGAAGGGAAGGGTGTTTAGTTTGACAAAGGTTAACTTATTTAATGTTCTCAACAATCTTATAGGATAAAGAGCCTTAATCCCAGTTTTTAAGTAAAGGAATATAAGCTTTAAAGACATTTAATGGTTTGAAGTTGGTATAGCAAGTGAGAGGACTCAATTTGATTAGCACATCAGCACATGCCGTGCATTCATGTATTTATATGGCAAATTCTTGGATGCCAAGTATGCTTCAGAACATTGCTGGCTGTCCTTGGGATACAACAGATGTGTGACACTAAATCACTGACTCAGCGATTCTGTTCTCACATACTTAAGGTTTGAAAGACAGCCAATAAGTAACCAAACTATATGTTGATAATGGTGATAGATTTATGTTAAGGAGAAAAGTCAAAAAAAGGGCGAGAGAGAGAGAGAGAGAGAGAGAGAGAGAGAGAGAGAGAGAGAGAGTGTGTGTGTGTGTGTGTATAGGGTAGCTAGGGAGGAGAGTGAACTAAGAACTAGGAGATAAAACAGTCTGAATTCAGGAAGCAGCAACCTTGAGGATATGAGAGCAGGTATATCCTTATATGAGAAGAGACCATGGTGGCCAGAGTGACGAAGTGAATGAAGGTGTGGCAGGGTATTAGACCACACTGGGAATCCCCAGATTGTGTTGTTTACTAGAAAATCCCACCGGGCGGTGGTGACGCACACCTTTAATCCCAGCACTTGGGAGGCAGAGGCAGGCAGATTTCTGAGTTCGAGGCCAGCCTGGTCTACAGAGTGAGTTCCAGGACAGCCAGGGCTATACAGAGAAATCCTGTCTCAAAAAAAAAAAAAAAAAAAAAAAGAAAGAAAGAAAAGAAAAGAAAAGAAAAGAAAATCCTATTTCTAGTTGTGTGGCTCAGCTTTAGTACACACCTTTAATCCCAAGCAATAACGGTAAAGTTAGTTTGTAGAAGAAAGCACCCATGTTTGAAAGTAATGTCTAATTGAGAGGTAGATAAAATGATAAATCAGAGAAAGATTTGACAGAAGAATAGAATATGCCCAATTCTCACGAGAATAGAGTGAAAAGAGATTCTAGGACCCACCACACCTGATGGACAGAAAAAACTCAACTCCTACCAGGTTGTTCCCATACCTTTGTACACACATAAGTAAATAAATGTTACAACACTAATGTTGTGCCAGGAGTGGCGGTATCTGACTGTAATCCCAGCATTTGGTAGGTAGAGGCAGGGGGATCAGGAAGTTGAGGCCAACTTGTGTTATAGAAGTCACTGTCTCAAAAAAACAAAAACAAAAACAAAAACAAAAACCCCAAGAAGGAAACATTAATGTCCTTTTTTCCTGGTGCTGTTGCTAAGTTTCTAAGAGGCAGAGTTCAGGTCCATTCAAGATTCTGCTTCACCCATAACCCACCACCATAGCCAAGGAAGGCATCGCTGGGCAAGGAAATGAGGGTGGTCTTTGGCACTACAGCCTTGCCCAGGAGCTGTCATGGTCTGGCCCCTCCCAGCTCCCTTTTGTCCCTCTCTGCTTAGCTCCGGGATCTCCCTTGCCAGTACTCACCCAGTTTCTCTTTCTCACCCACCTTGCTCCTGGAGGGGTTGAGTTACCAGCCCACTCCCCAGACCCTTGAATCCATGGATAAAAGACACACACACACTGTTCCATTACCTCTAGAACTTGCCTCTAGGCACAGTTGCTGGGCACAGATACCTCCTGCCTGGAAATGTGTGCCCTTATCAATTTATTATCTCCATCTCTCCCTCCACCCTAAATGTATTGGCTTGAATCAGCTAGCCTGCCTCCACCCCCTCCTGCCCTGCCCGTAGCAGAGGCTGCAGGCCCCTAGCTGCCCTGAGACCTTACATCATGACTGCTGCTTTCTTCCCATTCCAAAGCATGACAGAAAAACCCCTCTCTCTTTCCCTGCGTCTCCTTTTCCTCTTGGGACCCAGAAGTCCCATCTGTACCTTCCATCCAGCAATCCCCCCACCCTCCAACTGCTTTCTTTATTAATAAGTCAAGAACCAATTGGGGAGCAAGACCTTAGTGACAGAACCTCCCCTAACATTCGTGTCACCATTTGTTTTCAGGTGCTCTGTGTCAGCCATGCAGCCAGTTTATAAAATGACTATCCTGTGTTGTATCACATGTCCTTTGGAGGAGATTAAGTGTATTTGAAAGGGAAGCAGAGCATAAGGTTGCTTCTTCTGCAGGCCATGGGCAGATATCTCCATGGTGTGTGTATGTGTGCGTGCATGCAAAAAATTAGTCTTACTATTAATCCCCCTGTTTTAAAAATTAATTTCTCGGGCTGGAGAGATGTCTCAGCAGTTAAGAACACTGACTGCTCTTCCAGAGGTCAAGTTCAATTCCCAGAAACCACATGGTGGATCACAATTATCTGTAATGGGATTCAGTGCCCTCTTCTGGTCTGTCTGAAGACAGCTACAGTGTACTCATATACATTAAATAAATAAATAAATCTTAAAAAATTTAATTTCTTAATTTTATGTATATGGGTGTTTTGCCTGTGCACCATGTGTATATCTGGTGTTCTGGTGCCCTGCTGACCTTGGAGACCAGAAGAGGTCATTGGGTCCCCTGGGACTGGAGTTACAGATGGTTGTGGGCCACCATTTAGGTACTGGGAATGGAACCCCAGTTCTGTGGAAGAGGAGTCAGTACTCTTAACCACTGAGCCGTCTCTCCAGCCCCCTAGCTTAGTTCTTAACACTGTTTTGACATTCATCTATTTCTCTCTGTCTCAAATTATTCCTTGGAACAAAGGGGTGGTCATAGTTGTTTTACCTAGCTTGGAGTGTTCTGAAGCTAAAATGAGACCAGGGATTTATACCTTCTTTGGAAATATTTAATTTGGTACTGAAATGCCAAGGTCTTGATGGTATAATGGTAACAATACCTAGAGGTTTGTTTATTTATTTATTTTTTTTGTGGTTCTTTTTTCAGGGCCTTACTTATTGTTAATGTCTTCTAAGAGGAGACTGTGTTATCATCTGAGTTTCCAGACCTAGCATAAGTGTTTTTCCTACCCTTTCTGGTGATCTTTCTTTGTTATATGTTGAGTTCTTTTGTGAAGGCCTAGTGTATGTCATGAGTGCTCCATATTCTTAAGATTATCGGGGCTAGGGGAAGAAAGGCAATAACAGGAGGACATTGAATTGGAAGCAAGAGGAAGACTAACAGTCCTAAAGTGGGGAAGGAGCTTCTGATCCCAGCTATATTCTTTTCCTTTGGAGACTCATTATCTCTGGGGCCGCTCACAGGGTGACTGGGTAGAACACATGCTGCTGGCTTAATCTTTGCCGACTTGGTTCATTGCTCTTGACTTGGGAGCCTCTGTCCTTCCACTCCAGTCTCCTTCCTTTGTGCCTTGTTCTAGGGAGTAAGGCATGCCGAGGCTTTGGCTACGTGACTTTCTCCATGCTGGAAGACGTTCAGAGGGCCCTCAAGGAAATCACTACCTTTGAAGGTTGCAAGATCAACGTGACTGTTGCCAAGAAAAAACTGAAGAACAAGTCCAAGGAAACGAGGAAAAATGGTGAGTTTCTAGTAATTCTGCAAGGGTTAGGAGACACTGAAAATTCCAGAAGATCAGAGAGCTGGGATAGAGTTTCCAGAACTTGAGTTCCCTAATTTTCTTTTTGTTGCCAACACTCCTCTGGTATGCTTTGATAGTCATTTGCTTGTATCTCTGTCTGTGAAATCTGGTTCCTGGATATTGCACACTTGAGCTCATGGCAAATGCTGTCTGTGTTGGTATCTTCTTCACTTATGGTTGCAGCTTTATCCCGTGTCTCTCACTTTTTAGAAAATTCAGAATCCCCAAAGAAGGAGCCAAAGCACAAAAAAGCCAAAGTGGCAGACAAGAAAGCCAGATTAATTATCCGGAACCTCAGCTTTAAGGTGAGTGATGGAACTAAGGGTGTGTTCTAAAGGATGCTGGAACCAAGGCATGCTCTTTGGTAGAACTCCAAGAGAGGGCAGTATTCTTTAGGGAAATAAACCTGCTGAATTGGAAAAATGGACCTGTTTATTAAGGACTCAGTGGGTAAAGGTCTTTGCTGTCAAGCCTTATGACCTGAGTTTGATCCCTGGTTCCACATGGTGGAAGACTACTGACCGTTGCAGGTTGTCCTCTGATTTCTAGGCACATGAGCATGTGTTGTCCCCTCCCCACCAATAAATAAGTTACTAAGTTCATGAAGTATGAGGACGGATGCTTCCTTTTGGAAGAAGCTACTACTGAGAAAAAGATCTGTGTGTTTAGCCTCTTTCTCATTCCCTTTTGAGTGAGACAGGGTCTCTTGTAGTTCATGTACATCTCGAACTTTCTAGCTGAGGCTAGCCTTTTGACTCGGTCCTCCTAACTATCTCCTGAGTGCTGAGATGACAGGTGTAGAACACTATGTCCAGCTTTTTCTTCTTTTTCTTTTTGACAGTAAGCTGTCATCTGTTCACAGTTGTTTGCTGTTCTAATCATGAAAGTTTAACAGAAAGGAATGAAAATATTCAGACTCGTTATAGGGAATGAGCTCAGCAGCTGATGTTTCACATGTCTTTCCTGTGCTAACAGTTCTCATTTTCCTTTTTTCCTTCTGGCTTTAGTGTTCAGAAGATGACTTGAAAGCAGTATTCACTCACTATGGAACTGTCCTGGAAGTGAATATCCCAAGGAAGTCAGGTACTTGTGCATCTCCATCTAATGAAGATAATTGGGTTTTATTTGTTGTTGTTGTGTTTGTTTGTTTTCAAGACAGTATCGTTGACTGTCCTGGAACTCATTCTGTAGACCAGATCCAACTGCTTCCTCCACCTGAGTGCTGGGATTAAAGGCATGTGCCACCATAGCCCTGCTTGATGAAGATAATTTAATGTGACTTTTTCCATTTTATTGAACTGGGAATAAATTATTTGCTGTGTTTTTATGGCCCTAGACAATATGATATTTGCAAATTGCCTGGCATGGTACTTGACAAGTAGGGAAGCCCAGGTGCTGGTGTTGCTCTCTTGGAGACATTTTTAGGGAGCTCAGACTTAGATTGCATTAGTTATGCCTGCTGTTGCCTCATTGCTTTCCTGAAGCTGGAGTTATAGGCACTATTAACTGTTGCTTTAGGGCAGGGATCTCTTGGCTGATTGGCAGGCTGTGGCCTATCTTGTCAGCCAGAGTTACTACAATCTTCCTTTCTGTGCTACCCACTGCTGCCTCTAACATTTTTGTACATTTGTTCACAGATGGAAAGATGCGTGGTTTTGCTTTTATTCAGTTCAAAAACCTCCTTGAAGCAGGAAAAGCTCTCAAAGGCGCGAATATGAAAGAGATAAAAGGTAGGTCTTGTACATTCATACCACGAGCTTGTTATTTCTGGGGCTTGAGTGAGTTAGCACAGTAACTACGTTTTTTGGAATTTTCAAAAGATGTTTCTGCTGCTTAGGATCTCATTGTTAAAATGCTAGCTCATGTAGTCCAGGGTATCCTGGAGTTCTCTTAACAGCCAAGGATGGCCTTGAACATCTCTTCTTTCCACCACCTTCTAGTCCTGGGATTACAAGTATCCACCACCACACTACAATTTTTGGGGAAAATTTCTAGTATTTAATCTTAGGCTAAACTTGAAAGATGTCATGCGAAGAGCCCTCTCTTCATTTGGTGTGTCTTTCAGAGTTCCTAGTGACTATCCTGGACAAAGCTGCTAATAAATGCATGTTAATGCCTACGTTTCTCTCTTCTGTTTGGGCCACTATTCATCAATACCCAGGGGCAATTAATCTGTTCTTAGTAGTATCAGGTACTAGGCTGATGGAAGGGTCAGCTTAGTTCTTTCCTAACTTTTGAGCAGGATTTCTATTGTCCCAGACTGTCTGTTTTCCTTCTTGCTTTTTGAAGTCTTTTTAAAATTTTCTCATCTTTTAAAAAAAAGTTGTATTTATTTGTATGTACTTTAGTGCTCTATCTGCATGTACACCTGCATGCCAGTAGAGGGCATCAGATCACATTGTTGATGGTTGTGAGCCACAATGTGGGTGCTGGGAATTGAACTCAGGACCTCTGGAAAAACAGACAATGCTCTTAACCACTGAGTCATCTCACCGGCCCCACATTTACAACTTTATCTCATATTATCTAAAGTGCGGTGGCTGTGTAAAAAAGTGGAATTTCTGTTGTTAAAAGGTTAAGAATTAAAGAGAGCTACTGGGAGCGTTTTTTAGCTTTGTATTTGTTTTGTAACAGTATCTTGCAAGATAGTCCAGGCTTATCTGGAACTCAAGATCTTCTTGCCTCTCTTATCTTTAAGAACCAATAGTTGGGCTGGAGAGATGGTTCAGTGGTTAAATGCTAAGCTCACAGCCAAAAGAACCAATAATCTCAGAATTGGCATTTCTTGTCTCTACCAGTATGTTACTGTCTTTCGATGGGTGGGAAGTTGGAATATTAAAAGGAGGGGAGTCTGTTTGATTCCACGTCTCTGTTTGACAGGACGGACTGTGGCTGTAGACTGGGCTGTGGCGAAGGACAAATACAAAGATGCCCAGCATGCTTCTGCCCCAGGTAAGGTGTGTTGGCATGAGGTAGGAGGCCTGGGAGGGCAAAAAGAACGCCTGTGGGGTTTTGGTTTGTTTTTGGTTTTTGGTTTTTGGTTTTTCCAAGACAGGGTTTCTCTGTATAGCCCTGGCTGTCCTGGAACTCACTCTGTAGACCAGGCTGGCCTCGAACTCAGAAATCTGCTTGTCTCTGCCTCCCAAGTGCTGGGACTAAAGGCGTGCGCCACCACCGCCCAGCTTGTTTTTTGTTTTTTGAGACAGGGTTTCTATAGATAGTTCTGGATGCCCTGGAATTTGTTATGTAGACCAGTCTGGCTTCAAACTCCCAGAGATCTGCCTGCCTCTGCCTTCCAAATAATGGGATTAAAGGTGTGTGCCACCATGCCCAACAAACAGTTCTTACATTTTGATAAAAATATATCTGTCATAGTCTATAATGGGAATGTTGAGCTGGAGATACCCAGAGCAGATTAGTCCCTCCCACCCCCTACCCCCACCCCCCAAAAGACAAAGCATCCTGGAAAATCTCCAAATTTCTGTGGGCTCACGGACACTTATCAATTCACATTAGACTGCCTGGTGATCTGATCGATGAACATGGGCTCTTTTGAGTCTAGACTCGCTTCTGAGGTATGAGTGAGGAGGCCTTAGGTCATTTTCCTCACTTATGTTCTTACCTCATACTGATGAACCACTGAGAGAGGGCAGGGCTGGAGGGCTCATCGGTTAAGAGCACTGCTCTCTTTTCTAGGGGATCTGAGTTCAATCCCTAGCACCCACTGGCAGCTCATTAATATCTGTAACTCCAGTCCCAGGGGATCTGATACCTCCTTCTGCAGTCTTAGGGCCCTGCATACTCACGGTACATAGATACATATACAGACAGAGCACTTTTACATACATAAAGTAATACATTTTTAAATTAAAATTAAAAAAAGAGAGAAACCAGTGCCTTTAAGTCACCAAAGTCTCAGAGACTGTTTTACATCAAAGCTAAAGTTCATGGAGGCCAGAGTGAGCAGTGTATTTGCTGTGCTGTGTAAGTGGTGGTTTTTTGAAGAGTTTTGGTTGCTGTTTCTCTCATTCTGGAGCAGGTTAACCTTAAGGCTTCTGATGAGGACAAGAAAAAGAGGAATCTATTGTAGGTGGTGACAGCTTTGGGTTTTTTGTTTTGTCTTATTTTTGCTGTTATTGTTTGCTGTCATCTTTTGGTGTCTGTAAGGTATTGAGCCATATACTACTCAGATGCCCAAACCCTCAGATGTTTAAATCTCCTCTAGAATTGATGTAATACTTCTGTCTTAGTTAGGGGTTCCATTGCTGTGAAGAGGCACATGACTCTGGAACTCTGATAAAGAAAGACATTTCTCTGGGGCTGGCTTAGAGTTTCAGAGGGTTAGTGCATTATTATTATGGTGGGAAGCATGGCAGCATCTAGGCAGATGTGGTGCTGGAGAAGGAGGTGAAGATTCCCACATCCTGATCTACAGGCAATAGGAACAGAACTAGTTTGAGCTTCTGAGCCTTCAAAGCCCCAAGTGACACACCTCCTTCAAGAAAGCTGTACCTACTCCAACAAGGCCACACATCCTTACCGCCACTTCCTGTGAGCCTGTGGGGACCATTTTAATTCAAGCTACTACACCTTCCACTTCTGTACATTTTAAATCCTTCCTAGATTATCTGAAAACCTAATATAATACAAAGCTACATAATAGTTGTTATACTGAATTGTCCAGGGAATATTGACAAAAAAATTTAGATAATCAATATGGATACAGCATTTTTAAAAAAGCTTTTTTGGTCTGTGGTTAATTGTATCTGAGTATATAGAACTGATAGAAATGGAAGTCTGACAGTATACTAAGAAGAAAATAGGAAATCCTGAAAAACCAGAGAAGCTAGCTACTGGAGTTATTAGTTATTCCTCTTAGAATAATCTTGTTTTAGATAATAAATGAATTCCTTTCTATATCTTCCTCCACAGGTGGAAAGAAGAAGCCTAAGGAATCCGGTAAGAAGAACTGCAGGGTGGAAGAGCAAGTAGAAGATGATGATGATGATGAAGATGAAGAAGATAACCATGATGATGAAGAGGAAAGTAGAGAATCAACAGTAACTTCTCCTGTGAGCGTGCACAAGAGGTATGTGCACGTTCTGAGGGAAGACAGCATTTCTCCTCTTGCCTTCACTGCGAACTTGGCACATGTAAGAAAGCTCAGCAGCTTACGTGTCAGCCCCGATGATGAGGTCCGAACTGTGCTGTTGCAGAGCAGTCAAGAGAACAGCTCCCGAGGAAAGCATCGAGGACTACGACTCTTACGAGGACAGTGACCTGGAGGAAGGAGGCAGCTCCTATGACGAGGGGACCGTGGGCAGTGAGAGCAGTGCCGAAGAACAAGAGGATGAAGGTTTGCTGGGATCTTCCTAAACACCTTCCAGCTTTGAATAAATTAACAAGAAATGGACACCAGCTCTGCCCGGGCCTCTTGCAAATAGTTTTCTATCAAAATTTTGACTACTATAAGAGAACCTTTATTTTCATTTTTCTCTCATGCTTTTCTTCCCATCCCTGTCCCTCTGTCCCCTTTTCCCCTCGCCTTCTCTTTTGAGTCAGGATCTCATCTCATGTAGCCCAGGCTGGCGTTGACTGAGCTGTGTAGAGGATGGATGAACTTGAACCTCTGATCCCCCTGCCTCTACTTCCTTAGTGGCTTAGGTGGTGCTGGGGATCAAATACAGGATTGTGTGCATACAACACAAGCGCTCTACTAACTGGCTGTGTCTCTGCTTCCCTTTTCCCCCTTTTAAGTCGGGTTTCTGATAACCCAGGCTGGCCTCAACTCAGTATGTAGTTGAGAATGCCCTTGAACCAGTCCCTGCTGCCTTCAGTGTGATCTAACCCCAGAGTGGGGTCACAGGTATGCACTGCTCTGTTGGCTTCATGTGGCGCCGGGGATTGAACCTGGGCTGCATGCATGCAGGGCAGTCATTTGCCACCTGAGCCATATTCTGAGCCCTTTTGCTTCTTTATTTTTTCTTTGTTTTAAAGATGAGTTTGAAATGATTGAGACTTTAGAGTCTTCCTTAGGGAAGTTAAAACCTAGCCCTGACATTCAGGTTGTTTCCACTTCAATTGCCTGGGTCGAATCACTGGATAAACAGTTTACTTTTTTCAAAAACAAAAACAAAAACAAACCTTTTGAGTTGATATGTAGGTAAAATGAGTTTAAAAAATGAAACAAACAGTTCTGAGTTTGAGATGAGGTAAAGAACTATAAATTCAACTTGGGCTTCCAGAACAAAATCCTACAGACTTGTGGCTCAAGTAAGACAGATTTATTTTCTTATAGTTCTGGAGGTTATATGTCCCCAGACGAGGGTGCTCTGTTTCTGCCTTTTGAACTTTAACCTGCTCACCATCTGCAAATAGCTTTTACCCATGTGTGGGGTCAAGAACAAGACAAACCAAACAAAAAACCCCAAAACTCTCTTCCTCCTTAATAATCGAAACCAGTCCTGCTAGAGTAAGGGTCTACACATACGACTCCACTTATCTCTAATTACCTGTCTGAGGTCTCTCCACATGTAATGACTCTAGGAGCTAAAGGTTTACTGTGTGAGTTTTGGAGAGGCACAGCTCAGCTCCTAACAAGGACTTCTGGGAGCGTTTGTAGAACTATGAGCAAGTCCATGCTGCTTCTTTATTGAGGATAAGTAAGGCAGGTCATTATATAGTGCGAACTAGTTGATAACTGATTCCCAGGGAGTTTGTTGGAGTGGGTGTTTTTATTCAGCTGTTTTGCTTGTGTTTCTGTAAGCCCGGTGTTTTGGTTGGGCCACAGAAGAGACAGGAAGTCAGCTTTTTCGTTCCTGAAGATGGAGTCAAGGCTTTCACACTGAGGACACAATGAGACCTACAACTTGGATTCATCTGCCTCCTGTCATTTTCTTTTTTGAATCAAAAAACTTAGCGGGACTCAGATAAAAAGTTAAAAAATACAGTACAAAGGAGCTTAATGTAGCAACCAAAAGTTCTTCACCAGTCCAACGATTCGCCAAAGTAATCTTTTTTCCCCCAAATTTTGTATGTATACACATAGCATATAAGTGGTTTTTCTTAATTTTTTTTGAAAGGGTCTTACAATGAAAGTCCATGCTGGATTTGAACTTGAGATCTTCATAGCTTTGTCTCTCAAGTGCTGGGTTCTGAGCGTGAGCCACCACACCGACTGTAATGTTTATTCTTTAAGCAGCGAGTTTCCTTTTCATCCAGGTCCGTTAACCTCTTAAACGTACTCCCAGAGACAATCAGTATCATGTTTCTTATATACCTAGTGAACATTTTAACACATCTGTAAGCAGAAACACATGAATATACATGCAGTTATAGTCTATGTGAATGTGGCCACAGAAATATATGGGAATTTTTTCCTCCACACCTTTACCACATTGGATTATATTGGTCTTTTATGTTTTGCCAATTTAAGTAAAAAATATTTTTTTTTCTTGAGCTATGCCCGTTCTGTTCTCCCTTTCTCTCTCTTGCTGCTGTGAATTGAACCTATGTCCTTGCTTATGTCAAATACACATTCTACACCGAGCTATACCCTCAGTCCCTCTGCTTCACTTTTCTGTAAATATTTTCAGCATGAGCATCTTTTAATATGTCTAGTCATTACATTCTTAGTCTATTTAAAATTTTAAAAATTAATTTATATAAAATATTTAAGAAGTTAGCCCTTTGCCATATGACTTGCCTTGGTCTTTTTGAGTTTTTTTTTTGTTTTGTTTCGTTTTTTTTTTTTTTTTTTCCTTCTTCTTTTTTCTTTTTTTTTGTTTATATTAGATGTTCCAGTCTCGAAGAAAAAGAAGAGGAAGTTACACTCTGATGTGACTGAAGGGAAAACTGTTTTCATCAGGTATGCCCTCCTTATGCAAAGCTGTGCGTCCCCTTCACAGGTCTCCTCACTGACCTAGCCGTCCCTCACTCACCTGCCTCTCCTTTCCCCTCTCCCCCACCTTCTGTCTCTTCCTCTTTTCCTCTCTCCTTTCCTTAGCACTAGAGTTAGATGCTATGAGACTGGTTAGCACATCTGGTCTGGGGGATACACCAGTGAGAATGTAAGAGGAAGAGCTTAGGACGGGAGGTAAGTAGCAGGGACGGTTGCTGTCCTCTGTAGAGTTCTTGTTTTGTAACTGGGGTGGCATCTTCTAAAACATTTCAACTCTTAGCTGGTTCTCACCTTTACTTTAGGAGAAACACTGAGGTGATACCATTTGCCCTAGATAACTTCTCTCATCATGCCTAACTTCTCTTTTTCTTTCCTTTTTGTTTTTTATATTTTTGAGAGAGAATCTCGTGTATCTCAGATTATGTAGCTGAAGATGCCCTTGAACTTATGTTTTCTACCTCCACCTCCTGAGTATTGTGACTACAGGTGTATTCACATGCCTAATTTGTATTGTGCTGGGAGTAGAATTCAGGCCTTTGAATTTGTATACTACATGTATGGAATAGTTTTTGTCAGCTTGACATAAGCTAGTCATCTGGGAAGAGGGAACATCAGTTGAGAAATTGCTTCCATCAAACACAGGCAAGTCTGTGGGGCATCTTCTTGATTAGCAATTGATATGGGAGGACCCAGATTCTGCAGAGGTGACCCTGGGCTGCATTAAGGAAGCAAACTGACAGGGCTAGAGAGATGGCTCAGTGGTTAAGAGCACTGACTACTCTCCCAGAGAGCCCAGGTTTGATTCTCAGCACCACGAAAAAGGATGCAACTAAAAGGACTGATATCAGCTCAGAATATCCCAAATCCAAGTTCACAGCACAGAGGATTTTTATTTGCTCCAGAGAGACAAAGGGCAGGGAACAAGAGACAAAGACAGGAGATAGAGGATGAGGTAGAAGGAGAAGGGAACAAGGGAGAGGGGGAAGGGGTATTTGTCTCAGAATGTATCAGACTGCCTCTGATAGAGAGGAGACACACATGGCCCTCAGAGAAATGGTGGTTTATAAAGAAAACCCTGTGTTAAAGATCAAGTGTTTAATTTTAATTGTGTGGATTAATTAGGTGAGCCAAAGGGTACTTTTGATTACTGATTACTTCAATACTTTGTATAGTCAGCCTGGGTGTTGGTGGGATGGCCAAATAAAGGAATACGCCTTGGTGGCTAGCTTTAAGCATGTAATCTAAAGGTTTTTAGTAAGGCAGAGGGAATGGGAGAGAAGGGTGAGGCCTGCCAAAGCCCTGCTTACACACTTGAACTGGCCAGAGTCCTTCCATTCCCACCTTTTTGTTTCATTGTTGTGTTGTTTGGTGTTGGGTAAGTGGGCCTTATTCTCATTCCTGCTGACATTGGTGCTTCATTGAAGCTGGGTTGTTGGTCCAGTTTGGGAAGAGCAAGCTCTTTTACCTGCAATTACAGTGTAATCTGTGAGACTGGACCAAGATGTAGATTCTGAAGAAACAGCAGGGACTGGTGCTGGAGTTGGAGCAGTCTGTACTGGATTTGAAGTTTGCTGGGGCAGATAGACTAGGGACAGAGGTAAAGTTAAGGAGTTCAGAAAAAAATGTAGGTTGGACGTACATTTGAAAAGTTGGGTTAATGGTCTTGGTAGTTGGGAAAAGGAGTCCCAAGACTAGGGACAGGGAGAGAGATCCCACCCTTAGGAACAGGCAATGTGCAGGACAGTCAGGCTGTTGGTTGGCAGGAGTACTTGACTGGAGTCTGTTTGAGACTTCTTGAGAGGAGCCAGGGAAATTTCCATTGGCTGTCTGAGGTTAATTGGAGAACCACTGTTATCTGAAAGCAGGGTCTTGTTGTGTTGGGGAGAACATAATAATTTGAGAAGCATTTGTTACATCAGAATAGTCTTTCTTTGGGTGTTCAGGTGGGTTCTGAAATTGAAATATTTTAGGAACATGGGTGAATGAGGAGGCTCTTGGCACATGATGAGAGGGTCGGTCTGTAACAGGGTTTGAGGTTGGTGTGGAAAGGTTGAGGGAATTTGGCTTTGGTTCCCAGATTGTACTTGGATGTCAAGGGGACAAGTGGTCAGTATTGGGGGTGAAGCATTGGCAGCTGGAGTATCACATGTATTTCATGGTACATATGTACATATATACATACTAAAAAATTTTAAAATACACAAAAAGCTTCCGATTCTCAGATTAAGGATATTCAATGTATGGTTCCTTCTCTTTCTCTTTCCCTTCCCCCTTTCTCTCTTTCCCCTATTTGCCTAGTTATCTTTACCATGTTTTTCTTTTGTATTATTTTGAAAGATTTTGCCCCCTTTAGAACATTTTACCTGAAATCCAGATTTTATATTAAACATTAAGGGGAATATGTCTAATTCAATAAAAGGAAGACATGTTTCTTACTAGCGTGCTGTGAAAACTTCTAGTTGTAATAACAAAAACTAACTTCAGCCACAGTGAGTGAAAAGAGAGCAGGCTGGGTGAGCACTGGTTTGTTCACAGAATTGTTTGCACAGTGTTGTCAAGGTGCAAATCTCGAGTAGGGGTGAAAATCTGGGCATTTTTAGACTCCTGCTGCTGGGAGTTGTGGGTCTTTTCTCTGGGATACCATCTTTTTTTTTTTTAAATGAAGGCATAAGGTATTGATTTCTGTAAAGTGTATTACTTTAAGGGTATGGCTAACCAAAGTTTTCATGTATATATTCACATGACTATCAGGTCATGCTATAGTGTATCTGTATCATTTCAGTATCTGTGACATGTCTGTTTTGAAGTTAGTGTATCTGCAGCTTTTAGCCTTTTTTTTTTTTGTCTATTAAGTTTTAAATTCTCAGGTGAGAAAATCTGATATATAGGAAGGTTGGGACAAAGAGACAGACTGAGAGAGCAAAGGCTTAGCCACTAGGGGCCGCTCTTGTGTGCTATTGCTATTTTGAACAAGGGAGAATGAATATGAACAAGGCAGACATCATTAGTTGATGTCTAATTCATGCACCTCAGATCGAAACTCAAGGTCTTACTTTGTCATTGGAATTTGTGTGACCTGTTTTTCTTCCATAGAAATCTTTCATTTGACTCAGAAGAAGAAGCACTTGGGGAGGTCCTCCAGCAATTTGGTGATCTTAAGTATGTCCGAATTGTCTTACATCCAGACACAGAGCATTCTAAAGGTACTTGCCCTCAGCTGACCAGGCCCAACATTAGGAAAGAGCATAAATTATGCCATTCCAGTCTCTTTCTTGGCTTCCATTAAAAGCCCAAGGACATTCTGAGATTGTCTTTCAGGACGTGGAAGTCAGCAATTTAATGGCTTTGCCAGCCTTAATTTTTGTCTTAGCCTTTAAAGCTCTTGCTTATTTACTTTAAGAAAATGAATTCCATTTGTTGTTCTCTTTTGCATTTCAAATGTGATAGCATCTCATGGGTATTAATCATTCTACATTGTTCAGAATTAATAGGGAACTTTTTTTTTCTTTGATGCTTTTCTTAGAGATAGAAACTGACAGAAACTTTGTGGCATGGCAGCAGTCAGAAGGAAAACTATGTAGTAGGAGTGGTACTTGAGACATTTCCCCTCATGCTATTTATTTGTTATCCTTAAGGGATACGCATTTATTTCTAGCACACTGCTGTGTATTAGAATGTGAATAGATGCACATATATAGCACCAACCCATTTGTGATCTTTTACCTCATAGACTGCAGCCATTCTGCTTAAGCTTCCCATTACTTAGTGTCTGCACGATTTATTTTGCTTCAGTTTCAGAGGACTCAGTCTGTTTTGGTAGAGAGGACATGTAGAACAGCTCAACTCTTTTCATGGTGGGCCAGGAAGTAGAGAAGGGGCAGAGTTAACAGTCTGCTCACACTGTTTCTTTGATTTTGCCTAGGCCCCCCTTCCACCTTTAGGGAAGATCTTTCCCCTTGATCCTTTTGTGGAAACATACTCACAGATATACCCGAAGGGCTGCAGTCTCCTAGGTGATTCTCAGTCCAACCAGGTTGACAGTGATAGGTAACCCATCATAAACATTGAGGTCATGGCTCATTCTGATCTCTGGCAGAGCTTTAAGTCCTTTCCTCAGAAAAACACTATGTCTCAGGGTTTGTAGGTTCTCAAGAGTTTATCCATGGTTAAGAACTTCCATCCTAAACCTTAGTTTTCAGCTGATAAGAATTGATCAGTTTTACTTATACTCAGTTAAAATAATGTAAGGCAGTACTGAACAGCTCCCTGGAGGTAAGGGACATTAAAGCACTGTAAGCTCATTTAATTACCTGGAAAATGACTAGAGTAATAAAATGTCTTCAGTGCTGACAGTCACACTTTTGGACCTTTTTCACTTCTGGTCTGTTTGTTTGTTTGCTTGTTTGTTTGTTTTGAATGGGCAGCTGGAATCTCTTAGAATACCCAGAGTGTGGGCACAACACTACTTTACTTTTATCTCTCAAATTAATACTATTTTACAGTGTAGCCTGCAGTTGATTTGCTAGATATCTTTTCTGTTCTATTAGTCTTAATAGTTAGTGATTTTAAAAGCATAATTTTAATTTTTTTAACTGTGTTGTCATTTGCTGGCTTCAGTTTGCTGAAGTTTTCTGAGACCTTTTCTGTGTTCTTTGACAGTTTGTTTCTCTTAGCAAGCCATTTCATTACCTAGAAGAGCTACCTGTGATCCATGACCTTAGGGAGATGCTGAGCCTGAACTAGGACTGATGCTGGCACAGTGATTTTCTTATACTTTGGACTTTCTTTATTCTCTTTTCTTCTTCCCTCTTTTGTTTTCTTTTCTTTTTTTCTTATGAGACAGGGTATCACTGTGTAGACCAGGCTGGCCTGAAACTCACAGAGATCTGCTTGCCTCTATATCCTGGGTGCTGGGATTAGAGGTGTCCACTACCTTATCTGATGACTACAAATCTGCCTGTTAGGAGTCTTTATTTCTGCATCCTCTGTTTATTTCATTACACTTGTCCTTCAGTACCCACTGGGTCTTGTTCCAAGACCGTGGCAAATACCAAAATTTGTGAGTACTCAAGTTCTTCATATAAAATGGCATAATGTTTGCATATAACCTATGCACATCTTCCCAAACACTTTAATCTCTAGATCACATATATACATTAAGGAACAAAAATAAAGCAGCTTTCTGTTGGATTAGTTTAGCCAAGTGTAAGCCTGGTTTGAATTATCCATTTGTCTGTGTCTGCTGTCTGTCCTAATAAAGGGCTTTGCCTCATACTTATTGGACAGCACAGAAGCATGATATGGGGAAGTAAAGAGGGAGGGATCTTTATAGAAGTCTTTGACGGGAATAAGTGCCTTTACTACTCCAACAGACCCAGTAGAGCAACAGAAGCGCAACAGATGTTACCAGCCTATGTCTACCTGTTGCTTTCAATGTTTATAATATATTTGTTGTTTAAGATTGCTTCCACCCTCTCACTGTTTTCAGCAAATGATTAGCGTAGCATGTGCACATGCGCGTGCGCGCGCGCGCGCGCACACACACACACACACACACACACACACACACACCACATACTATTATTTTGGATGAGAAGGGACCTGTAAAAGTACATAACTTACTATTAAAGCTATGTGTTTAGCTTAGGTTATAAAAACTGATTGTGTGAGAAATTCAAGACACAGTTAGGTTTGTTACATGTTCTCTTTAAGTTAAAGACTCTGAGTGCACAGTAAGATAAATGGCTAAGTACATGGTCTTAAATGATTTCAAGGCATGCCATTAACTTGATGACAAGGCCTGGAAAAATTCAGTCTCCTTAGGGTCAAGAGACACTTTCATTAAAACGTGTCAACATACACACCCCCTAATAAACATAAAATACGTTGTTGTTACATTGTTTTTAGAAAATGGAAAGTCCATACATGTTCACTATGAACCGCTTTCTCCCCAAGTATTTTTGTTTTGTGCGTGGTTGACTCCACTGATGCGTAGCCCTTGGCTTCTGAAGTTGAACTGTGTTTGTTGGTGCTCTGTGCAGTAGTAGGTGGTCCAGATTCCTTAAGTACGTCTCATGTGTGGAAAATGCTACCTGATTGCTGTGTGAATGGCGGATGGGAGGTGTTGGGGACACGGAAGTAGGAGCACTTGGCCCTCTGTGGAGACTTGGAGAGTTAGCCTGCTCTATGTATGCTTTAGATTAATCTGCCTGCATCCATTTCAGTATAGGGCAGAAGGTAATGCCCTAGCTCTGGGAGATGTGGGAGTGTTATTATATGAGAGAATTCTTTTTGAGTTTTGAGGTATAAATATATTATGAAACATACTTTTTTGAAATTTACTGTGCGGTGAATTTGTGCAAAGTTGCTTTTAATCTGTAGTAGAGATTTTTTTTGGATCATTCAGCCCTTTATTTAACCAGTGAAAGATATGCTTTATAAAGATGCTAGGGCTGGAGAGATGGCTCAGCAATTAGGACACTGACTGCTCTTCCAGAGGACCTGGATTCAGTTCCTAGCACCCACACCTCAGCTCACAATTGTCGGTAACTCCAAGATCTGACATCCTCACACAGATGTACATGCAACAAAATACCAATGAGCAGCTGGGCAGTGGTGGCGCACGCCTTTGATCCCAGCACTTGGGAGGCAGAGGCAGGTGGATTTCTAAGTTTGAGGCCAGCCTGGCCTACAGAGTAAGTTTCAGGACAACCAGGGCTATACAGGGAAACCCTGTCTCGAAAAACAAAACAACAACAAAAATACCAACGAACATAAAATAAAAATAAATTATTAATAAAAAATATTCTAGAGCATAAGCCAACAACTGAGCACATGCAGTATTGATAGAGGCCTCTTTTACCCTGAGGCATAGCTACCGTTATTTGATGCCTCAGGCATCTTAAGACTCTGAAATATAATTAATTTCAGGGTTAAATACTTCTTGCTCATCTCACTGTTGAAAGGCATCATGGCACTCCATGATGTTGAATTAAGTATTTGGCTGAGTTTCTTTGTCATTTCCTGTGGGTATAAGGAGGTAGTTGAGGCCAACTGCTAAGAAAGGATGTGTATGCTATAGTATCCGGGTGTGATCCCTCAGCACTTAACACAGTACCTGTGCCATAGGCATTCCGTCTCCTCCCATTCTGTCAGGCTCTGGGTGTCTTCAGTGTTGTCTTTGCTCACTGTTGGAGTGAGGGTGTATCTCACTACGTTTTGTGTCTTTGTGCAGGTTGTGCTTTTGCACAATTCGTGACTCAGGAAGCAGCTCAGAAGTGTCTTGCAGCGGCCTCTCCAGAGGCTGAGGTAAGGAAAGCAAGTCCTTCCCCTATGCCAAGGACATAGTAGCTTCTATAGGTAAGAGCTGATGCTTACACCAGGTTTTATTATTATTATTTATTTTTCATAAAGTTAAGGCTTGAGCACTTAGTATGTGCTGTGTACTGAGCTTTGCATGTGTGGCCTTAATCCATGCTTTGAGATGATCGCAGCTGCCCGTGTTTCTTAAGTGAGGAAACATGTTTGATATTTCTAGTGTGCATTGATTGTTGTCTGTGTATCAGCCTCTGTTATAGGTTATTAACACGAAAGACTGAAAGAAGGTATTAGTACTGTCTGTGAGACTAGATGAGTGTCTGATAGAGATAGGGTAGATACTGAGAGACGTTCTGTGCTTTTTACACGAAGCATTCAGCTTTTGAGACATTATTCTATGTTGTTCTTGTCTCTTAAACATTCACACACTAGCTTTAGAATACTAAGCATGTTTACAGAACACTTTCCTCAGTTTAGGCCTACTCTGGGACTGAGCTACTGTAAAGTAAATTCCTTCCTACTGATTCTCTTCAGTACATACAGATGTGACCTTTGCACAATTGTAAAAACGACTTTGAGTCTCAAGGGTCCACATGTAGCTGGCGAGGCAGATGCAGCCTGTGGCCTGGCTTCCACAGCACAGTCACAGTGTGCTGAGCCCC